>JAFMOC010000045.1:3975000-4297500 GCA_019802505.1 Corydoras sp. C115
TAAGTAAACAACCATTATGTCAATGCCTAGAGGTGTAAAAGCCGCTCATCCCGTCAAACTCACACAAAAACAGGTGTTCCGGAGCATGTTGGTCATAAGGTCTTGAACTCACCCGCTAGCAAAACAGTTTTCTTTTGCTTGAGGTTGTCAAGATGTGTGGAGAGAAGGGAAGTTGCTCGTATCTCATTTCTGTCTTGAACCTTTCAAGTTTATAATTTACTGATTACTGCATAAGCATCCAACAAGCATTGGGATTCTGTAAGTTTCAAGAAATAGAAAATGACACAAAACACTCTGTATGTTTACTGTTATATATTTATTTAAATAATCTCTGTAGCACATTATAAAAGTCTGATAAGCTGTGTAAGATAGATCACATTCTTTAAATATGTACCAATACATATTGCATTTATAAAACATTTAGTGAGCAACAAACAATGAAATCACATTTATTCAGCCGCAAATTTGGCCAAACGATATTAACATGCATTCTTTATTGCATTTATTGAGCCATACTTATATTAATGTACTGTAGGTCCTAAAGGGTGCTGCAGCCTGTCCCTGTCCTATCATTAAGCAAAAAGCCGGGAAAACCCTTGGACAGGTTGCTGATCCTTCGCTGGGCATACACATGGATAAAGAGATTTACTCAACACTTTGTGAAAATTTAATATCAATTCACCCGAAGACATGTTTTGAACTGTGGGGAAAATACCCCCAGACACAGTAAGAACATGCAAACATCACACAAAGGGAACTCGACCACCTTGTCTGGTAATCCAATATTGGACCTAATTGCTGGAAGGCGACAGTGCTGCCTACCTTGCAGACCATGTAGCCTGAATAAAACAGTCGTGCAAATATAAAGCACACCTGTTAGTGCAGTGAAAAGTATTCAGTCATGGAATCTGTACAGCTGTTGTGCTCTGACGAAATGTATCGTCTGTGTCATGTATTCAAACAATCCAGAAACTTTAAAGTGGGAGATTTTCACATTGTCACCGTGATCTACTTTAAACGCTTTCAAACGTGAGACGACGGTGTTGGAAAAAACCTTTTGTGATGTGTTAGCCTGTGAAATGGCCCTTAAAATAGGATGAGACATTTCATTACGCTGACATTCTTCCTTGTCAGTCTCAATAAAAGCAAGCAGACCAACTGTCCTGAACAGCTTTTCATGCTGTTGCTCTTCCACTTCTTTCCTGAATTGTCAGTGCATTCAATGATTCTGCAATTGGCCAGTGCAGCCTGTGTCATTTCACTTTCAGTTCACTTTGTACTATTCACTGCTGTGCACATCATGCACCGGTCATTTTTCATTTCCTTTTTATTCTCCTCCTCTCCATGCACAAATCTGTCTCTGGACTTCCATATTCACTAACTTCACTCCTTTGGTTTGACTCTGCAGTAGTCCTTGATTGCCACAAGGGTTGATGCAAGCAGGTGTCCAGCGACTTTGTGGTGCCACTCCACAGATCGGCCCCTGGTAACGAGAGTTATGTGGTTATTTTTCAATCTGGGTCTGTGCTAGGACTCTAGGCATCCCTTTGTAGAGATATATGGGCCGTAGGAGCCTCAGACAAAGACTAGTTTACATTCAATTTCCTTTTCAGCTAATGAGATGGGCCCCATTAGGCATGCAGACAGCGTTAAGCAGACTTAAAAGCAACAAATAAAACACAAGGCTTTACACAAGTTGCTAATAACCTGAATTAATGTCAGCAAATCCTCTACCTGCTACACATTTGCCTGTTTCTAAAAAAGAGCTGTAAGGGCCGTGATGGGAGCAGTGTGGAATTCACTGCTGTTGCCACTTTTATGTTGTCAATGTTTGTAAGAAACATAAATTGTGGTTATGAGTTAAGCACAGTATTGGATATTTTAGTCAGAATTAGTTAACTTCTGCAAAAGGAATCCAAAACAGTATTTAAATCTATGCCTTAATTACCATTTAATTCAAAAATAAAGAAAAAACTAATGAGATACACAGTAAGTTACAGTTAGAATCCCATCTTGATAGTTTGGTCAGAATACAGGGTTCACTATAGAGCATACCTGGAGCAATTGACACATTGACAGCTTTGGTGGACATGGGATTTGAATCACCAACCTTTAGATTACAAGCCCATTACCCTAACCACTAAGCTACGCCCATAAAGAAAATCTAATTAATTATTAACAATCATTTTACATTGCATTACGAGAAACACCACTTAATCTTTGTATTCAGGTGTTATTTACAAATGTATAAAACCAAGCACTTCTGCCATGCATTCTGGATAAATGTATGCCTCCAACATTGTGGGAACAGTTTGGGAAAGGTCCTTTACTGTTCTAGCATTGTGCCTCAGTGCACAAAATAAAGTCTATAGAGGCATGGTTGGTTTAGGTTGGTGAGCAAGAACTGGACTGATATCAACCCAGTCAAAGATCTTAAGTATGACCAATTATGGAGATAACCTTGCCCTCTCGCCCAACATCAGTGTCTGACCACAAATGTTCCTCTGGATGAAGCGCCATAAACCCCACAGGCTCGCATCCCAAACTGTCTTGGATACGAAGATAAGGGCTTAGAATAGATCCAATAATAGCTCTTGTAAGTGTAACACGTGTCCCATTAATTTTGTCCATATTTGTTTCGTAGGTCTACTCTGATTACATGGCTTCTGATGACCACAAGGTGGCGCCAGGAAGGTCTAATACCGCCCTTTACACAGTGAAATAAGTAATGCCTACTTTCCTCTTCTGCATTTTCTGCCAGATAAGTGCATGACAGAACAAAGCACGTTTTTAAATATTTGAGTCTCATGTTTTGCCTGTGACAACACCCTCCTGATGTTGTCTCCACCCTTCAACGTGGAGACATTGCGTAAATGATCTGGGCTTGAAGCAAATTTATCTCCAAGTTACTACAGAGAAAAATCCTTAGATCAGTGAAACTTACCTGGTGTCTGTTTGGCAAAAGTGAGTAAGCCGTGACTTCTTGGGTCCCATCTGTTCAATCAGAAACATGCAACTGTACACATGAGCTCTAAGCCCTGTGTTTGGTACTTCGGGATGCTCTACTGAAGTGGAAGCCACAAACAGAGGTCCTGAGGATGGATCAGGCTGCCAGGTCCTGCAAGGCGAGAAGGTCACAAGGTTCTAGATTGTAGCAGCTGAGAAGCAGTGATACAAACTATAAACATGATCTGAAATATGACTTGATCTTGGCCCTAAATATTTTACTTTACACAGATAAACCCTGGACATGGCGCGAATCAAGAGAGGGAGAGGGACAATTTTCTGCAGGCTATTCACCTTGAATCCATGTTTTTAGACTGTGGGAGAAAAAGGAAAACCCCGAGAAAACCCACACGGTCATTCGGGGAAAACACGAAAACACAGTTCGGGATTCAAACCTTGGATCCCCAGTGCTTACGTGTTAAACACTGGCAGCCATTAAGATTTATCTCTTCTTTAGCCTCTCCTCACTCAGCTGTTCTTAGATATTTATAAGGCGGCTCTAAGGAAAAATTGTAACCACTTATTTACACTTTATTAAATAAGACTACCTTCAGTTTTTGGCATGATATGTACTTACTAAAGCAATGTTTCATCAACTTTTATTTAGTGTTAAAAAAAATTCTGGATTTTTAAAATTTAAAATTGTGTTTAAGTTTGACTGAGATCTTATTCTGACCATTCTATAATACAATCTGTAAAGTATTTCCCAGCACATCCCAAAGACTTTAAAAAGGTCAAGCCAAATGTGTAAAATGATTCCTCATGCTCCCTGAACAACTTTCATAATTTGATCCCAATTGTCATCATTGAATATGCCCTTGCCATAATGGAGCAAAACAATCCATTAATTGGACAGCCTTGTCATTCAGTATATTCCACTGCCTCCATTCCTTTTTAGCTATATAAAGCTCAGACTCAGCTTTTTTCCCTCACTTTTTTTCTTTCCCCGGTTCATTGCAGCTTCAACTTACATCAGGGGACAGCTACAGTCAGTCAGAATGGCTACAACCTTTGGCTACAGATTATTATCCTTACAGGACTTAAATCGAACCAAAGAGAGAACGCTTGGGATCATAGATGAGCTCATACACCTCAGAAATCCTCCCTTTTGGCATATATAAAACTGGAATAGCATAAAATCTAAACCAGAGACACATTTGTCATACACTTGTCACCTTTTATATATACACACCTCACCTAATCTTTGCCGAAACTGTTGTACATGTAAATTTTCTCAGTGAAATAATGATTTGGTATCTCCTCTTTTCATAAATTGTATTTATTGCACACACAATGTCTTCTTTTTACCTCATGCAAAACTACACCTCCTTTTTAATGGTGCTAGCAATCACAAAGTGGCTCCATCTTAAACCACTGAACAGTATGAATCCCATTAGTACCAGCAGACACATGGGGTATCCATGGCTTCAAGCCTATACATGGTTGATTACCTCAGAAGCAGATGTTGCAGTGGGGGCCTGGTGCCAGCAGCACACAGAGTGTACTGGTAGATCTCAGAATTCTTATCCAGGGTCTCTACCACTTCACAGTGCTGGAGGTCGCTCCGCCACCGTCTGTGCTCCCTTAAGATACACTGAAAGACATCTTTATGGGGGGCATCCACTTCCACTATTCCTCTCCACAGTGGCATCGGGTAGCCATCCTCAACCTGCAGCCAACAAACAGATATCTAATCATTTCATCTTAGAGTTTAAGAAATTGAAGATGTGTGAGCTGAACGGCTTCATAATAAATAATCAATACTTATATCATGAATTCTTTTTACACTTTACTTTTATATATATATATATATATATTTGTTTTGTCATTCTTAATTTCCCAATCTCATGTAGCCCTTGTGAACAGTTACCTTTTTAAATGCCACATCAACATGATCGAGTGTGGAGCAAGCTACCCACTCCTTGCTTTTCTCCTGTGCTTCCCTCAATAACTGCTGAATGGAGAGGTTTAAACGGGACCGGTTGGCTGGTTCAGGCTCGCCGCTGTGCGTGGGAGAGTGGAGACCTTCCTCGATGATAGAGTCCTCATTAATGCTGCAAATATTCTGTTCCTTCCAGTAATGTGGGATCTAAAATTAATGTGAGATTAGCCAGTGGGTAAGGGGTATTCTCAAGCTTTAAGTGTATAATGTAGTCAACAATTACAAAGTGATTAAATCAACCCGGCCTCAAAGACTTAATAGTTACTTTACAAATGGGCTAAACAAATTTAGAACACAGTGTTTTAAGCAGGCAATATTGAAAGGTGCCATCAATGCAGATTTAGTATTATAGAGCATAATGATAAAAAAAAAGTTGACATGCAGCCATTAGATTATTATTTAGTTATCTGATGCCCAAAGCGGCGGCACGGTGGCTTAGTGGTTAGCACGTTCGCCTCTCAGCGCTAGGGAATCCCCATCTGGGTGGAGTTTCCATGTGCTCCCCGTGTCCGCGTGGGTTTCCTCCGGGTTCTCCGGTTTCCTCCCACAGACCAAAAACATGGATCAAGTTATTTGAGTTCTCTAAATTGCCTCATATAGAGTGTGTTTGTGTGAGTGAGTGTGTACCCAGTGATGGATTGGCGCCCTGTCCTGGGTGTATCTGCCCAGCGCCCGAGATGTTCTCCCCTGGATGGGCATGGGGAACCCCACCGCGACCCTAATAGAGGATGAAGCGGGAGATAATGAATGAATGAATGATGCCCAAAGCCACCAACATCAGCTAGGTGGTAGCTTAGTGGTTGTGGTAGGGCATTGGGCTGTCAATCTGAAGGTTGTGGGTTTAAATTTGAGGTCCACTGAATATACCAATGTGGGTCCTTAAGCAAGGCCCTTAACCATGTTTACTCCAGGGGTGCTGTGGCCAACCCTGTGCTCACTTTGTAAGTCACTTTGGATAAACGCACCAGCTTGCTCTTTGGGGTTTTAAAGACATATAACACTGTGAAGCTACTTTGTGACAATGTACAATTGTAAAAAGTGTTCTATAAATAAATTACTTGAACTTAATTGAACTCATATAAATGTAGGGTCAAATCCCAGGTCCACTGAAGATACCAATGCGGTCTGTGAGCTAGGCCCTTAATCATTGCTCCAGTGGTGCAGGATAATTTATTGTGTTTTTTTTAAGGTCTAGTACTTAATTTAGCTAACTATCAAGCTTGTGGTGAAACACTACTATTTTGCCGTATCGAGATTAATACCAATGTGAACAGTCAGCCTCAGGGGGGATTCATTTTCGAACACCTCTGCCTAGTTGTTTTAGGTGATTACCTGAAAGAGACGACTGCACTCTGCCACCATGTGTGCCAACCCTTGAGTAGCAGCCAGATTTTCACTCAGATCCCTCTGGTCTGGTCTTCCTAAGCTGTACTTCCTGTGGCCTGCCCTGTGCCAAAAAAAAAAAGAAAAGAAAAGAAAAAAAGTCAGGCAAATGTCAGTGCACATAAAGCAAGATGACAGTGACGTCTTGTGAAAATCCTAATTAGTACTGTATTTTCCTGTTGGCTCTGTTGTGAAAATCATTGCAGAGGGTGTGGATACAATAAGGCAATACTCATGGAAACATTATGTTTCAGTCATTGAGCTTGTTTTTAAAATAATATCCTTATGCTGCTGGAAGCAGCACTTGGCATATATTTACAGAATAGATATCAATCTGTAGTGTCATTTTGCAGCACTCCACCCAGAGCTCAGCAGGAAGGCTGAAAGAGCTCGTAAAGATGATGGGAGCTTGTTCAATTGTTTCTGAATCAACCGCCTTGATGTGTTTACTCTCTGGGGCTTGACGGTGACATCATTACGATATCATCTCCCCCTCATTGCGGATATCTTGACTTGCTATCTGGAAGCGCAGCACGAGAAGGCAGGAGAGTGGACGTGATAACTTTGATCTCCCCAGAGCATACATGAAAATTATAAACTGCATCTAGGGTTTTAAAATAAACTATACCACTGTGTTTTTATGTTTTATATAAAGAGTTTATGTGAACAGAACCTAAGGCCAGATTAAGTACTAGGCTAGATTCCGACTCAGAGTTAATATGTAGACTTTATCATCAGTTTGCTCTTTTTTGTTTTAAAAATAGATAATACATAAATACATGAGATTCAGTATGAGAAAACATTTCTTGAAGCTAAAGATATAATGTATATGTAATATATAAAACAAACCAAATATAGGAAGACATGAAAAAACAGTCCTGGGTTTGAGTCCTGGGTGTATAGGCTTTTTTCTATGTGACATTTGTATGTTCTTTATGTGATGCATGAGTTTTGCCATAATGCTAAATGGCAAATTGCCAATAAATTTTATGTTTGTTCGTGTGTCTGCCCTGCCATGGACTGGTGACCCACCTTGAACAATTCCACACCTTTCGCTTTATAATCCAGAATAAGGTCTGGCACCAACAGAATAAGTATGTTACAAAAAGAACGACAACAAAAAAAACAACCAAAAAACATGAAATCCAATATTCCTATTACAACGTTGTTAGAATATTTTTAAGTTGTATTATTTTTTCCACTGTATCCAAAAATTCCTATATGGAACTATAAGTCTCTGTCCTTCATTTAGCAAGTTTTATTTCATTGTTGGTCCATTATGGACTCTTATTTTAGATCCATTTTTGTATTATCTGGTCTAACAGAAATGCGGTTTACACAGTTCGAAAATATTTGCGGCTATATTTTTATTTTCTGTCTCTATCACATTGTTTATTGTATTTTAAATACATTTTTTTTTTTACATTTTTTTTATTGATGAAAACAGTGTTCATGTCAGTAACTATGAAGTGTTGTGAAATTACTTTTTGAGGACATGTTGCATGAAGAGTTGTTTGTGATGTGTTCTAGTGCTTATCATGCAAAATTATTCAAATGTAAGATAATATACATTTTGAAAAAAAAGGCAAACTGCTGCAGTAACAAGATGTGAGGGAAAATAATCAAAGATAAAGCAGAGAAATTCAAATACCTGCTGCTGGCAGTGTCTCTCTTGAGGACGTTAAGATGAAACAGGGAGGGGGCCAGGCACACAGCAATATTTGTTGGGGTCATTTGGTTTTCTTTCACACTGGCTACCACCTCATGCAGAAAAAACAGGAGACTCTGAAGAGCCTCTCGATTCTCATCAGGCAGGACAAAGATGATAGCCTGGACTGCTTCAAACTGTTTCTCCTTTGGGAAGTCTGTGATGGATGAGAGGAAAAGTCTCAATGCAACAAATCAGAACAGATCTCCTAAAAGCCAAGGTATCAAGTAAGCTCACACAACTAATCCTCATTTACTGAATACCCTTGACAAATTGTTGGTCTCACTATGAAAAAGGGTCTGGGCTTACACTGGTAGATATGTAGGAAACTTTCACATAGTTTGCTGGTGAAGATGGGTTCTGGAAGATCTCTGAAATATTGCTTCAGCATGTCAGCCACGTCAAAGGCCGACTGACCTTCAAAAGAAAAGCCATTGGGGTCAGCCTCCACCATGTCCCTTAGATACTGAATTCGAGATTTAACCCCAGGCTTCCGGAAGAGACCGATCTGTCAATCACATTAGTTTTTTGAATCCATGAGGTCAACTTTCAAAAGAAACTGAAATGTTTTCCATTAATGCTTACAGAGTGGGATGTTGGGAGATATTACCTGATCAAGGCACTCAGTTTTAAGATATTCCATAGCTCTAAGGATGCTTGGGGGCAGAGGCATTCTTGATCGCTGGACACTCTGAAGCAAAGAAACACCAAACACCTTTCGGCCTTTTTGCTCAGAAGATTTAGATTTTTTGTAGATCCTCGGCACTGTCCTGCAGTTTAAAAAAACAAGTGTCTTTTTAAGATGGCTTCTGTTGTGCTTGTTTACAGTTTAAGTTCATTACAAAAAAAAAACTTTAATCTTTGAAAATCTAGTGTGCTATAATGTGCAGTTTGCATCGATAAGAAATGAAACATTACCAGTACATCAGTATGTTTTATTTTTTGTCCTACTGGGTATATAAGGGCAATATTAAATATATCCTAAAATGCTAATATGTGCTATTGAGCAAATACATTTTATTAATTAAAAGTTAAATAAGACTTTTATAAAAAAAAAAAAAAAAAAAAAGATATAATAATATTTAAAATTTAGTACAATTTGTAAAAAGGTAAAAAAAAAAAAAAAAAAAAAAAAAAAAAAAAAAAATATATATATATATATATATATATATATATATATATATATATATATATATATATATATATATATATATATATATATACAAAAATGTTAAAACAGCCTGGTGTCTAATCTGAGCTGCCATTAAATCAGATGCTTGAGCTTAGCTTTCTACCAAAGTAAAGATTTTGCACTCCTTTTATGTGCTGCTCTCAAAGCCCCTTTGTGTTGTCTGCAGAGTTGCATGCTGTGGTTTAGGCTTTTTATAAATATTGAATGAATTTCTAAACAAGTCTCATCTTCTTTCCAGTTCTCCCTTTTGTTCTTTACTAACTGCCTAACTTTTTGATCTGTCCCTGGCCGCCTTACCAGTTCCAGCCTTCCTTGGTGAAGGGCGAGTGTTTGTCCATCATAGTAGTGAATCTTAATAGACTTAGTCTCTGTAGCAGTGAAACACATGGGGCAGTCTGGCCTTCCACCCGCGGGATGGAGCAAAATTGTAGGCATATCTGTTCACTGAACCAGTAGAGTGGAGTCCTGAAATGTAAAGACACAACCCTATTTGATTCTGCAAATTGGCAGCCTGGTGTACAGATTTATAAGAGTATGAAAAAGATTTCGCTTACCGAAAGGGTAGCTCTGCAAACTGACTAGTGTGCACAGGTGTCTGTGAGCTTTTGTCATAATTTTTCTCAAGGCCAGTCTGATCTACTTCACTTGGCCCTTTGATCACAAGGTGGATGTCGGTCAGAGATGAAGGCGAAGGGGAGCTGGTATGAGAAAAGTCAGAATCCCCATCTTCAGAAAGTTTTTCTGCCCAATTGGTGACCAGTTCTTGGAATCCACCAATACCTTCCATTACACCATCCAAAGCTGAAAACACGTCATCATCTGTGATTTCTAGGTTGTCGGGGACATTGTCATAAATGCTGGCACGATGTTCATATTCCATCAAATGACCACACGGGGAATCCAAGTCTTTGTAGCCACTGCTTTGACACCGTCGTCCATGGTACCCATGGAAGCTTCCTGTTCTCCAATTTACGTTGGCATTATTAATAGGAGCGAGGACAGCAGCATGGCTCAAAGTGGTGGGGAAGGTGCCTGGCTTGTGACCATGAGGAATCTCAAATATGGTGTTGGCATTAAGGTTATGTTGGTTGTGAAGCTCTTGTACTCCAGCATGATCATGTTCTCTTGGCTTATTCGGAAAATCTCTATGCTTATAGTTACTTCGAACCTTGGTCACAGGGCTGGGTGTCCCAGCAGTACTGCTGGGCTCAGAAGAACTGCTGCTAGAACCAGAAAATGAACAAGATGATGGGCTGATTGTCTTATTCCGAAGTCCTGCTATGTTAGCGTATGTTAGCTCTTGCTGATTTTCTTCATGTCCACCTGAAGTATAGGACCACTAATGATTAACCGTGCTTTTCCACGTTGGTCGTGAGACCGTAACGTCGGACCTCTGAGCTTAAGCTTCTCCATTTTGCGAAGCAGACTTTCACCTCTTTTACGTGGAGGTTTTTTAGGAAATTGCTTAAAGTTGTAAAGCTCTCCTGGAAACAGAGGTCCACTGCAGGAGCTGTTTGAAGACTTTTCCTCACAGGTTGTGTCTTCAGCTGCCTTATAGGTGCTACCACCACCATCGCTGTCAGTGCTACAGGACAGAATCTCGTTGTGTTCACTGCTGTCTGACAGAGAAGCCTCACAGCTCTCTGATCTCCTGAGACCAAACACATGGTTATCCTCTGATGGCAGGAAGTCCACACTATCTGCACGTATCCAGTGCTTACTTTTCTGATCATAGGACCACTTAGGACTAATAGCACAGGGCTCCTCAATTTTATCATCTTCATCCTAGACCACAAAAAAAAAATGACACAAGCAGTTAGGAAATTTATGTATATTTACAATTACAATTTTAACCACTTAGTAAGTAAGTGCTGACTGGCAACTAAAATGTTACTCGTGTTGCATTAAAATGTTAGTAAGTTTAATTATGACATTTGCTTGACCAGGAAGTGTATATTTGTAAGTTTGACAAATTGTGCATGAGCTTGCTCACAAACTTACTCGTCTTTTAAATCGACTTAGGTCCAACTTCATCTCCACATATTTGTTTAAGGTTCCTAATCTCCTATTTGAAAAATAAGCATAAACATCAGAAAATAAAATGGTACATTGTTATATTCCTAAATGGTTGACAAAACACATAGAAAGCTTAAGTTCCAACCTGCATAGAGATTCCAATGCATCATTATCCAGAAACTCATGATCGCTCTTCACCCAGTCCATGTCAACGGGGAAGCGACAATCTACAAGGCAAACATAGCAAATTAATTTGCAATGCGCCATGTTTGCGATTCATTACAAAATGATGATTAGAGTCATGATCGATTTATTTCAAAACACTCCAGGGAATTTTATAAATTAATATTTACCTTTGAAAAGCCTCGCATATTGGGGGAAACCAGCCGCTCGGAGCCAATCGCAAGCCTCTTTTGCTTCAATCTCTGCAAAGAACAACATTGCATATTAATTAAGTAACTTTTATTGCTTTGTTTGAAAGGATATAAAACTGTTGCCACAGAACTGAATTTCCAATTTCTTGTTTAATTACTAATAAAAAAAATGTTCTCAAGCTCTTTAGGCATTCTTTGTAATTTAATGTGGTGGGAACACTGATTTACTGCTCATTAGAATCATTTTAGCTTTTCATTGAGAAAAATAGGGACAAAGAACCGATAGGGACTTGATGCTTTTATTCAACCATCCATTAGCTTTCACCTCTTCAGATTTATTTCTGACAGTGCACAGCCAGGAACAGATGGTGGAAACAAATCCTCTCTTTGCACTCATCAGTGAGCTATAAAACCATAGCGCTTTGGGCATTTTTTGTCTTTCCCATAGGCTACCACTGGGTCAAGGAAGACAGCTGGACTGGCAACTACTTACTACAGATGGATCGAATATATAAACGTGACAGAAACAGCATGAAGAATGTTTCAACATGTATGTTATCCTGCAAGAGCAGCCTGTATAGGCCACATTAACAGCAACTGGTGACATGGTGGTCTTCTTGTGTTGCATCATTTGAATTAAACAGCCTCATTGTGTCACTCAGAAATGTGCCCCACATTGGTTATGCATTGTTAAGTGCTGAGAGGACAGCAATATGAAGATGAATGATGATATAAAGCAAACCTCTGTTCTCTGATACGCAGCTTTTTTTACAATGATGAAAATAAGGACATGTTACAAACCCTGCAGCACTGATGTGCGTCTGCCTTTTTAAAACAGTCTTGCGTGCGAATTACTCAAGTATGATGTTATCACACAGCGCTCCTTTTATGCAGGCATTTCCTTTTCTAAATACTCTGGACGACCCTACAGGAAGTCAACTTTTAAGGGTTTGGTCACAGATTACAGATAACAATTGTCCACCACCCACTATAGAAGCCTTCACAGGATTACAAGTTTCTGAATGGCTTGGGAGTGTCTTAGCCGGTGGTTGTACGTGCTCCTGAGCTGTATGACTTCTACAAACAAAACTGACACTCAATTCCACCCGTCTCCGTGGAGGTCATTTGACGTAACTAGCACGTTCACAGAGATGAGGGGCAGACATGCTTCATGCTGAAGTCACGTAATTAGGTACTACAGAAAAACACAACACAACAAATTCTTTTCATTGCACATCTGCACAAACCCGGTGGGTCCCAGCTTGTATCACTCTAACCTTGAGAGTACCTTATCAAAGAGTATACAGGGAAATCCTTAACTTTGAATAAGCTAGAAAGGTCTGCTGTGATAGACTCCAGAGTATTTGGCACATTGGGATTTGGCACTGCAAAGTTCTCTAAAGTTACAAAGTATGAACAAAGTTTTGTTGCGATCCAACAAAAGCAAATGAGAAATAAAAAAAGGCATGTAATCGTCACTTTGTTTACTATAAAAATAATAGACTTTTAATTGTAAAATTATATTTGTGATAGAGATGACCATTACTAAAAGCCTAGATTTAGAGTACTTTAGTTTGCAAAACAAGAATAGTTGATATGTATGGTATCGAAGTGTATATATTGAATATGTCACTTCTATTCTAGAATAAAAATGACTACAAAGTCAAATTTTGATAATTACTTTTTGTTAGCTGGACAAACTTTACTAATGGCTATGTGAACCTTAAAAACAATGATCTCTACAGTGTCATATAGGAGGACAGGACAAGATCAACCCCTCATTTATAATGATGTCTAAATGGTCCCATGCATATGTCTGATATTGGAACTGTCTAACTACATATTATTTCCCATGGTGTTAATGTGCCAGCTGTTCTTTTCCTCTATACCACATGTACAGTTTCATTAGTGACAGGTCTTTGTACACAAGCAGTCCCTTTTGAGTCCTCATTGGGTAACGGGTCTGGCAGTTAGGGATACATTAGGTCATAGGTGTAAATGCTCTCATGCTCTGTTGATACCTCTCGTTGCTACCAACAAATGGATCAGTCAGGGCTCACAGAGGAGAGTCTGCTAGCTCTGGTCTGTATCTCAGTAACAATGACAAAATTTTTAGGTTGCCAGCAATGATAGACATACTGTATATACACTAAATGGATTTTTCATATAAATTATTCAAAAAGGTGAACCTATCTTGCCTGAAAAGAGAGAATAAAAAAACTCGTGGAAGTGGGAACCGGACCGTTCAACTAGTACACAAAGGTCACTTTATGATGCAAAACCACACACAACCTTTTCTGAATAAATACCAGAATAAAAGTCAGTTTATCTCAAGGGTTTTTAAGTAAATGGTATAACAAAATGTCATGCTTTTTAAAAACCATTTCATATAATTAAAGTAAGACCAGGGCAATCCACATGACAGTTGGACACTGGACTTTAAAAATGAGCAAGATCTTTTTTATTCCAGTGCCCCATGTTTAATTCAATGTGGTGTTACCACAGAAGAGATTCTTTAAGACCATCATCAATATGGGTCATAAGAATTTAGGTTTTAAAATGTTTGTGACTAAATTACCCTTCATCCTTTGCATTTAAGAGTTACACCCGATAAATGCATTTTCAAAAGACGCCAAAAACTTTACTTTGTTTACACAACTCACATTTGTACTTGTTAATTGTATTAACATTTCAAGTTCATTAACTAGGTCGGTTCCCCCTGCATGTCAACCAAAACAATGCTTGGAGCTGAGTAAAGACTTCCACATATGAAATTCATTCGTCCAAAAGTAGCATGCATGGTTGTACTAAGCTATAAACAGTATGATATTTAGATAAGTGATAAAGGAGTGGAGTTCAACATACCTTATATGTGATGTGATGTTTTTCACAGTCACATGTTGATTAAAGCAACATTATGTTAACGCATGGAATTATTATGTCTGTTGCAGAAATTATATGATTGAAAGCAAATGGTTTACCTTTTCTGTAACCATGGAATAAAAAATACATTTTACTCAGCAGAGGTCAAAAAAAACTTCTATATAATTTCCACTTAAAAGAGTCCCTTAAAGGATAAGTAAATAGTTGATCTTGCACTAGCAGAAAACAGAGAATGAATCTATAAGTAGTAATTGAATCAAAACAACAATGTTCAGCTAATTTTTTATTAACTTTAAATATTGCTAGTTGTCTGTCACCAATGCCAAGTTCACTATAGGTTAAATGAATATGGTTAGAATATCTTCCATTTTCTATAATTACTTATAAAAAATGATATATATACAGTCGACTCATCAAGCTAGAAAACTAACGACGACCCTTAAACTATAGTGATATTGACGAAGCCCATCACAGCTAATAGTTTTTGACTCTGAGGCTTCATTACTATAGAGTCCTTGATATCCCATTAGCACTAATGGCTCTCTTAGGTGTTTGATTACTTCTTGTAAGTTTGGCTCAAAGAGAGAAAAAAAAAAAAAAGTTTCATCTTTCACCTATTTATGAGCATTGAATCCCTATCTAAATAAGTGTTCTTCTCTCTCAACCAACCACATAATCAATGTGTTATTCTGCACACCGCTGTATTAGATTAATGTAAACCTTTATCTTATACTTCCTTCATTTTAATTAAAATAACTGGTTGTAATATTCATTCATTCATTCATTATCTTCCGCTTCATCCTCTATTAGGGTCGCGGTGGGGTTCCCCATGCCCATCAAGGGGAAAACGTCTCAGGCGCCGGGCAGACACACCCAGGACAGGGCGCCAACCTATCGCTGGGCACACACTCACTCACACAAACATACTTTACATGGGGCAATTTGGAGAACTCAATTGACTTGATGCATGTTTTTGGACTGTGGGAAGAAACAGGAGAACCCGGAGGAAACCCACGCAGACACGGGGAGAACATGGAAACTCCACCCAGATGGGGATTCGAACCGGGAATCCCTAGTGCTGAGAGGCGAACATGCTAACCATTAAGCCACCTGGTTGTAATATTGGTCATAGAATTCATATAACAATAAAGGATTTACTCAAACAAGCATAATTAAACCTTACAAATACCTCACAGTAAAAGCCACAGTGTCACTCCTACACTGCTCAACAGAACTAAATATACAGTACCTCATGAGCACTTAGCAACTGACTTTACATGCCTTTCTGCATGAACCCGGCAACAGACATACACACTAATCACGCACATCACAGCATGCGGTGAGATGTTAATCCCCACAGCAGAAAAGAAAACACAATCACCACCTTGTTGTTAAGGTTTATATCTGCTGATCTAGTACACAACCTTAACAATCTGTGTGCTAACCTGATTAAGTGATGCTTGCATTCATCTATTACTACAAGGTCTGGTCATTATTTGGGAGAAAGTTTTATGTTAAAATAATAAAATATATGCATTACATGGTTTGATTTATTCCATATTGGATATTCATTGTTTAACTTTACATTTCATCTTCAGCTACATTATACCTAAAGCTATAGGGTAAAGCAATTCTATGTAAAGTGGCTAATGTACATACACAAGATATATATTGTAAGGTTCAAATATAAATCGCATAGATTTAGAACTTCTGTAAAATGCAGAACTATTTACATATCAAACCATAAATAAAATCTTTCAATATCAGAAGAGGCGTTTATTTAGAAATTAGTTTTAATTAGGTAATAAACACGTCCGCCTCTCAGCGCTGGGAATCAAGGTTCGAATTTTGATCTGGGCGGAGATTCCATGTTCTCCCATATCATGGGTTTTCTCCAAATTGTCCAATTCCTCTCACAGTTTGAAAACATGGATTCAAGGTAAATTGACTTCTCTAAATTGCCCCGTTTATATTACCCCTGTATATTGTATGTGTCTAGTACTAGTGACTAGTACTAGTACTAGTACTCTGTACTAGTTGTATCTGCCCAGAATCTAAATGCTCTCCCATGGATGGAGGATCTTTAGTTTAGGATTAAGCTGCCACTCTCAGCAAAATACCAACAATTTCTATTTTAAACAAAAATTTTTGGTACTATTTACAAATTGCAGAATCTGTTTACAGAGGAGGAGGCACGGTGGCTTAGTGGTTAGCATGTTCTCCTCTCAGCACTAGGGATTCCCGGTTCGAATCCCCATCTGGGTGGAGTTTCCATGTTCTCCCCGTGTCCACGTGGGTTTCCTCCGGGTTCTCCGGTTTCCTCCCACAGTCCAAAAACAGGGATCAAGTCAATTGAATTCTCCAAATTGCTCCATATAGAGTGTGTCTGTGTGAGTGAGTGTGTTCCCAGAGATGGATTGGCACCCTGTCCTGGGTGTATCTGCCCAGCACCCGAAACGTTCTCCCCTAGATGGGCATGGAGAACCCCACTGCGACCCTAACAGAGGATAAAGCGGGAGATAATGAGTGAATGAATGTTCACAGAGGTAAGAAACATCAAAACCATGTCATGGTGACATATCTCCTTGTTAGGCAGTAAGCGTCAAGCCAAACGTGACTGCATAAAGTTCAGCGGAAAACTCGTTAGGAGCACCGGCTCCACTGTGTCCACAGTGTACTCCACCCTTACTGCGCATGAAGTAATTTGGCAGCAGGACACACAAAACTCCTCCCACCATGACTTCCTTTCTGACTGAAGTTTGGTTCAAAGCCTTTAGCTCACAGACCTCTAACCCTCATATTTTACGTCAGCAGAGTCATTGTTCCATATGATCTATTTAACATGTTTTATGACAGTTGCATTAAAACATGCAGAATATCTTCTGTTCATGAACCTCCATCTCTACATATCTAACAGACCAAAAGGACAAGGACATGGGACAAATGGATTTACAAATGGAAAATAAAGCAGCATACACCCATCCAAAGCTTCCCTTTGCGCTAAACCATCCACAAAGTTTGACATTTATTGCAATTTGAAAATGCTATTCTTTTCAGCACAGCTGTGCAGCATGGTCAGCTTTGTTCTGAAGCCTGTCTGGCAGCTCACGTACATTCTCTGCTGACATCTGTCATTAACAGAGGGGTTCTGTCGGCAGAACTGACACTCACTGACAATGTTTTAAACAATCGTTTCACTGTGCTGTGTAAAATATATAGAGCACTGTATGTGAAGATTCTAGGACATCAGCGGTCAGAGAAGAACTCAAATCAATCCATTTGGCAACGACAATCCTGTCATGGTCAAAATAACTGATATTACATTCTACTGAGTCTAATATATAGTTTAAAGGTTACCATTTTACCATTTATATATTTATATTGCACTCGTATTATATTGTCACGTAACTGACTCATCAGATAATATAGGCTTTTCAATAAAGTGCTTGGTGCATATCAAATTGTAAGAAGTTTGAAAGATCTTAAAAGTGTGACCAATTCTAAGTCATAGAGCAAGAATGAATTTTAGATTTAGAGAAATATGATCTAAGTTGGTCTGTTTGTTGATTCACATTTTCTTCAAATCTGAAGCAACCCTAAATACAGGTGTCAATGTCAAAATAAATAGTAACGTGCTGTGCTCATGCAGTTGCAGTGAATCAATTAGTCATGATCAATTTATCATAGTTAATCAGCCATACTGTTGAAAATGTGTGACTACTTGAAGACACATTACAAAGAAATGTTGGGACATTTGTTTGGATGTAAAAAAAAAAGTTAAAAGTAATAGTAATAATATGTATATGTATGTATAATAAACTTTATTTCCATTTTCTGACTTTCCTTCCAGATAAGGAATAACAAAAATGACATGGGATGGGTGTATTTGTACACGGTTTATTTTTGAACATGCCGGAGAATGAATGAGATTAACTATGACGCTTAACAAAGCTATTTCCTTGTTGGAAGACAGTGTCTGCTTCAAGAACTGCCTTCCTTCCACGTAATTGTCGCCAGCAGGCGCCTGTATTTTCATCAGATGTTTGGCTGTGATGAAATAAACAGACTCACTTATGGCCCAGACTTGAATGTATAAAATATTAAAGCTGACATAGACAAGCAGGTATTTTTAAAGCTTAAATGTTTACATTTCATTTACAAGTAAGGCAAATAAAGTTGATATTTGGTAATCTCATTAAATTTTTTCATTACCTTCCGGTTAATCCTCAACTACGTTTGCAGGGGGTCCCCCATGCCTATCCAGAGGAGAGTATTTTGAGTGCTGGGTAGCTGGGCACACACACACACACACACACACACACACACACACACACACACACAGAAACACACAGAAACACACAGAAACACACAGAAACACACACACACACACACACACACACACACAAACACACATCATGGGGTAATTTAGCGCAGCCAATTCATCTTTAATCCATGTTTTTGGATTGTGTGAGGACATTAGAGACTTTGAAGAATGCGAACACGTGGAGAACATGGACACTCCACCCACATCAGGATTCGAACCCAGATCCCCAGCACTGAGAGGTGGACGTATTAACCACTATGATTCACTTTATTCTTATATTTCAGTTATCTTTGCAATAAATCATGTTTAATTTTTAAACTTCAGCATTATTAATGGAATTTACTAAGTTTGAATGAGGTTACAGAAAACCTGCTGCTCAAAAGCAGTACGAAATTTCATTTTCGCACTGTGATTTTTGACCCTGCAAAGTTAATTGATTTCATTGATATAATTTTAAAACTTAAGACACTGAGCACTCTAAGTTTCAGGGTAATCCACACTGCAAAATGCCACTGCCCTTTTCTTTTATTATGTATAATTGCCCAAGATTGTCAGAGGAACTATCCACTATGCTATCTAAGAGCATTTTACAGGCTTGAGGCAGTGATCCTGAAATAAGATTCACTCAGTCAAAAGTGAACATGACAGGAAACTATATTACTGTTTGTGATGCTTAGATGATCAGTGGTAAGGTGCACTCCCTCAGGCCTTTTGCAGGTCTGTGGTCCAAATCACAGTCACAGTATCTTTTGCATGTAATCACATTAGCATGATGCATTTAAATGGCTGGCCTACAACGCTGATGCTGTTTTTTACTCTGTAGATGAGATGTGACCATGTGGAAAGTCATTATGTCTTCTAAGAGCCAGATCATTTGAGAAATGCATGTTCAACCACTGTTAAATTGTTTTTTATGATGTTTAATTATGAGGTCAAATATTACGCGGATCCCTCTGCTTTCTGCAGCATGTTTGTTTCTCATGTTTGAAAGTACATTTTAAAAACTAATTACATCTGCGGTGATGTTTTTGAAAATAAGATATGGTGGTGGAAAGGCTTTGCTGTAATAGAAAATGACTCTATTCAACTTTTTTTAATTGAAAATCACATTAGACAGTGTTTGAAGTTACAGGGCTTCTTCTATATGCAAATCTACAACAAATACATGGAACATGAGATGTATTTTAGATTGAATGAAAATGTCCTTCATGAAAGATCTGTATTGTCTTCTGTTGCAATCTTATTCAGGTTTGTATAAAGTTTTAATCAGAGGAGTAGACAACAGTCTGGAGTATTGCAGCAAATATTAAACATTCAAGATTGTGGCTAAATCCCTCTAGTTCAGATATGAAATATTAGTACCTCTGTGATTCACAAATGTCGAAAAGTAAAAAGTGAATGTTTTAAGTCACTGAAAGACCCAACCATTGAAACTGATGAAGAATACATGCACCTCTTTAAGCAGAGTGCAAAGCATAGGGGTAAGCTTCCATTATATATAAATATGAAATCCGGTTAGTGCTTTACTATTTTATTCCGGGACCAAGTGTACCATATGGTAAAAATACTTTCCTAATAATCTTCCTATATCTTCCTTCCTTCCTTCCTTCCTAAAAAATGGCCTTTTAATATCTTTAAGGATGTCAAAGAGACTGGTGAGCAATTGATGCTTTTTGGCTGCTTTTCTAATAGTTTCTAATGATGCAATCTGCAGACTTGAAAACACCAGGGTGCGCTTGCACAAAAGTTGCCAAGTTTTAATTTTGTAAAAAGACAGGATATTTTTATCAATTTAGTTTTGTTTTAAGTGAGCAATTACAAAAATAGAGCTTAGAGTTAAGTGATGGAAATCCTTTTTGTTGACTGATGATCTATTTTATTTTTTTTTTTTTTTTTACTTATCCTCACATATGATTTAAGCATTTAAGATCATTAACAGAAATTACAAATGACACTTTAGGATAACTCACATTTGAACAGAATGCAAATAGATTCAGAGGTTACCCTGTGCCTAAACGAATGTGATTCTCTTTTACTGTAAGAACAATTGAAAGGCAATTGAAGCTATTTGGCATGCAGAAGTAAACACAATTCAAAAATGTTAAGAAGGTCATAGTCTTTGTAAACCTTAAACAAGTGCGAAAACATTTCAAGTACAAGACCTTCTATAGACTTCTATTTCAGATTACAGAAGTGAACAATACGGTTTAACAGGAAAAAAATACAAGCAGTCATTTCAAATCCTGAGAATTATTGTAAAGCAAGACAAATAATTGTTATGGTAAGATGCTGACAACTATGTGGCTCAGAATTGCTGTAATTTGCATTAAAATAATGAATTGTCATAAAAACACATAAACAAGCTTTTTAAATCAATGCAATAACATTTTAATGTCAACTGTTGTACTGTACTGAAATAGTTTCCATAGATAACAGACATTCTAGACTTAATTACCATATAATGTATTCATGCTGGTGAATTTTCTTGGACTGGGCCTTTAATATTCCTGAACAGACAGCTAAAAGGAGGTTAAATGTCATAGCATTTCTTACATACCTAATCAATGAATTGTCCGTTGGGAAACCTGCCGCATTCAGGACAGCATCTCTGTAGATCATTTTACAGATGACATCCCCTAACAACTGATGTGAATTACTGAGTCTCTTTCATTGGCCACAGAGGCTTTGCTTTTGTACTCGGAGAATCCAAATTGCTTTGAGATGTCAACGTTTAGCATGCAGCCTGGTGCCTGACGTGAAATGAGTGACATGGTAAAATTGCATCTATTGGAAAGATAGTTGTATTTAATGTGTTGAGGTTGTGTGTGCACAATGGAAAAGTAAAAGCTTAAGCAAGAGTGGAAGGTATGCACAGTTTAGAAGTAGTTTTGCATAATCACACTCATATGCACATCCACTAATTTAAAAAACATTTAAAGAGCACCTTCATCTGTGCCAGCGGTAGAGAAACTAAAGAAGAGCCATATCAGCAGAGGATCAGAGTAAATTACTTTTGTTAGGCATAATAATAATAATAATAATAATAATAATAATAATAATAATAATAATAATAATTCAATTCTTTGAAACTGTTTTTTTATCGTTTACATTGTAAATACGCAATTGAATACATATACATTTATAGATCAATCAGATTTTAACCCCCAATCTGGTAAGTTCTGTATATAATTGATAACTGTACTTTAAAATGTCCAGCTGTGAGGCAAGTTTATATGTAAGAAGTTGGGATCAGAGTATAGAAATAAAATGAGAAACACTCCACCTACTGGTAAAAGACCTTAAACATTTTGTATCACATGTATAACCTGCTAAATGAAAAAATTTAAATGTATAACCGTTTCAAACAAAATGCTCATATATATATGTGTGTGTGTGTGTGTGTGTGTGTGTGTGTGTGTGTGTGTGTGTGTGTGTGTGTGTGTGTGTGTGTGCACAACGTACATTTAGAAATCTTTAAATTGATAAATTTTTTATTCTATGTAACTTATATGTATTTTATACAATCAACACTCATAGCTGCAATCTGGTTTAAAGTCAACCTGCTATAGACTTGCTGAGAATAGATTAAAACACAGGTATTATGTAAATTGTGACCCTTTGATGTGGTTCTAAATAGAACAGGACTGAGAAATATGCATAAAACAGATTACCACCAGTCAGTGATTGTAGCTATAATGTGCATACTCAATATTACAGATAAAATTCCAAACTGCTGCTGAATGACAAATACAAGATAAGTGCACTCGTGTGCAAATTAAATTGGAAGCCCGTCATGTTACGATCACCACAATTTAATGTGGTACATTTAGCTTTCAACTGGGAAACCTAAAGGTTGCCTCGGAGGTTGGCAGGTAAAATGTCACCAATTTAGGCAGTCACTAACGTTAGCCTTCAAATTAAATCCCAATGATTCCAGAAAGAGCCAATTGACTTTGCTCTCAGAGAAGGATGGCATATGCTCTCCTTCCTGTCAGTCAGCGCAATGCTTGTCAACCATGACTGCAATTCTAAAATCATATCATTCTGTGAGCTCATGTATAGAGCACTTTTCTCTGAGGACATTACACCCCTTTGATATTGCACTGGCAGAAGTTCGTACTTGAACTGTATCTGATTCCCTGGTTGGTAGCTGTCTTGTAACCATGGACCTTGTGATGGACATCAGAAATAACAAAATTCTGGAGAAAATTAAGTAAGACAAAAAAATCAAATGCACAATATTAGAAAAAATTGCAGACTTGTTTTACACTTTCACACTTTCTTAGTCCCCTTTTGGTTCTCTGTTCTCTACCGGTCAGGATGAGCACAGAACAGGTATACTTTGGGTGGTAATTTTTTTTGTCAGTTCTGCAGTGATACTGATGCTGTGGGTGGGGGGAGTGCAGCAGTGCTGCTGTAGTTTCATTCATTCAGTGAAAAAGCATATACAAGCTCTGTCTATTCTCTTAAGTACATAAAATATTGTGGTTTAAAGTATAAAATGGCTTTAATTGTCCTTTAAGTAAGATCCTCAGATAAGATTACATATCATGAAGGTTGCTTTAAATGAAGGTGTCTGTTAAAGGTAAGAGATTTGCGTGCTGTGACTTGATTTCTTTGGCAAATTAAATAAGAGAAATATTGACCATTTTGCCACAATATAAATCAGTCCCTTCATTAATAGAGATCAATAATTCACATTTTCATAAATAACCTATTTGAATATGTTTACTACAAAAATCTACGTATTTTAAGCCAAGGCAGATATTTTTTCATGTTAAGATGATTACATGTAAACAACCAAATTTACATCTTATTAGTTCAATCTGTCTTGGGCATAAATATTTGCCAGCTCCAATTCCCTTGCTTTTAAACATCTGTCATTCGCGTCAGTGAGGCTCTAGTTTATGTCTTTTGAAGTTGGTAGGGGACATATTCATTAAGTGAAAAACTTGGCAGGGACTCAGAGGATAGGAATTTTAATGCACACTACCTTAAATGCCTTTACATATACACACAAAGCCATTCAATAACACTGAATTCACCTTTTACCAAATGGTGTAATAGCCTCACTAGCTCTCAGGACACATCCCATTTCCCCTCTGTAATAGCTAGGACAGAGGACTGTCATTCAGCTGAATGGTCAGATGACAATTTGTGAAGGAAGATTAGTCCATGTCACACAAGAAGCGGTAAAGGCGGTCAAACTCTGTGATCTTGTGCAGTGACATTGCCTTATATAGCTGCATGCCTGCAGAGGAAATCCTTACCTAATTAACTAAGTTCTGCCCTGCAGCCCTGAACTTAGAACTTTTCCGGTTATGTCCCAAGAAGATCTAAGGGGTTGATGGGGAGCAGATGGAGGTGAAAAAAATACAGTGTTTGGTCATGAGGACAATGTCCCCTGAACAAGTCACGAGGATAGAGACATGCAGGCTGAGAAAAGTGTGGCTTTCCATTTTTTGACTTTCTTCTGTTTGCCTGCTTGTGACTCCGAACTTTACACCGTCTGATCCTCCATGAAGGATCCTATGTGAATCATAACCTTGCTCCTCTAGTGGCTTTTTTAATTGCAGATTATTTCAAATTGTAGATTTCACAAGGACATTTAATGAATAAATAAATTAAAATCACACCACCTCTGGACTTAGTAGCTCCATAAAGTTTTGAAAGCCAACATGACTGATATCCAGGGAGAATTTACTTGCACGAGTTATTGGTGATTCATAATCCTGTTTTGAAATGTTAATGGCAAACCATATTTAAGCTGCCAATGTTTTAATACACCCATCTTCTAGATACATTAATACTTGGCACCACTTTTCCTTTGCTTTTTCCTTCGTTATTTCTGGAAGGTACATGGCTACTGTCCAAAATAGGACTTTGGTCTAAGGGGAAAAATGCATCTTGTTTGAATTTTTGACATCCTGTTGCGACAATACTCTCTCAGCTGCGTGGAAAAAGAAGATTCTGCCATGACAGAGAATACTCACTTAAGGGGACACAGATTAAATAAAAAAAACACTGGAGGTCAAAAGATTGAGATCAAAATAAAAATGCAGGTGTTTAGCAATTCCTCCATTATTTGCACTTGTGAGGTTTGTACAAGCGTGCCCAAAAACTGGAGCTATCTAAAAATATATCTATATATCTAAAAATTGGAGCTCCAAAGGTAGCTAAAAAGAACCCAGTTACATGAATAAGCCAAAATACTTTACTTGGTCAATTATATATATATATATATATATATATATATATATATATATATATATATATATATATATATATATTAATATATATATAAAAATAAAAAATTAAATATCCATTGGTGGAAAAAAGTAGATGAAACTTTGCTCTGGTGTGACTATTCAGCATAGCAGCCAAATATTTTTAGTAATTGTTAAGTCTTGCACATCAGCTGGCCACCGTGCCGCCTATACAGAACATATTTGTGATTTAGATTTTTTTTTAGGTGCTTTCACACTATTTTGTGAACTACCTTCAATAACTACCTCAACTATTACATCACCACCCTGCAGCAAAGCAACAATGTTGGTCATTACTTTTGTTTGTAGTTTACTTTTTACACTTTAGAAAGCTTAGAATGACTATACCTGATGTTTCCCCTAACAGTACACTAATATTAACTTCTGCAAATATCGCTTTTTCGCTTTTGTTTTATTACTTTGACTATGGCTGGATTTTTTTTTTATGATGAGCCCAGTGTAAATTAAAATAGCAACAAGAAGACAGTGCCAGATAAACTTACTGCTGTTCTGACAATGATTCAACCAAATGATACCTGGTCAGTAATAATCCTTTGGTGGTCTCTTTCCATGGATGGAACGGAGGTTGTCAGGGGCTGACAAATTGGGCATAACTATGTTACCTTATACATTATATTTGTGAGTATGCTTACCAGAACACTGAAAAAAAAGCTGTGAAATATTTCTTAAGCACAGTGCATGGCATTATTTTACTGCTGAAAAATCGACAGTGGAACATTCATATTAGAAGTCTGTTCTTTCTTGTTATGTGCATTTGGGTCTTAAATGAAAAGTGTTAAACCTTGTTTATTTCTAGAAACTCTTGTGAAAGTCCTTGAACATTAGCAGGTGTCATATATAAATAGAAAATTCAGCAATGCCTTTACATATTAAGTTATTTTAAAAAAAGCATATAGTTATAATGCCAAAAAACTGCAGCAGTTTACATTCTGCTGGGTACAGTACAATAGGAGTTAAGTTCATCACTGAATGGAGTGCCATGTGAATGTAAAGCTAAGAGACATGTCAGCAGTAATGTTTGTTAAAACAATATGTGGTAAAGTCAGGAGAAAAAAAGAAATACAAAAAAAAAATACTCTTGTGCCAATAAACATCACCTGCACTGGAGAATTGATCGAAGAAATCATTATCTGTTTAATATCATGACATTAATGAGATGACTGTCTGCCTAAATAAAATACAGTTAAGCAAAACAGGACACATAATTCAACTGACATACAAAAAATAGCACCATTAGAGAAGAGGCCTGTTTATCAACCAAAGAAGAGCAATGTCAGAAAAGTTGCCCAGACTCTGACTCATGCTGCTCTTTTAAATTATCCACTGCTCGTAACATTAGAGGTTTTTAATCAGTGACTCTGCATTGTCCAACATGCACTGCTATTTACTGAAAAGTGGTCTGGGTTAATAGCTTTCAAAATCTGACTATGAACAAACATGACTTTTGACATGCAGTAAAAGTGAAGCACTGTGAGGGTCAAGCTACTTTCTTCAGGTGCAAGCACTAAATATTATGCGTGTTGGGTTGCCTGATAGACAGTTTTAACTTGCAAAGACAATAGTACTTTGTGGACTTAATGGCATCAAATAAATTAAAAAAATGTATATTTTAAATATAGGTCATTTATTAAATGGCAAACTGATTCTTTTTTTATCTCTTTCTATATAATACTTTTGTAACCTGTTATATGCTTCAGTATTTAACAAGATAAATCAATTTAATTCCTTGGTGTGGTGAGCATATATAGTTCTCTAGCAGGATAGGATAGGTCTGATAGGAACATGGAGACATTGATTGCAAGGATCTGTGTGGTTTACACGTCAGACAAAGCTTTGATGTGCAGATGTAATAATCAGAAATAAATAATAAAAACCTGCTTTCTAATATTCGATCTGTAAAAATGTATGTGAATCCTTGAATTAATTGAATTTACAAAATCATTTGTGATTGTACATTATAACCACTCATAACTTCTTATTATTCACATTTTGAGGTCAAATCCTAAATACAGGATAAACATGCCTTTTGATACATAAAGAGTTTCCAGTTAGGAGTAAATTATTAGCCTCAACATTCATTCATTCATTCATTCATTATCTTCCGCTTTATCCTTTATTAGGGTCGCGGGGGGGAGGGGGGGTTCTCCATGCCCATCCAGGGGAGAAAGTTTCGGGCGCTGGGCAGATACACCCAGGACAGGGCGCCAATCTATCGCTGGGCACACACACACACACACAGACACATACTATATGGGGCAATTTGGAGAACTCAATTGACTTGATCCATGTTTTTGGACTGTGGGAGGAAACCGGAGAACCCGGAGGAAACCCACGCAGACACGGGGAGAACATGGAAACTCCACCCAGATGGGGATTCGAACCGGGAATCCCTAGTGCTGAGAGGCAAACGTGGTAACCACTAAGCCACCGTGCCGCTAGCCTCAACATGCTTTGTGAATTTTGGCCAAGGAGTTTGCACTGTAATAATAATAATAATAATAATAATAATAATAATAATAATAATAATATGCTTTGTGTCAACATTAATAATCAGTCTCACAATAATAAGAACCAACTGCACATTATTTAACAGTAATTCAGTTCCATCTGCTTTATAAAGCCTAAAGCCAAAGAGAGAAGTGCTTGTTTTTTTCTGTTTTTTTTTTTTTTTTTTTTTGGTTACATGCAAAGTTTAGTATTGCAAGAAAACAATGTGCTTAACCTCCATTTTTTAAGACTAAACAAATGGCACAGATGCTTATGCATTTGTTATGCATCATGCAGATTAGGGTCACAGAAGTTGAGGGGGGGGGGTTCTGGGGGGGTGAGCACGACTCGCCAGAAATCTCTTAGATGTGGTTTGACAGTCTAAAATTTATTTTGCCTCAGGAGTTGACATTTTAATGAGGACCTTTTATGTAAAACATTCTTATTTCACTCACCTGCTAGGATTACCAGACAACATCAGTTGTTTTTTAAGAAGAAATTACTAATAGTATTTCACCCTTTTCGTAATTGTTGACAGCTTTCCCTCAAAGTGTCTCTAATGTTTAACATTTACAATTGAAATTTTGGCAATTTCTCTACTGGCTATTGTCCTTCAAACAGGACTTCTGCCCATCTTTTTTAATAGTCCTCCCTCCTATGATACTTGTGCAATAACTGTTTAATTAGAAACTGCCATTGTGATGAACTTCCAGTTGTAAAAAAAGATTAGCAAGTTTATTGGTTTGCTACATTCACAAATGAATTGCCTGACTCGTTTTGTCTGCCATCCTGGAGTGATTGATAGAACATCGTGCTGGCTGGAGGTAAAAAGGGGCATGTACGAGATGAAACATTAGGCCTCTTAAAACTGTATGGCCTGGTCAATAGGCGACTCAAGTTTGGCAGCTCGGGCCGAAGCCAGACATATCTTTGGAAGCATTACAGGGAAAACTATTGGGTCTGGTCTACTTTCCATAGTTCTTTAGCTAGATTAATAGAAGCTCATTTGATTTTGTTTTTCCATTACTTGATATTGCTTCCTTCTGCCAAGGAAGAGCATTTGCTGGGGAAAACAAGCTGTCTACTGAATTTGTTACTTTTAGATTTGTAGTTTTCTTCATATTGCCATGTGGGGAGAAGGACAATCAGCTTTTCTAGGCTACTATTTCTATTCTGAAAGCATCTTCGCTAGCAAGCAGCTTTTTATGCCTCATGCAAGAATATTTATGTATATACTCCACAATGGGAATTAATCAGTTTGCTTCGGTTGCTTTGCCAACCTGAGAGCATAGAACCGCAACAGAGAACCGAGACAAAATGAGAGAAAGTCTTAAATCCATGAATCAGTTATTAAACATTATTGGGCCTCTCATCTCATATTCAAGTCTGCAGTCATTGTTTGGCATGAGAGAGCAAGGCCACCACTGCATGATAGATTTGAGGACTAAGCAGAGCTGACTTAAGTTTCAAGGTTAGAAGACTTTTTATGGACTGGTGAATGGAAGCAGCTACCTCCATTGTGATCATGGTTTCCATTAAAGCTAACATGGCTCTGTGGAAGGCTAATCCGTCATGGTGATGCACAACAAACCGCCAGGCTCTGTGCAGGTAAGTGGACTTTACTCAAACCTAGACAGTCTCACCAATATTGTCCCAGACATTTCATCACTTGTTAATAAAGCAAGTATGCTGTTTGGTTTCTAACAATGGTGCCATCCATCAGCCATTACCATG
The DNA here is from genome assembly GCA_019802505.1 of Corydoras sp. C115. Classification (NCBI taxonomy): domain Eukaryota; kingdom Metazoa; phylum Chordata; class Actinopteri; order Siluriformes; family Callichthyidae; genus Corydoras; species Corydoras sp. C115. The sequence goes on from JAFMOC010000045.1 coordinate 4,004,337, forward strand.
TGCACTAACAGACATACATATATACACACATATACATATATATCTAATTTTATTTACAAACCTGAATTTTTTTTGTTTCTGATTCCATAATATTAGTTTTAGTTGTGTACAGATATCAATTTAGTAAAACAATCTGTAGAAATAATCATGATATGATGGGATGTGTATAGTGATATATAAGATATAGTGCTACTTTAAATTACTTTTCAGTTCTTTTCTTTTTTTTTTAAACATCACACATAATCTAAAAACTTTGCTTCAGGCACTGCCACTGTGCACTGTCATAATTTGACATTGGGAGAGTAGCAAATACAAATTGAATCGGGGTCCAGTGAGTCCTCTCTGTATCTACTGCCAACCCTAATTTCATGAGGTTTCACTCCAAAGAACCTTAGCAGCATTTTGAATTAGCATGGTTTCCATCATTGCCCCAAGAAAACAGCTAAAGATTACTAGCTTCTGGCGCTTCTGTTTGGTTTGTAAATAGAAACAGTTCTAGTTGTGCTGACCATGGAGGACACAGGCTCCCAGTGATTCATGGTCTTAAGGTTAATGCACTTCATTATGGCCTGCCGGGATCTGTTCTTTCCACTCCTAAAGATAGTTTAAATGATAGCACAAGGCCAACAACTGGCCTTTGTTGATTTCAGCTAAAGCCAAATGAGACCTCTGCATAAATGAGAGACTGTGAGAGAGGAAGTGAAAGATGGGAAAAGAGAGTAATAATAATGGTCCTCTCCTCTCATGGGACAATGTGAGCAGTTAGTGTTCAAAAAGAAAGCTACACAGTGCCATGCTTATTAGTGTCTTACATTTAGTATTGCTTTATTCAAAGGTAGATCCAGCCAAGAACATTTAAAGTAATGCAAATTATAAAATGATTGGCATCTTGTAAAGGCAATGAACAGTAGTGGCTTAGTGGCCAACTTAATGGAGGACTAACCAGAGGGCTAATGATTCAAGTGCAAGCTCTGCCAATCTGCAACTGTAAAGATAAATCCATAAACCTGCATTCTTTGTCTGAACTCACAATCTGCCTAGTAGCAGTTATGGGTTCAAGCTGCAGTTCAGAAACCTATTGCTGTCATAATGCATTTTAACTAAACCTTAAAATATCACAAATAAATTCAAATAATCAATAGTGGAAGGAACATGTATGGAGTATTTGTGGTTAAAATACAAGATAACTGATACTTGACAATTATCCATGATCTGTGAAGTAATGAAAGCATTATTTCTGCTATTAATATTTTACTTTGTCATAATAAAATGTCAAGCTTTAAACGCAACACTATCTATGAATCTAGTATTCATAATGCATTATAAGTGAATTTAAAATGCTTTATAAAATTTGTCATAAACTAAACGACATTACATTACAAAACATCATGGAGCAGAGGATTTAGAATTCAGTGTCTCAATCCAGATCCATCCATCTAACTGTGATATAATCAGTTGCTATCTTCTTCACATACTGCCAGCATGTTTACACATTCTTCTTGCCCAGCCCCAAATTGGATCAGATATGTAAGATGACCATTTCCTACACATTTACCAATGGCTTCTTCCTCTCTTTCTTGTCTTATAGATTTACTGCCACCTCAGATTTTGGTTGATCGTATTACTTTCCACTCAGCTGTTTTACCACCCATCTTGACCTGCTTATCCACCACTGATAGGCTTTCAGCTGACCTGTAACAGGAATGTGTTTTGGCCTGCCTGAATTCATCATGCTGCCCTAGGCTACTTATCATTGAAGTGGAGACATGTGCGTTCTGTGAAGGGAGTGCTGTAAGAAGAAACAGAATTAGAAAGGGATGAACGGGTGCAAGACTCAGACAGATGGAAGTGCAGAATCAATGGAGAAAGAGGGAGGGATGCAATAAGCAGGAGAGAGATAGGGTTAGGAGGAGAAACGAAGAGATGGAGGGAGGTATGATGGTGCAGATAAGGCACTGGAGAAGAGAGATGGGGGTAATAAATTGAGATGGGCAAGGAGTTGCTCAGAATGTGGAAATGCAATAACAAGTGTAAAGGAAATGAAATGGAGAGACGGGAGAACTGCAGAAAATGTTGCGCATTACAAACGGTGTGTGTAGAATACGTAATTGAACCGGGTGTGCAGATTTATATAGGTTTTTCAGTTGTTTTCCTACATTTATACACATGGAACTTTATGTTTAGCTGAGGGAGTCATTGTTCTCTTTAGCAATACATAAATGACAAGATCACCCACAGTAAGTTTCATAAGTGACAGAACCCATAATAGCATGCACCCCCCACACAAAGTGTTTAAACAAGTATAAAAGGAAGAGAACGGTTTATACACAACCTTTTGTACTCTGCTCAATAGCAAACTCTATCATAAATCTCAAACAATAGGCATTAAAACACCGAAGAGCAGAACCTGTCTTAGGTGTTTAAATCTGCACATGAATAGTGCAGACGAGCCATTCAGCAAACTGACAATACAGAACAATGCTGTCTCTGATAAACCCATTTTAGTACAGAGAACATGCAACAATCAGGATGCTCTAGCAAGAAATCGACTCTGAACCACACCATACTTCAGAACACTTGCAACTTGTACTTGTGATGGTTATGTGTGGAGGACACGCCTTACTACAAACCAACTTACTATTTAAGTGAAAGTAAAAACGAAATGCAATTGCATACACTTTGCCAAATTAGTAACAGTGGATCAATGGTAGAGTGATGAATCACAAGTGAAAAGTTTCCAAGCACTGCAAAAGGCATTTGGCAGGATAAGCGAACATTTAAAATGACAAACAGATTTTGAAGTACTTATCCCTTTAAAACATTAAATCAGCTGAAAAAAAATGAGTCAGGCTTTTATGCTGCACTGCTAAAGCTAAATACAGTCTAAAAATGACAAAGTCTACACAATACATACGCGTTCACAACTAAGAACCTTGAAATGGGACCGCACAATTGATTTCACACAATTGGATACAAATTTAAAATGGCTGTTGAATAATAATCTCATTTGACATAACTTTCAATACGGGTGAATGGTTTGAATTAATAATACTTAATTAATTTAGTATTAACTCTCACAATAAATAATTTAAGTCAAGGGCATACTAAAATTCCATCATGCAGACAAATTTTACTTATAATTGGAGCTCTAAACAAAAGTCCATAGTTTAAATCAAGCAAAGGTAAAATTTATATACAATGTATTATCCTAGAATCCCAAAGACTGGGATAAGCACTATCAGATTTAATCACATTTTTGCGTAGTGCTGATACATTGATTACAGCTTCAGCACCTCTCCAAGGAGCAGTGGGCGATTTAAAATCCTGGGCTTCAATAGCAGTCTGAAGATATCAACTGCTGGGAGAAACATGTCACGTTGAGAAAACCATTAGAGACACTTTCTCTTTGCAAGCCTTTATCAGCAGGTGAATATCATGTCATGGGGAAAAGCATTTTTGGGCTCACAACCAGTAATCACGAGCCAAAAGAACAGCCTACGAGCCTGCAGGGCATTACTATGATTCAGTAGACCAGCAGCGGTAGCTTCCATTATGAAAATGATAAGTGAGAACACTCCTTGCTTCGTTCAAGCCTTCTTCAGTTGTCCGTAACTGAATGTAAAAGATGTCGTATATTTATGGAGGCTCGCCATGTTTAATTTGCACATGGGGAATACTCTGAGACTTGCTTTGCAGTGGTGTATTAGATCTCAAAATCATTGATGAGCCTACCTGCTTGTTGTATCTTTTTTTAAGTTATATAAATGACATTGAACTTCCCTTACACATCCTACCACTTCCATGTACTGACTTGTCTGACTAATAAAATGTTTTATATTCATCTACAGGAGACAAATATGAAATGATTATGAAGTCAGTGTTCAATTTTTAATGTTGAAACCCTAATTATTTATTAATATCTAGATACTATTAGGAAAAACAAGACCCACTGCTGCTAGCACTGCTTTAATCCCTCTTGGAATGCTGTCATAGAAGGCCTAGTTGACTGGAGGAAGGATGCTGGACTATTTTTCATTATTTTATAAGGAGGCTAAGTCTCCCTTAATCTCTCTAGATTGTTCTGTGCTTTTATAGTGAGTACATTTGCTCACTGTAGTGGCCATGAAAGGAACCACTAACAGGCTAGGATGTTTTGAAACTACTGCAAATTTGTTCCTGTGATGATTAGCTTTATTATACCATATGAGAACCCCTACTGTTATTCTGTAAACTCTGGGTTGGAATCTTTATAGACATTTTGGCTTAGTAAAAAATATAGAAAAATATGAAGGAAACATATAAACTATACCAATTGTTATTTATTCATTTGGTTTGTATTTCTTTTGTATGAGTAATAAAGCTTCATATTAATTTATTTGCAACTATTTATGGAAGAAATAATACAAATAGTTACTTTAAGAATTTACACTATATTGTTTTCACTCATTCTGGGGAGAATTTTCACTTTAGTGTGTGATGTTGCCTATTCCTCCTGAAGAATGCTTTTAAGGTCATATTCTGAAGGTGTTTGTTGGGGTTGAGGTCAGGTCTCCATTTAAAGTCCTTATACCAAACACTTCAAAATCATGCCTTCCTACACCTCGCTTTGTACACTGGGGCAAAGTATTCCAGGAACATAAAGGGGCCTTCCCCAAACTGTTTCCACAAATTAGAAAGCATACAGTAATTAAAAATGCATTATGTTTAAATTTCTACATTTTATTCACCTTTAGTGAATAAGTGAAATGTCTAAATACTCTTGTGTCATTGAATCAACTATCAAGAAAATGTTTCTGTTAGAGATCACAGATGTCTGAGAAATCTTTTCCTCCCTAATTTGTATTGTCCCTGTTTACCATTTATGGCTGACAAATTCCAATAACTAGCAATTACCTTATTAGAACTAGGTCAAGCAGCTGTATATGTAAGTGTGATTTGCTAACTACGCAAATAGTTCTATTGTTTTTGTCAGTGTCAGTCTGTATACATTGCCATGCTGCAACACAATCACCCCCCCCCCCCCCATCAAGCGTTGCATTCATTTTTGGCTTTGCTCTAACATCAACAGTGTGCAGGAGTCAAACCACTCAGTAAAGCACATGCCTAACATCCCAAGGAATTTACAAACTTCAGGCCACTGCATTTGACCAATTCATATATGAAGGTGACTCCTCATACACCGTGTATAACTCTTTCACAATTTGAGCAAATCTTACTAACAAATCTTGGCATCACCGAACATGCCTACAATGAACAAAATCTATGGTCGTTCCGAACATTTAGGTACTCAGCTGACTTAATTTTATTTCTACATAATATTTCCAAGCCTCGACCTGCCCAATTAAAACACCTCAAGATGATAATGCGTAGAAGTCCAAATAGCAATTTTTTTGAGGGGGCTGCACAAAGTACCTGCAGCACTTCATTTCTCAGACACTGTCACTTTGATTAAGTTCCAACCATTCAGCATAGCTCTTAAGTATCAGGCCTGCTTGCCAAGTAGTTCGATTTGAGACTAAAACCAGGCTGCTAATTCACCTGCCAGAATCAAACACAGAACAAAAAAATACATATTTAAAGTGTTTCCCTTTTCTGATCATGCAAACCTATATATGACTTACATCAAGGAAGTGCTGCTTGGAAGAGATAGATTTTCTTTTTAAAGATATTCATCACTTAGCAGACCTCAAGAGACAGTGTTTCCACACTCATGGAATGGAATAATGCTTGCTTGAAAAAGTGCAGGCAAATGGTATTACACTTGGTGCTTTACGGCGAAGTAATACTGGTTACATTTTATTCCTTCCCTTGTATGTATACACAGAATGATAAAAGAAGCGATATGAAGACTTAATTCTGCTATTGGTCATTAGGGACATTATAAATGTTTTCTTATATGAGCTTTGTGGAGTTGATTTCAAAAACAAATCATTTTATTAAAATGACATGATGAATTCAGACTTTCCTAACCTGGTATGAATCATATTGGTTGTGCACAGCCTTAGCTCCCTTTGTTTTTCTTGGTTTTGAAGGTTTGGTAAGATATTGCAAAAGCATGTTGATCGGTAGCTTAAATTTCACCTTTAATTAAAAGTAAATCCTCTTTGAAAGTGTGAAGCTAAGCTAAACATTCTATTTGAGATTTTTTTTACTCTGTGCCCAGTGATGTCTAGACAGATCAATACAATACTAATAGAACACTAGGAGAATGTAATTAATGAAGATCAATGTTTATTGTTACCTGACCTGAAAAAAATAGATTTTGTCTGAATTTGCCCACATTGCCTACATGGGTTGACTGCATGGGTTGACTGTTCATGGGTTTTTTTATTTTTTTGCTGTCTGTTTATTGGGATGTCAATCAACCTAGAAATGAAACAAAATGTATTAACATTTATCTTCTGAACAACTGATAACAAAAGCTAATAAAGTGGACAGTTGCCAATATTCTCAATTTTGAAGGAAGTAAGAAACAGTATTATTAATGGTTAGCATTTGGAGGTGAAGGTAATCTAAAAGGTAAACTCAATTTTGACTCACTCTATACTGTATATTAACTTTCAGTTAACTATATAATGATAAAAATAATTTTGTTAAGGGAAGAAATCAATGCCCTGGTGAGGATGATTTAAAAGAGGGTAAAATCAGGCTTATTAACGAAGGAAAGTAATAAACAAGCTGATGAGTTGTTGGAGCTTTTCAAGTCATTTTGTTCATTCGTTGCTTGCCTCTGGGGTTGTCAGAGTAATGTTTCAAGCACAGCAAGATGCTATTCTTCAGTCACAAAGGTAAAGCCATTTAAGCTCTCAGGTTTCTAAAAGAAAGTTGTTTTAAAGCAAAAAAAATAATAAAAATCCAATTTAAATCGGTTTTGCTGACAAGTTAATCTATAGTGCAATAAATCTAAAGTTTTGTCATGTTGCTTTAAACAAAGGCACATAATTGGCTTCTGTTTCAGAGATATTTAGCGAGTCGTCAACCACGCAGCTTGATTTAGTTTCAGTGTGTCTTTGCAATCTTGAAAACAGGAAGGACCACGCAAGGCACAACAGCCGTGAACTAATTCTCTTAATTATTAATGGTTGTGTTTTGGGTATTTAGTGCAATAAACCAATCAGAGTGCCACTTGCCGATCCTTTTAAGACTCAGTTGCAGATTGACTTTGGCGGATTGGTAGTGTGAAATTTTGTTGAATAATATATTTTATTTTGTTCAAGGACAATGTAAAAGTTTACATTGCTGATGAATCATATACCAGTGGTGCAATCAGGGTTGCACCTGTGTTTTCTGTTGCCAAGATAGCAATACAGCATAAATATACCTAATTTCGAGGCCCATCAGTGTAGATATATGTATGTATATAGCCGTTGCTATTTAAACTGTGCAGGAACAAGGTGTTGAAATAGACTATTGTGGGTGTAAGATAGCAATAACGTCACAACATGTCATATAATGCTCGATTTTATACATTTGTCAATAGGATTAAATAAAACCCCTTAATTTATTGACTAAGAGCTGTGTTTGGTGACATGGTGAGAGATGTTACTGCTTGTCAAAAATGCCAAATAAGACAAATATGACAAATCAACCCATGGATCTTTTATTTTACTTTGTATTAAACCTGTTATACTATATCCAGCCTATGCACTGTTATCAGCACCCAAAGACAAGTTGCTGCACAAGTGGTAACCCGTATGCCATTAAAACGGTGTGGTGTGCTTCCTAATCATATGAAGCATTAGTGGGTGATCAGGCAGTAAATCTGGCCTGCAGTTCATTTAATGGGCCTTGGCTGGCAAAGCGATGCCTGATTATATATGGTTATGATTGCATGAAAACCTTTCTCATGTCTCCCTGACCTTTGAACACTGCGCTGAGGACTGTGTATAAATCTGTTTTCCTAATAAGCTATTTATTTTCTATACAGTGAGCCACCGGCAAATACCAATCGTTCCGAGCATTGGTTAAGCTCATGCTAACCGCTTAAATGACGCAGACACTTTCATCTACCTAAATGGTTTGGAATCTGGGCAATGTCAAGGCACAGACAAAAAACAAATGCCAATATTGTTATTATGTGAAGTGTGACGGCTGAATTTTTAAAGTTAACCTCTAATTCAAATATCATTCAGCCCATTGTGGTTAGAGCCTTCCTGTTTTTAAGCCAAAAATAAAAAATGCTAGCACCATTAATTATTGTCAGCTTTTTGACAACTTTGCATAGCATGCAGAATCTACTGCTTCTAGGTCCTTTATCTAGGTCTCATGCAGAGAGGCTTTGCAGCAGTCACATTGCAAAGTTGAGTAACTTGGGAACTGCAGATACAGACTAATTTTAAAATAGTAGTGATTATTACAAATCGGACAAAATGATTAATGTGCTATTTAGAAATATCAGTAATAAAAGAAAATCCATTTATGTTTAAGATGTTTAACTGCTGCATTGTAAAACATGCTCTGGGTTTTTCTTTATAACTGGTTCACTTTTCTTTATAACTGATTTTAAAAACTTCCTTTTTTTAATATAGTTCCTTATTCTTAGGAGAGAAAATCGTTAAAGCCACCTGTTTTCATCGTTGACCTCAGTACACAGTTTAATTATTTTCAAGTTTATATATAATCTAATATGAAGCAACAACTTTATCTTTCACACTATTACAAGCTTTGCACCTTACAAGTTACAAAGCTTCCTTAGTTTTTCAACAGGCATGAAGTCTCTTAGTTGAAGTTGTGAATATCATTGGTGATAAATTGCTAATGAATGAGTTTCGGTATTCATATGAATACTGAACAGAAGTGCAAAAGCAGAAGCAGTTGTTTATTAAAACTTGTTAACTTAATTTATTCTGTAGAAGGTTAAATAAACAAAAATTGTATCTTTTGAATAATTAATATGAGTAGTTATTTTAAGGTGATTGGAAATACTTGGAAACATAGGCAGGTACATAATAAGATTATGAATCTATTGTCTTAAGATACAGCAGAAAGGGCAGTATACAGAACAGTTTGCTGTACTAGTAAAAAAAAAGAATTAATTACAAAATAAGTAATAAGATAAGATGAGTATATTCAAGACAACATATATTTAGTATCAACTCTTTTTTTCTTGAAATTTTGGCCAGTTTCAGTAAGTAACTTGTTTTCTGTTTTTATTAAACCCATAAAAGTGGTTTAGTGGAATAGTAAAAGTGAAATATTGTTTTCTTCTTGGATGATACGACTCGCTCATGCACTGCTGAGACAAGAAAACGTGCTACATGCCATCATCTATGTTGAACAATTCTATAAGCAGTGGCCCAGTTTAGCAATTAATTTGTCTGACAACAAATTATATGAGTTTTTTCTGGACGTCTTATATATGATTTTTTTTCTGCCTAATTGCAGTGGTGTGACAGAAATGAGAAGATGATGAATTTCCAAGATGTAGCATCTGTATCAATATCAAATATTTTTTGATAAGCTATGGAATAAAGAACACACAAATATTCATGGATTGGAAACTTAGACAGGAATTGTTTGGTAAAAACAATATGGTTCTTCAGATATTCTTTTTGCTGTTGTAGTAGCCAAGAAAAATGTGAAACCGGACCTCATTTCCTCCCTCATTTTCCCAGCTGTGTATGTTTTTCTTTTCTTTTTCATTCGGAGATTGCAACATCTGGGAAGACTTTCTCACTGTAATCTCTCCAGGCTCAGGGGCCTGGTCTACATCATAACACTTCAGACCACGTTCTCTTCCTCTTACTAAGCTTCCCATTTACGCACAATGCACATGGCATACTGACACAAAAACACGTGGTTCTGGAGCTTGCGATGAGGTAAAGCCTGTAGTCCCGTCAGGGAAAAACGCAAGCCAATTGGCACAGCCTTCATGTGAAAAGTTTGGCCAAATTCAAAAAAAAAACATCTATGTGAAACTTGGACAAGAACCAGATAAGGAATAGTCTTACACGCTGATTAAAAAGCCCACTGCCTTCCAGAACCAGATGTTTACAACAGGCAGGTCGTCATTTTTCTAGCGCTGCGGTCTGTTTACGTTGGCTCTCGTGTTGTGAGACGCACTCTGGCAACTGCATCATGGACACGGTTCCTCATTTGATTTATTGTTTTCTAGTGAAGACCTGCTTTTATTGGTCTTAAGGGAGCTCTTGTGGACTGTTTGAAGTTATGGGACGTTTTAAACACAGCAGCTGGCCCAAGAGAAAGCTGTGATGTGTTCAAAAGTGTGCGACCATATTTGGACAGAGTTATGACAGCTTGGGTCAGGGCATAAATATTAAGAAAGAATAATGAGGAATGGCAGTGAGGAACCCCACCCTCAATGAGCATGCAACTGAAGTCAGGCCACAAAGGTTAGGAATTACGGTTTAACCTGCAAAATAGTCTTATCTTGTTAGCACTTTTTGTGCATGTTAGATGAAAAGCTTGCATTTTTTTTTAGATATTAAGAAGCAATACTTTTAAAAAAAAAAAAAAAAAAGTTTTCATACAAACATAGGATTTTAAGAAATTGTGGTGCTGAATAACACAGGTTTGAATAAAGTGGAAATACAATAAATTTTGTAGTCAGCAGTGATGTTTCAGCACTTTCTACCATCAATGCTGATGCAGGTTAAAACTTTACATTTGACTTTTTCGACTTACTCCAAAGCAAGCTGTCTGATCACAACAGGGAGTAAAGTGATTAAGCAAGCGATACCTGACAGGCGTTTCTCACGTGCACTTTTCCAGAATATATCCCAAGCTTTATTGGTGGAATCCTTTATGTGCTCACTGAAGGACCTCCGAAGTGGAGTTTTCACCCTGTGTGCCATATCCATGTGATTGTCCTCAACCACCTCATCACTTGCTCTTTCTTTGCTCCATCTGCAGAGAGAGAAGCCCTTGAGTTCAGGCAGTCAAGCGTGGCACAAAAAAAGAGAATCTTGCTTCCCTGTTTTCACCCTTGATGCAATAAGTCTGCATGTAATTTGGTAGACACTTTTCTCAAAGTATGTGTGTCAAAGAGAGTGAGTGAGAGAGAGAGAGAGAGAGAGAGAGAGAGAGAGAGAGAGAGAGAGAGAGAGAGAGGGAGGGGGAAAATGTTTTTCTTCCACAAACTATGGGTCAATGTTGGCTGTAAAGGAAATAAGCATTTTACTTGTTGAGACACTAAACTTCTTGCCTCAAAGGCACAGATGTTACAGTCTGAACAAATATGATAAATGTAAACACACACATATATACACACTACACATCTATTCATGCACTAAGATAAATATAGTGGTTGAGAGGTCTAACTACTTCTACGGTCTAGAGGCATTAATCTTTCATCATGCTTTTCAGTTTCTATACTTAAAGTGATCTGGCTTTAATTGCAATAAGCTTCTCTTAATCTGTGAAATAGGCTCAGTTCTCTGGACTGTGTACAAACACTTTGATTATTCTTCTATTATTGGCTTGGCACTAAAGTAATTTCCTGGTACACATTACCCCTTGATTGCCATTTTCGCAGTTCAAAATAGAAGCATCTAGCTGGGGAATAAGTGACACTAAAAATCTGCTGGTGTAGTGTTGGAACCCCTTTGTTGTTTAAAAATCTGTTTTTAAATCACCCTTTGATTAAGGCTGTAAGGACAGACAAGGGCCACTTTGACTTGAGTTCTCATGTCTGCATGTTTTGTATCATGTGTTCACTCGTGGGTATATGATACACATCCCAGAAAATATCCACAAGAGTAAAATGTGGAGACTGTAAATGCCAGTAAAGCAAGGGAAACACTGTGTCATGTTCCTGGGACATATACATTACAATAGAACCAGTGCAGTGTTCTATTGAAAGTGTCTTTCTGTCATAAGATAAAAAGATGCTTTAAGGTAAACCTGGTTGGCCACAATATTTAGGTAAGCCCCACTCTTTAATATATATCCCAGGACCCAGGGTGTTCAATAAAAAAAACATTCCCTACACCATTTAATCATATATACACACATAACATTGCACACCTCTCCAAGGTACCATCTATATGTTAAAATACTAGAAAGTTCTGCGGCAGCCTCACATATTTCAATTCCTCGATGAATTTTAAAAGCTGATATTTTTACTCCATGGTGTGTGGTGCGCCAATATTAAAAGATGCATACATACGCCTACACGAAAAAGTTTTTAACCTGATGTGGTTCTGGTTTTTAGATTGTATAACACTGTATTTTCTTTGTGACTATGGATGGTGACTTTTTCTTTTCTTAGTCTCGCTTCTTCTACCATATCAAACACCCGCTCACTCAGTCTCTCTCTCTCTCTCTCTCTCTCACTTACTCACACACACACACACACACACACACACACTCAGATCTTAGTGATCTGAAGGCATACCAGATATATTGAAAACAGAGATGGAAATCGTGTCATGCAGTGACACAGATGCTACAAGCAAAATGTTTTTAAGCCTCCCAAATTCTACTCCAGACTGCATTTTATCTGCTGTCCTTCAATGAATTACAGTTCTAAGCTTTTTGATATTTGTATATAAGGACAACCTTTGCCAAACAACTGGCAAGTAATATCATATTTGCAGCAACACACACACACAAACATACATACACACATATATATAATCCACCACCATGGGTGCTGATCATTAAATAGTAAAGGGGACCAATAAAGTATGCAAAAAAGATTCTATAATTTTGTAACTACAAAGTGCATCTACATAGAAAGAGAAAGCAAGATGGGAAGGTAGGTAGGTAGTCAGGTAGGGTGGTCGGTCAGTCAGTCAGTAGATGTTGCGGAAACTCTCTATACCCTCCCTTGTGTTTTACTCACACCCTGGAATTGGTGTGGGCTTTGCATGTGGCATCCATATTGCTGCTATTTTGGGATTTTTATTTTCCAAATAAGTGTCATATTTCTACTAGATTACTAGTCCCTCAGGTAGAACCTTTATGCATTGGCAATTTTATTGAGGTTTATTGACCATATAAGCACTTTACAGGTTTACAGTTACTGAGTGTAGCCAACATAAAGCACTGCACATTTTCTTAGCCCACATTACATTATCCATAAACATAAACAATTATAGCCCGACCTCTAGCTGGATATTATTACTATTGGCATTGCGTAATAGTCCACAAACTAACAATATCCAGTCAGCAGTGTGCTATGTTCTTAAACTAATTACTGATAAAGGCAAGCAAGACGTCCACAATGACAGCAAGGGTCCCATGGCTGCTGAAACAGAAGCACTGCTCTCATACTGCCAGAAATTTGTTTGCTTTACAAGGCAAGTGCTTCTCCTTCCTGATTGATTAATGAAAGACGTTTTGGGAAACATTCACATAAAGACACTGTGGGAGCTGCTGCATATGCCTGTAAATTAGAGCATTACAGCCATCTGTTTCACATTAGGGACTTTATTAAAGATTTTGCTATTCAGTCAGTGCCCATAGTGTGAGAAACGATAATAAAAGCATCTATTTTCACAACTTTGTATAGCAACCTTGCTGAAGTCAGTTTGTTTATTGCATCATAGTAGATCAAACACTCAAAAACATACCAAATGGCCACTTTATTAGCAACACCCGTCTTATACTGGACATTCTTTAAACCTCAGTATTTTTTTGATTGGCATAGATTTCACCAGATGTTTAAATTGTTTTGCAGGAAGATTGGCACATAGAGAGCTCCTCACAGTTAGGAGGTAGAATGAAGGTACTGATATTCTTTAAACTGTATACTGTACTTTGTTACATATATGCTCTAGATAATTAACAGCTGGAGACTCACTGATGATCTAACCTCTGTAGCATGATACATTGTCCTGTAAAAAGTGTTGTTCTGCCATGGGGTAAACAGCTGTTTTGAAGAAGCAATTGGACATCCACAGATATGAAACGACTCAGGGTGTGCAAAGAAAACATTAGTCACAGCATTACCTCCACATAAGTACTAACCCCTGACAGATGCAGATTGCATCAAATTCTTACCTTTTTTTATCAGCTTGAAGACATTGCATTGGCACTCTTAACTGATAGATAAGAAACTAAAACAGCTAAGTTGACAGACACATGAATTTTTTTAAACGTTTTATTTACTTGATGCTTTTAAACCTATTTACTGTGTAGAGTAAAAAATGAACACTTTAAAATGTCCTGCATAATAAACTTTAATGACTGAATGTTAATCACCTTCTATAGCTTATGCAATCACTTGACTCCCAAGGCCAGTCCCAAAGGGACCACACGTCTAATCCACAATTATTTTTCCAAAAGTCATTACAAGCCTTTATGAAGATAAAAAAAAAGTTTATTATAAAACAAGTTTTTAAAATGACTTGTACTTGCCATTGAATTTTATTAACATAAAAGCAGCATGATGCAAGAACAAGGTTATCTCTTTTGTTACTTCACATTTAAACATGGATATGACATGTTTAAGAACTTCTAATCGATTCCTTTAGAGAAATTGGATGTCCTTTTGTCTCATTTGTTGCACTATACACTGAAATCACGGCATAAAAAAACACTTTAAAAGAAATAAACAACAAAAATGATGTCTGTCATCCAATGTAAAAATATAAATATTAATTTCAGTTTTGACTTAACCTGCACTAAATAAAAATTTCCTGCAGCTTTTTATTTAAACACACTGCACATTTTATTCAAAAGATTCTCATTCTTTGAGAGCAGAGGCAAACATTTGAATATTTTAACATCAAGGCCCTTTTAAAAATATGTAATCTGTGGACTAAAAAGGTGTTTTACTGAATGCTTTTCATGTCATGCTTTTTTTTTTTTTTTTTTTTTTTAAATCTCCAACAGACAGTGTTAAATAACAGAAAAGCCACAAAAAGAACATTTCCAAATCTTCACATAGGCCGCAGATGAGTTGCATGCACATTAGTGTTTGTCAAAAATATTTGTTCTATGCTTCAGTAGCTATAGAACCTGTGATTCATTCGTAGCTTGCATGACTAGTTTTAATATATTAGATGTTATTTAAAGTAGCCCGACCACCACAGTTTATTTCAGGTGCCAATTTCCATGGTGTTTTATCTGCAAGGTGAATGTTGATTAAGTTTATATTAGTTCTATAATATCTATAATGATCATAATGGTAAAAAGGGACAAATTTTTTTAACTAAATCAGATAGCGTTCTAATAAAAACATTGTTGTAATTTAATTTGAATTATTTAATAATAAGCAATTATTTTTACTTTAACGTTCAGGGGTACAATACCTAAATACAGCTTGAAAAGAAATAACCAGTTTGTATTTCCAGGATGTAAAGTAAAAAAGAGTAAAACTACTTATTGTGTATAATTAATTCTCATAGGCACTTTTTCAACTGGTGGGGGCCCATAGCCACAAATTATTGATAGAGAAAATATAGAAGATTTCAGTGTTTTTTTATTTTAGAATAAAGCATAATGTGTTGGGGAAAAGAGACAGCTAGTTCAATAACTTGAGCATTTTTAGATTCTGCTGCAAGATGGAACTGGCCAAAAACCCTGATTATAATCCATAAAAATAGACTCATGTTTGCATGTGACACAGAAATCCTAGCACAGCAGACAAGAGACCCAATGAATAACGAGGGAGTCCTTGCCTCAATAAAAATATTCAGCAAAAATTGGTGCTTATAAATGCAAAGGATGACTGATTTTCAGGGCTTGTGTTTGGTCCTGATAAAAAGCTTGTTTTGTGCTTTGGGTTGTAAAGCCTATAAGTGTGCACTTGTATAATTCACTATTAGCAATGGATGCTCACTTCCGATGCATGGTATTGTAGGCAAACACTACGGTGATGGTCATTTTAAACGATACTTTTTTTTTAAATTAGGGGGCTTTAAGAGGAATTTGAATGTATATATATTGTATATATATATATATATATATATATATATATATAATATATTTTTTTTTTTTTTTTTTTTAATTATTATTAAATAATTATTACCAAGTATTTTATTATTATTATTATTATTATTATTATTATTATTATTATTATCCTTAAATACATTCACCAGGAATGTCTAACAAGATTTTTTTTTTAAATTGGTTTCTTTGTTTTTGTACGCTTTAAAATTAATTTTAGAACAGTTTTAGGGTCTGCTTATAGATTGCAGAATTGCAAAATTGCCACAAATTAAGTTTAGAGTTTTTGTATTAGCACAAAATGAGAAGGAATTAATCCAAATATCGTAAATCAATTTTAAGTTGGTACATGCAAAATGAACTTTAAGTTATATCATTACGCTGGAATACTAATGCCCATTTATAAAATGGGTTAATTGACTTTGCCAAATTTGGTGTCTAAATTTAGGGGCATTCAGCAAAGATTAATGAAGCTTATCAACGTTGAAATAAACTTCCGACTTTAACAAACCTCGCAAATCAATTTGTTCTATAGAGTTGTACTTCCTAAAGACATACTACTTCTTTATCAACATCCTCATCAGCGGTGTAGCTCTTATTGGCAAGAATTAATTTAACTGATAATAGTCTTGTTCCCCCGAGGCATTCTTTCATTATGGGAAAAAAGGTGGAATGGAACGCTCGCACTCTCCACTACTTTTCTCTCTCTCTGTCTCTGTGTCTAAAATTTTTTTAAACTTTAAATTGACTGCAGATTCTGTTTTATAACATTAGCTTAACTTTGCCTGATGTTAGACTTAGACTGGATTCCGCTGACCAAAAAAACATTCACCACTGACCAGAGCAAATGCCAGTGAACTTCACCTTCCCTTCTTACCATTACAGGACAAAGATCAGCTCTCACCATGTTTGTTACAAATCAGCTGACTCTGCTTAAAATTAAATTGTTGCTGTTCTATTTAAAGAAAAAGACAGTAAATTGTGATCATAGATGATTATTAGAAAAAAAAAGTTTATATTAACACAGTATATTTCTCTATAAACTTTGTTTTTTTTTATCCTACATTCCTTTTATTGAAGCTATATAAGACAAAATCAGAATCTGGTTTTTACCAATTAGTTTTATGCCAGCGAGATGAAACGTGTTCAACCCGTAGAAGAAAATGAGAGCTGTGAGTTTGTCATTTTCAGGGACAGATTGTTTTCAATAGTAAATTTAATAGGTAAACATGCCTGGTGGGAACACAGTGCTGACTAGGCATTTCTAGAAAAAACCTGATGATACAGTGAATTCTGCTCATACTGAAAAACTGTCGCTATTGAGCTTACAGGAAGGAATGCTATGTTTTTGCAGGTGCCAAATCAAAAGAAACTGCAACCTTCACAACTAGTCCATATTTTGTGGAAATAAACAGATTAAAACATGTATAATGTTCACAAGACATTTCAGAATTTGCTTGCATGGTAAAATGAAAAGTGTCTTTTGTCAAATCATGTCAAACTTTCCTATGAAGCAAAACGGACCTTTACTGGTGCATCTCATTTGTCATGCTTAGATTGAAGGTATCTGCAGCTGGTCTCTGCTGCAGTGTGTTTTGGCTCTTGATCAATAAGCATTAACCTGTTATAGAGAATCAACACAATAAGCACTAGAAACGTAGGCAGGGTGTTAGCATATTGTTATTTGACGTCCGTATTTGCGGTCAATAAATAGAATCTGATTAGTGGGAAGTGTTTGTTGTTTATGCTTGAGCCTGCCTGAGGATTATACACCTCTAATAAAATGTGAGCCATGGGTGCACAGTACACCAGTATGCTTACAGAAAGCAGTATGCTTTTGACCTTAGGAAAATGAAATATTGATCTCAGATCTCAATGATATTACATCGCTAGCAGTTGACACATGTCTAGACAGCTGCTCAAAGAGAAAGTGAATAGAATCCTAAGATGTCACTTAAAGCCATCAGGTCTGATTGACTGGACAAGCCTTCTGCTGTGGTGACAGTCGGATTTCAGTCTCATGTAGATTTAACACTAATGTTACTAAAGTAAATATGCACAACTAGTTTTACAAATACAGACAGTAGTTAATAGTTGGGTCTCTGTTCTCTATTCTAGTCAGGTCAATTACAGAACAGGTATAATTTGGGTCGGCAATGCTGGGATAGGAATAATGCACCAACTAAATAATACCTGCTCTGTGGTGCTACTATTGGTGCTACCATTAGAGAACAGAGTACAGGGGGGACCTACACAGCATGTACTGTAGTCCACAAACAGGTGCACTACAGTGTGTAATTGAAAAACTACAAAGTCCATCCTTCTGATAAGTGGATATCATAGGGAATAAGTGGAGCACAATGGAGGTGTGTCCAAACTTTTGACTGGTACTGTATATATATAGTCATGAATAATTAAATTTCACTCTCTTGCTCATGTAATAAGCATTGGTAATAAATGCCCCTATTTACATTCTGTAATAAACATCAACCTATAGCGTCCATCTTGCAACTGCAAAAGGTTTTGAAATGCAAAGATCAGTTTTACTGAAAGATCACGGTTATACAACCAGAGTATTTGGCTGTATTATTTTGGTTATGCATAATTGAATGTAAACAGCTTGAATGGGGAAGGAAGAACAGATGCAAGAGGAGTGTGCCTGCTAAGTCTCTCTCAATATTACAATCACACAAAGGAGTTTATAGGTACAATCAGATCTTATTATACAATGATCTTAAATATAACCATAAACTATACAATAAAATATACTATCAAGCATTTAACAGAGATTACATTCATTGCCTGATTGTTTTTTGTTTGAGTGTGAGGTGTGTCGCTGTGTTAAAGCATTTTTTTACTCTCAGAGTTATATAAAAATAATAATAATTTCACAAATCTTTGTAAAATGTTTGTGTGATCATATAAAATCAGGTAAATTGAAACATGATGTGTTTAACATGGACACATTGCAAATTTCTACATAAATTTCATAGTTCATAAGAACTACATTGATCTACATTTAGTATTTGGAAATAGAAAGTTAAATATTTTGGGGTTTCTTTTGGGTTCTGGTATCTAAGCTCTAGGTTGAAAAATCAATGCTTGTAAAGCTCTAGCCTTAAAGCCAGTGACAGCTTCAGTCAATTGTTTTGTTGCCTGTTTTTTTATAGCTTTCTTTTCCTCTCTAGTGACAGAGACATGGAGCAGAAACCTCTAATTTTAACAGGGTGGAAGTCCTTGTGCCAAACTATAGGATGAATTCACTTGACAGATGTGCCAGTCCCCACTGCTTACCAGCAACCTGGCACTTATCAGGTAAATGGATGAAAAGGCTTCAGGGAGCTGCACATAGTCATTAACAATACTGCAGCATAAACTTACAGAGGTCTTACTTTTTTAAAGTCTGAATTATTTCATTCCGGTTTTTAATGTGCATTAAATGGGATTAATTTGCATTAAATGCATTATTTAATACCAAAAATGGTAACATACAAGACAAAGTAGAAAAAAAGCTAATATATTTTTTAAAGCAAGAATATTTGTATTTTCAGTAAGGACACATTCACATTATTGACTTTGACAACAATTAAAAAATAGCTCCTAGCAGCAGTTTGTGCCAAGAGAATGTGTCTGCAGAGCCGCATAGCTACATTTTCACACCCCTAGCACTTTCACGCTAGCAGATACAGGCCAGTAACATTCAGCGCATGAAGTGACACTTGTTTTGGCTTTTCTTAGCAAGTGTTAGACTAATTAACATTTCAGTCATTTTAGGTCAGTTAGGGTTATTAACTGGATAATGGCAAAGGTATTCTCTCATGAATAATAATATGCATGGTGCCGTATACACACAGGAAAAGCAGTTACTTGCTACATAACACTGATTAATAAAAAAAGATATTTGTAATACTGTAGTTTTTTTTTTCTCCATAAATGTATAACCAAGCAATCAACCAACTCGTGGCAACATAAGGGCATTTAGATCCAAAAGATTATAAATTATTAGATCATATATTAGATCATATATTTTCATTATATACTGTTTTTTCCTCTACTAGGATAGTGGGGGGGGGGGGGTAACATGCCCATTCAGGGGAGAATGTTTCAGGCACTAGGCAGAAACACCCAGACCCAGGACAGGTCACCAATCTATCGCTGGAAAATGTTACATGTGATAAACAATTTAAAAGGAAATTTACTGGTATTTGTTTATTCTGCGTTTCTTTACAAAAGTGAGACTGTTATAGTTGACCTGCAAGTGTTGAACAGACAGAGCATTTTGAGATTGATCTAAGCATTTTTGCCAATCAGCCTTTCCACAATAGCCAAATAATGGCACATGAAACACCAAAGAAATTGCTATGAACAACATTTTAAATGTTTTGTCTACAGATGGATGACATTTGGCATAAATCTATTCAATTTTAAAAACAGACAGCCTCACTTATTGTAAACATCTCAAGATTACATATGTTTATTACTTAAACTCCATACAATAGTTTTGTTCTCAGTAAATGCACATCATGTGTTATTTTATTCATGTTCTATTTTCCTGTGCTCCACCCCTTAAAGATGCAAGGTGTCCTTAAGGTGACTGGACTATTGATTAGATGGTTAAGGATTCAAACCAAGATGCCACTTTTGTACCCTTGAGCTGCACTTAATACCTGTTCAGATTGGATTGTTTCTCCACGGACACAATCGGGATAAAGGGCTAAAATGTGGAACACACCTGTGCACCTTTGCTCCAGAAGTCACCTACTAAATTCTGGATTTAGAAAACTGGAACTGGGTGGCATAGTAGCTCAGTGGGTAGAAATGTCAGCTCGAAAGCAAGTAGGTTGTGGGTTTGAATACTGGACAAGGCAGACAAGGTCATTCCTATGTAGAGGTAGCATGCGTGTTTGAATGGTGTGAATTTTTTTGAAACTAAAATCATTTTATCTTTTATATATTTGTTTAGCTCAGAGGATTGTTTTTTTTTAACATTTTTTCTAAGATGAAAAACATTCCCAAGAGCATTCAGAATAAAAGACGACATTGTTTTTGATGTAAAAAGTATGTACGAGGTAGGAAAAAGATAAACTTGCATCTTTAAATGTAAGCAAAGAAAAAAGCATTAATTTGTGATATTTTTGGCCTTATACATATTGCAAAACCTAAGACCAATAAGTGTTTTTTGTTCCTGGTTTAAAGAAGCATGACTTTTGGTATGTGCCCACTTCAAATGACTCAGACCTGCAAAATAAGCCAAATGCAAGTGTGAAATTAACTTGATTGTGGTGAAATATTGTAGCGCCTGGTTTTGAGTGGTCATGTGATTTACATGAATATAATAAATTACATCTTTTGTCAAACATTGTATAATAGTGTTGGCACCCTCTAGTTTTGTATTTATAAAACCTTCTGTGTCCTAATTAACCTAAAACTATGTTCCTTCATCTGAAGTCCATGTCCTCAAACAGTTTCCCCCCCCCCCATCACAAAGGCACTGCGGCAGATGGTGTCATCAATAAGCAAATGTTTGGCGTAATAAAGTGTTTGTTCCTGCACGAGGCACAAACACATTCATTAGGAGTTAAAATCACTTGAGATTCTTGTAAAGCAGACTTTATAGGCGAATGCCATTATAGATTTGGGCTGAAATGGACTAAATCTGATAAGGTTAATAGAAGGGTACAAAAACACCCCTGCCTTGGCCTGAAGCTAGTTGTAGTGTCTTTCAGGCATTTTCAATTATACCAATTCCTTATGCCGGTGAAGGAAAGATTTAACATCAACTAAAATTAAAAAACCTTGAACATGAGAACCTGATTTTAAAGATTTAAAAATAAAATGTAAATTCACACTGAATTCACTCAGAGTTAATATATGAACTTCATTTAGTGGCCAAGCAGCAAGCCTGAGTTAAATATTCCAGAATAACAAAGACACTGACAGACGGTTATTAGAGCGTCGTCATGTTAATTGCTACCTGACAATCGAGAAAACAAATTGGAAAAAAAATGCTGATAAACAAGAGCATATTATATTTTATTATCAGCATGGGGTTTCATATAAACCACAGGTGGTCGAAATGAATTCAACGGCAGTATAGTGTAATATAATTAACGTGATTAAACATGTGAATTAAAATGACTAAACTGATTAAAATCCCTTTCATAGTAAAATGCTATAAAATTATTATTTCAATACTAAAAAATTTATCAAAGGTTTGAATGCCAAGTTACATTAAATTTTTGGCATTGTGCAGCCAGAAGCAATAACAATTAGAAAATCATAGTTAATTGTGTTAATTTGTAAAGTTTTTTTGTTAGATATTTTGATTAAAGGAGATTTGTAAGAATAATAATGATTTAATATGTTATTTTAAAGCATTTTTACTTAACTCTGTCCAATCCAAAGGATTATTTTCTGTGTCAGTACTGTCAGTCAAGGTAATAAATATCATATTATCTTTTATGTTGTGGTGCAAACTAATATTTGAACCACTGTGTAATCTTTCAAATTATTTTAATAAAATAAGTGTGTTACTGATAGAGTGACTGCTATGATATTGCATGAGTTAAAGATGAGTGTCATAGATTATCACAGCTGTGATGTTAATTGCAGTAACACACAAACTTATAGTGATATCTAATTAAATCAGATTTCTAATAATCTTCTAATAACCATATAAACGATTGTCATTCATATTAAATTATAATGGACAGCATATGAAAGCAGCAGATAATTGCAGCTGACTGATTCAAACACCTACATTATAATTCATTTAATAAAAAGCATTGCTGCAGTGCAGACTTACAGTTCTGGTCTAAAACATCCATGATTTATTGTACTGTACTGTACTGTATATCATCACAGTGACAACACTTGCCTATAACTATTGTAAGACATTTTAGAAATTAAGACCATCATAAGTTGTTAAAAAAATAATAATAAATAAAAATACAGTCTGTAGATTCAGTGAGGTAAGGACACTGTACTTGAACTTTTAAAACATTTTACTCTTTGGATTTTTTTTTTTATATTATTTGAAAGGTTTTAATATGGATATAAAGAAGTATTTATACATAGCGACTTAATCCAAGGACAAAATAATAATATGCCACATGGCAGATGCAGTTTTGCATAAGTTAATGAAAATTCCATGAATGTGTTTATGGCTGCGCTGCGAGTTCTGATCACGTCAAGTGTTGTAATTATGTTTCAGCCATATTCAAAAAAAAAAAAAAAAAAAAAAGCCTTTCATCCCCAGGAGTGTGTGTATGTGCAAAGGAGATGATACTCTTTGAAATTTGGCCTGATTTAATTTCAACATCATCCACACAAGTCCTCTATTGGCATGGTCTAATACATTTTGAATCAGATATGGTAATCAAATGCTGTACTTCATATAATAAAACTGTTGCATAACTCAAAGTTACTCATTGGCTGATAAAATTAAGTTTAAAATTTGCATATTGTGTGAGGTGAAAATATTCAGCTTGATCAATAGTTTACATTTATGCACATGCCCCATCAGTGGCTCTCAATCTATTCTCCAAAATGATGCAATAAATGATTTTCACACTAGATTAATGTTAGATGGCAGATGCAGTTTAAATTAGGCCATTCGAGTGAGTTGAAACATTGAAAAGCTCACCAATAACGAACATGCCATAATATGAAAATAAAATTACACATTCTATACTGCACTGGCCTTTACATTTACATTTAATCATTTAGCAGACGCTCCT
Source organism: Corydoras sp. C115 (assembly GCA_019802505.1). Lineage (NCBI taxonomy): Eukaryota > Metazoa > Chordata > Actinopteri > Siluriformes > Callichthyidae > Corydoras > Corydoras sp. C115. The sequence goes on from JAFMOC010000045.1 coordinate 4,027,931, forward strand.
ATTGTTCTATTGCAGATAATACTTTTTTATTAAACACTATTGTATTATTGTTGTACTGTGGAAGGAAATGTGGACACAGGGAGAATCTAAAAACTTTAAACAGATCGGGATTCAAACCAGGATGAGAAATGGACGTGTTAAACACTACGTCACCATGCCATTTCCCATTAATATTATTACTATTTGTGTGTGCTTTCAAAATAGCATTTATTAAGAGATAAATGCTTCATCACAATATGGGAACTTTGTCAGTGAGAAGGTAGCAGGTTCTTTTACAATGCTTACTGTAAAACTAACCAAGTCAGCTGTGCATTAATAATAAATAAACTCCTCAGTAACATTTCTTATGCTGATTTATGGCCAGTAATCCACCTACACATCTTAATCCTGTTATATGGATGTTAGATGCTTATGCGTTTAAAGCAAGCAATTAATTTTTAATCCTAAACACCTGAACATGCTGAGAAGGGAGTTTATTATTGACTAACATGCCAAAATAAGCAGACAGGCAGGCAGCAATTTGTTCATCATAAATTGGCACAACATAAGTGCATTGGCATGTAGTCTTATACAGGGATGCACATATTGCTTGGGATGGGTGCTAAACAGAAAAAAAAACAATTATGAATAGCAAGACCTTGCAGAGCATGTAAAAAAAGAGCTATATAGATAATATATTTAAATTACATGCACTTTTTCTATACCTAGTGTTCATCAATGTGCATGGCGTTACACCACAGTAAAACAAATGCCTGTACTATTCCCTGTTGGTTACTGCTTTTGTCCTTATAATTTTAAGTGTGTTCCATGCAAATCTTTTAGGGGCCCAAAGACATAGAAGTCCAGGAGGCCAGATTGTTGGGGACTGAGGCAAAACTGTCCAACCCAATTTGGGTTGACCAATTTAACAGTTCACAACTGTTCTGCCATCAATTGGGATGATTTGAAACTCATCATACACAGATGAATTAACCATGAAATTTTAACGTATACTATGTTAAGGGCTGAGAAAAATAATGTGGGACATATTTTCAACAATCCTTGTCTTTTTCATATATAACACAATAACTTGTTCACTCTATTGTTCTGATGCAGCATATGTTTTGACTTTGCATTGTTTTATCCTTTGGTCAATTATCTGCAAATAAAAACAATCAATAAATAAATGATCATTATTATAGTGATGGGTGAAATTAAGTTTTACTGGTCAAAGGTCAGCAAGTGTGCTAGTAAAAAAGTATATGTGGACTGGTCTGTAGATCTAAATTTGAACTTCTACAGGTGAAGTTCTTGTATGACTGAATTATATTACTTTAAATAAGGTTATTTTTACACTCCTTATTGATTTCAGTGTTGGTTTTTTTTTTTTTTTTTTTGTAATTCTTAAATTTATCATGTCACGTAAAAGGCCAATATTATTTAGTCATATGATTTAAATCAATCAGATTCTGCCCCCTGATGGTAGATCTCAACTCTCATCTCATTAAAATACAACTAGGTTGTGCTAATACAGTGAGTTACATCTTAAAATCACATTTTAAGGGGATTATGTTTTAAATATGATCAAAGTCATCACAAAAAAGGAATTGTTTGGAATGAGGAACAAAGTTTTCCCTCCATGCATTTTGTTTTTAAAGACATTTTAAAGACAAGAGAACTTAAAGGAGGAGCTTTTGTCTAAAAGCCAGTGGTAATACACGGCTTGCGCACTACTCTGCTCCTCAATTATAAGCCCTATTCCAGCACTAATGCACCAATAACACACCGGTCCCTACTGGAGGCTGTCTGTCCCCTTCCAAATTCTCCTGTAATTACTGCTGTTAATTGAACAGTTAATTCATGCTTTGTCTTGATTAGTGATTTTTCAGCTGGTCTGAGAGTCTGCCCAACTCAGTTCATGGGCAGCTGAGGATAATTTTCATTTCTTTGGTCTGTACTCTCATGTCATTGTACAGACAGGACCATGATGAGGGAGTTTTATATTTAACTTGAATTAAAGCGAGTGCTTCTGTACATTTAGTTGCACACAAATGTCATGCATTACAGTATCATCAATTTTGCATTTATCTCGTGTATTAAGTGTATAAACAGTGTGGCATCTTTATTTTAAAGTAAGAGAGGAGCATGCTTTAGTACACACACTTTATGCTGGAGATTTTTTTTATTACAGAATTTAATAAAAACACAATGCCGGCATTTTGCAATAGACATTCACAATACCTGAAGTGGCTTTTTATTTTCTATGACAGTGTGCAGTACTTTCCATTGTACTGCCAACGTTTATTTCAGGAGACTGCATAGCTATATGCATGAATGTATTGCCTTGACAGCAACGAGCCAGACTGAAAATGCCAAAAGCTAAAGGAATGTGTACATACTTTTTTCCGCTGAAGACTCTGTCATGTCTACAATGTAAACAGCAGGTATATTCTGTCAAGACAACCTGCAACCTAACATTGTGAATCCATCCATTGTAGTAAAAGTTTTTATACAAGCCTTTGTTCCAACAGTTTTGTCTTGTTCTGACTTCTGCTGCTTCTATGGATTAATGTTTACTGCTTACATGTAGATTACACAACTTTAAAATATTCATCTCATCATCCTCCGGTTCATCTTATACTAGGGACAAGGGTTGCATGCAGGGGTGGGGGTTTTGGGTGCTAGCATGCCACCAATGCAGGAGAGAACGTTTTTGGGTTCTGAGTAGATACACACAGGATGGGGCACCAATCTATGGACATGCAAATACTCTCACAAACACACACTATGTAGGGGCAATTTAGATCTAGCCATTTAGAGCAGCCAATTCACCTTAAATCCATGTTTTTGGACTGTGGGAGTAAACAGCATAACCTGAACATGAACCTGAACATGGAAACAACCCAGATTGGGATTCGAACCTGGATCTCCAGTGCTCAGACTTTAGTTCGAGCAAACCTTGTAATTATTTTTTAACATTTTAGCAGATAACATGCTCCTAAGTATAAGCAATATGCTGATATAAGTTAAGGTTTATGTTTTAGTTTTTGGCATTTCACTTTGATCTTTGCAGCAGTCACTCAGAATCTTAAATCAATACCTGCTATGCTATTATCTTCAAGGTACCATGAAAACAGATTTTGGTTGAAGGCTGATTTAGAAATGATGACACTGAAATTGCATGTGTTAAAATCATTAAATAAATGCTCATCCACACAGCTCACACCCTACTACAATCTAGAACAAGTCTTGACAGTTAATTATTTTTATTTTATTTTCCAGTATTTATGTCACTTTTGGGTTTAAAAGTTGCTCAGAACTTTAGACATTTTTTTGCTACGCTCATAATACACGTCATATTCAATATGAAAGTCGGCTTCGAGGAATTAGCATAAAAAGACCAGCTGTCTTCTCTTTTAAGTATGTTGACACCTGGCCAAGTACATCCTATTTAAAAACTATGGGCATCAAAAGGAAGTGTCTGCTACTCTTAGCTTTAACAACATTCATATCAGATATTAAGCTTTGGCCTTGCATTTAAATAGGGTTGGTTAAGAAGGTTCGGCACATAACCAGTGTTACATTTCAGATCTTTAAAATCATCTACCACTTAACCCTATATCAGGGTCGTGCGTGTTCCCCATGCACATCCAGGGAAGAACTTTTTAGTCGCCGGGACAAATACACCAAAGACTATCTATCGCTGGGCACACACTCACTTCACAGACACACAAACACTAATGACAGTTAACTGAATTAATATAAATAGAACTAATCTATTGTTATGTATTAATCTCGATTTAACAGCACTAAATTAGAGCCAACTAATGGGATGTAACAAGATAAAATTAACAAAGTAAAAAAAAAAAAGTCCTTGTGATTGGTCCAAATGACAGTGCTATTCTAAACAGCGGTGCTGGCACTTTTATTTTTTACATACATTTGACCTAAATCATTATTAGATTTGTAAAAGTAGATAAAGAAAATCAAATCAAACAAATAATAATAATAATAATAATAATAATAATATGTAAGTGTGTGTGTAACACTACTGTAATAATCTAAGAAATACCTTTTTCTAAGAAGTCACTCTGGGGTCCCTTGTGACCTTGACTATTAGAGTCCTTGTTCTCTGCATGATCTTTGTTGGTGAATCACTCCTGCACTCCTGAGGAAGGTACTGAACATCTTGAATTGCCTCAATTTGTACACGATCTCTATGACAGTGAAGTGCTGGTTCAAACTCTCTAGAGACAATTTTGTAACCTTTTCCATCATGATGAACATCAAAATCGCTTCTTCCAAGGTCATCGGCAATCGTCTGTAACCTGCTATTTAAAATAATAATAATCATCAAAAATACACACTCATTTACATTTATCTGTATGTGCACTTACTTTGGAAGAACTTTACAATATCATTTGTCAGACTTATGTATTGGCATAAATTATTCTCATTAATGCCGGCAAAACAATACAATACAAACCCGCCCCCCCCCCCAACTTATTAGCAGTGTCTACAGAGAACTGTGCATGTCCTACACTAAAAGATCTTCTTTATAAAAGCAAATTAGACGGTTAAAGTGAGGAATGCAAAACAGAAGAGGCCATATAAAAAAATTATTTACTGCATGCAGTGTGATTAAACCTAAAAGTCACTTTGTATGTGCCTGAATTAATACCATTAAAAGGAAGGGAACATCACAGGGCCAAAATAATGTAGATTTATTGTACGCGCTGCCTCCCACTAGGACTTTAATGTCCTTCATTCTACCTCTGCTAGTTGAGAAACATTTCATGCTAGTGTCATATTTGCCCTTTTCAGTACAGGTTCTAAGGTTCATTAGAACATGATTCTAGTGGAATACACTTTTAGACATGTTTCCAGTTGACATATGTAATGATTATGAATAGTTTGTGTTGTGTTATTCTAATCCAGTGTAATGAGCTATAGGCAGGTGTAACACATATTACTGTGGCGCAAAAGAACATTGTTTTAGACTCTGGCAAACATTCATATTTTAATATTTATGCTGTAAACAAGGTCAGTTCTAGATTAACTTTTTCTGCTGTTTGCATTAAATCATGAACTATTTTATTTAAAAATGATATAGAATAACATTGAACTTATTTATAATATATATTAATAAAATATATTGCAACTTTTCAGTAGAAATGTCAGAAACACCACATTGTGTGATCATAATGGTAAAATTGAAATGTTTTTCATTCTGGATCCAAATTCCTATGCCAAATAACTAAATCAAGAATGTTAGGCACAGGACAACACCACGTCTTACCTTGAGGAATGAAATTCCACTGTGATCCACTACTAGACCACAAAGCCTCATCATATAAGCCCTCATAGGTTATGTTCTAGACTATTTCTCTATCTACGTTTTTGGTCTCTGGCCAACACGCTTAGTAGCTTTGTATACCTCAATTTGGCAATATTTGCCATTCCAGAATTGAATTAGTTTAGTCCAATTGTATGATGTCTCACATGTACGGATCTAGTATGCCTCTGTAACCTATTGAACAAAATGGTCCATAAAACATGGCCTAATCAGTTTGGTGTGAAAGAATTTGTCTGGTCCACATCCTGACCTTAACCCCAATTAACACCACTGTAATAAACTAGAACACATTTTCAAGGCCTCTTCAACCTCTGTTTATGGCTTCATAAATGTCCGATTTCAGCTGAGGCCACTTCGTGACTTGTCTATTCTCCAGTCTTTATTCTGTGCTGTTGCACATCTGGTCTTCAAACGAAAAATTCACATTACTGCAGTGGCTTAGTGTAGCTGCCAGCCTCAAATTCAAAATACAGATGCACATACAAAATTTAAGATGGACAAGCTCTATCCTAGCAAACAGGCACTTATCAGTCCACTTTCTGTACATTCTCTTCATCAAGCACTGATTGACCAGACACACTCCTCGGGTTAAAAGGAACATCAAGGCTTCTTTCCATCCTGAAAACTGTTAAAACAAGTCTCCATTATGGATATAACTGTTAATGTCCTGTTATAAAAAAAAGAAACCTCAAATCTACCTTTTTATTTAAGTTGCACCAACTCTCAACAGGTATTAAGCTGATTGGTGTGTTGGATCATTGTTCTGTACTAATGTTCTGTACTATGATGAGTCTATTTATTAAGTAAGCAAAGAGTGAAGGTTGAAAGAGTGAAAGACTGTTTATTGCCACACGTTAAAAGTGCAGAGCAGTGCGGATGGAGCAACACTGTATAATGCTATTTTAGGTAAATTTTACATTTAATTATTTTGTAAATGCTTTCACCCAAAGCAACCTACAAGTGAGAAAACAACACAAGTCAATAGGTTGGGAAGTGAACATCAATCCTGATCAGTTGCTGCTGAACTTCAGGAAGATAGAGTGGAGGTAAGAGAGAGCAGATTCAGAGATTGTCCTGTAAGGTAATGTCAGGGCCTTGTATTGAATACAGGCGACTACTGAAACCCAATAGAGAGAGATAAGTAGTAGAATTTCTGGGTTGTGCTTGGAATGGTGAAACACTAGACAAGCTGCAAGTTGATTTCAGAATCACCTGAAGAAATGGAAGACCAGCATTGAATAAATGCTATAACATTGAAAAAATTGAATAACATTGAAAATATGCATTCAAATAGTCAAGTTTGAATGAGTTCAGAATGAGTTATTTTCATTTGATCATAATGACAAGAATGAACAGAAAACAAGCTCAAACAATTATCATTTAATAAAGACAACTAGCAGTTTAATGTGCTGATACAATAGTCATTACCAGATTTAACTTTTTTATTAAGTTTATTGATACAGTTTTGATTGTAACTCAGTTTATAAATACAAACTGTACACATTTTATTAAATTTAGTACAGATACCGGACAGAATTCTCTGTGTTTCCAAATGCTCTCTTCATTTTGCATAGAATGTGCGAGGAACCATTATATTAACACATTTATTTGTATAACATATTAAGTCATTAAATGGGGAAAAACAATATAATAACAACAAACAATAGTTTCAGCAAAAATAGAGCAGAGAATTAGATTTTGTTTGTAGATTCTCAAGGCAATCTAAATGGAACATATTCTTCAGGTACTAACCCATCTGTGACTAATTCTGAATCAAATCAGATTATTGACTTGCGTTGAAAAGCTGCTTAATAAAACTAAACTAAACTAAAAGCTGAAAAAAAACCTTTATATAATCTGAACAGGCCAATTTATGAGATGAGAGAAAAAGAGAAGATCTTTTCATCTTCTCGTTAATTTGTTGTTCAAAATGCTAATTAGATAAATATGGTAGCAATTGAACATATCTAAGTGAATCAAACCAGCAGCTGGATGTTTGATTTGAGTTTGGGTTAAATCACTACATCATATTTTAATCTCAGGCTAAAATTTGTAATTCTATTTAATAATGTTGATTTAAACCTCATACGCACACACACACACAAATCAAGTTTTTAATTACTCCTGAAAATGAAAGTGAATTAATTCCTTCTGTAATGTGTTGTTCCCTATAGGTTCTTCTGCCTCCGTGTCACCTTCCATTACCCAGTGCATGTAGCATGTTAATAGGATGATAGCAATTGCTTGGGGGTTCAATATTCTTATGCAATATTCATAACTGTCACTCCTTATTCCTGCTTACAGGGCAAAATGTAATAATGTACACAGAGCACTTTATTTCCACAGTTATAAAATATTCTGTGATGTTCGCTGCCTGTAAGTTGGTGCGACGACATATTTCAGTTTTCAAAGCCGCTGGAATTTATTACTTTTTTCCAATACATTTTCTTGGTTATCAGGTTAATTGCGAGGTTAATTTGCATCCTGCACATCTTAATCAAGCGCAATACAAATGTATGTGTATATATATATATATATATATATATATATATATATATATATATATATATATATATATATATATATATATATATATATATATATATCCATAATTTACAATAGTGCAGGGATAGTAGCATCCGTTTATCAAATTCTCATTTACATAGGTTTGATGCATTGACAAATAAAGATAGTATGAGAGAACAGAAGGTGAGTGTAGCCAAAACGCACAATCAAAACACTTGCAAGATTACACTGTTAAAAGTAATAGCATGAAAAACCCAGGGGAATCTGATCTTTACTCCCACAAACCATTCAACAATGATGGGTTTAGCTTTTTCTTTTTTTTAAAGATCAGACACAGTTATAGATTTTTGTCTACAACAAAGTTATGAGGCTGCTTTGCCATTTTAACCTTCCCTTTATTTCTACCAATGACACGGCTGATACCTGAAATCACATGCAGACAGAGTATGACCTTAAAACAAGCTGTCTTACCTAATGTACATACACTGCAGACAAAAGAGGTTACTCTATGAGTAATAAGTAGAGATCTCAACGTTAAACAGCCATAAGCATTGGAGCAAAATGGCTGGTTGTGGGTCAGAAAGAAAGCCACATCTTAATGAATTTTCCAATAAATTGAAGATGGGCAACTGGTTGAAGAAGAGAAGACAAAATTTAGTAATGAATATTGCTTGACACTATAATACCTGTATGTATGTGTATGTGAACAGAATGCTGTAAAACATGTCATGGTTTTACAGCATTATGGCCAAATATGTCATAAAGTATTGTAAATTTGAGTATTATAATTTTTATAAGAATTATAATATGAATTGCGATATTATTGATATACTTGTCTTCAAAAAACAATAAATGACATTTTAAATTTTAAGCGCCAAGTGTCACAGACTTTCTTACTATAGTTTGTGTGGTTAATGTTGAGATCTGCATTTTATACACTAATAAAAATGCAATATAAGTCGAACAAACCCAAAAAAAATGATTTTTTGATTTTTATGTCTTGAAAGTAAACTTGCAGAATAAGGAACATTGCAGATAACAACCCAGTAGCAAATAATAATTTAAGAATATTTTAATCTTCCAGACATGCATTGCTTTTATATATCTATTTTTTTTATGAATTTGACACATCACAGATTTCTTTCAGTTTCAATTTTCCTGTTTTTTTCCAGATCACAGCAGTTATAACAGAGTTCTAGTTCGTAGTTTGTGCTTCTTTTTGAAATGGGTGAGTCGAAAATAATCGTCATTCCAGCTAAATAATTAATTTATTTCATTTTATAAGACAGTTAACTGAAGTTTGAATATAATCACAGTGCTGAGTTGTTCTTTTATTAAAATCCAATCATTTCTGTCTGATATCTATCGTTTATGACGGAAGAGTCAAACCCCACTGTGTTCTCCAGAACTGAGCAAAAATTTTAAACTGTCAGAACTCTAGTGGCCAATTCATAGGTAAAATCTCCATAAACCAATTTAGCCTGATGATTGGTGTTCAGAACTATGACAGTATTCAAAAAAGAAGATTCAGCCTAATCAATTGTAGCAAACCCTTATCCTTAAATATTTTTTAATGCTAGTAAATGTTGCAAATTCAATTTTAGATTTAGACTCAATTTAGAGAACCCTTTTGCTATTTATACAATTAGCCAATATGTGCACCATGAACTAAGTTTGTATGAACTTACATTTTACTATTTATATTAATAAGGAGGTGACAAACTAAATCAGATAGTAGAAACAGGCCTATAAAATGAGTGCTTGCTGACAGGAAAGGAACATTTCGCCATTGTGTTTGCAGACGTTTTTGCAAGGCGGTGATGTGACCACAATTCTGGACCTTTTAAATGTGTCACATTCATTGTTGTCACATTCATTGTTGTCCCACTTCATCTATATCAGTGCACATTTTGCTCAGAGTGTTACAGGCAAACTGCTTGTGTCAGCTGTAAAATTAAACCCAAGGTCATGGGAACTTTTTAAAATGCTTTCAGATGCTGCTTGAATGGAGGGGGGGAAAAAAGCATACAGTAGATCCTCAGTCTGTATCAAAATGCATCAGAGTCTGAGACAACTGACAAAAGTGCCATACTGAATATTGAAAGTCATTCAGGCTCCTCAGTTTTTGGTTCCTCGTCCTGGTTTCTTTATTTATGTTAATCATATAAGATCAAACAGAGAAAATTACATAAAACCTAGTGGTAGAACATTTTCCAGTTTACGTGCGCATATACAGGCGCACACACATACACACACGCTCACACTCTCACACACTCACGCACGCATGAGGAATGCAAAGACCAAATTCCCTAGCTGTTCCAGAAAAGAAAATCGATTAGGACCAAATTAAATTATCTAATACTGCGGCAATAAAGTGGCAACAAACTAAAAGGCTGTGATACCAATTGTCTTTCCTTAAACAGATAACAAAGCATTTACCAGCAACTGAAGCTCAATTACAAAACAGCTTGTTATTGGGGGACATTTGAGTACTTTGCATTCTTGTACTTTGTACAACTGAAATTTTTGGGGTTCCTCTTTTTTCCTGCTGGGGAAACAAACACCCACAAATAAGAAAACTTAAAATAGAAGTTTCATTGTTGAAAATAAAGGTCTGTGAGATGTGCTTCTTCTTGCCACGAGTGCATTGAGCTAAGGCACAGGCACTGTTCTCCCCTTTGAACAGAGAGGGTGCGTCAGGTCAGTCCCAGTGCAAGCACAGTTTTTATTTTGGGTGATCACCATCACCTTTTGAAGTGTGTCCTGTTTCACTGTGACATTCAGTTATTGGTTCCATGAACAAACGGGACAGCTGCACATATTCACCCACTGGTCAATATTGCCATTAAAGAATGAGTGGAGGAGAAATGGCTTGAAATAGGTTTTACAGGATCAAACTGCTAACAGACAAGTTTGCACCGACTGCAGTAAGCTCCAGCTTACCCACACAAATAAGCAGCCGATGAAAGAGCAAACAAATATTCCAAAAGCCAAAGAAGAAATTAAAGAATGTTAGCTTGGGGTAACGACTCACTATGTATGGTCATCCAAAAGGTTGTGAAATTGCAGATGAATTTATGCTGGAATCTCATTAGAGAACTCAACGAAAGGACAGTTCTAATCATGGTTTCATTTGTCAGACAGCCAGGTATGCACTTTGTCAGAGTAAATGGGGAACTGTATACACATATCTGTAGGTGTGTGAGCATGTGTGTGAGGATGTGGGGGGGATGTGTGTGTTTGATTTAAAGAGGCTCTAGAGGCAGACAGTGTTGGTGAATTGGCAAGTGGATCCTGCTCCAGCTTGTGATAAGAAGAGCTTCCCATTGGGACAGACACAAACCTCAAACACAGTCTGTCTGGTTGGTGAGAGGGAGGCTTTGCCCTCGGGCAGACGCAGGAGTTTGATTCTCTTGGCATCCAGAGTGATCTAAGGAAAGAATAGTGAAGATCATGAAATGAACATTCCTTTCCAACTTAAAGTATGTGTAAGCCAGACTTGATCTATAAGTCGATCTATATAAAGAATGTAGTGTATGGTTTCTGTCAGTTCTTCTGCTAACAATAATAGTAATAATAGTAGTAATAATAAATGAGACACTTTATATTATCTATAAGCCAAAGGTATGTTGATTTCTTTCACCTCAAACTGAAATTCAGCAAAAAGTAAAAAATGTTTACAAAGATCAGAAAAAAGCAAACAAATTTAATTTAATTATGTTTACTGTTGTGGCTGTGTTAACTTTTAGACACTATAAATTTGATCATTCCGCAGGCACTTTTATCCAAAGTGGCGTACAGGTATCCCAAATTTATGGTTGGAGTCAGAACACATGGTTACACACAGCATCCTTGGAGGGTTGAGGGTCTTGCTCAAGGTAACTTCCACAATGGTAACTTCAGTGGACCTGGGATTTTACCCACAACCTTTAGATCGATAGCCCAACACCCTAACCACTGAGCTACCTCACCCTACAACATTAGATCAGGTCATGTGGCATATGCTTTTTATTCAAAGACTTGCATGTAAATGCCTTACTATGCTTAACTGATTTTTATTTTATTTTTTGGTTTAACCACTGAATACTTAGTCATACTCAGGCATATTAAAAATCTTACAATTTATAACTATCAGTTGCACTCTGGTAGGGTGTAATCAGCACAAAATCTGACTTTCAGTTAAATAAATTGCTGCCTGAACTGTCTGTTCTTGGACTTGCTGTCCTGGAAGTTAATACACACTATCAAATACTATTTAGTATCAAAAACATGGCTTACTTTCTGTCAAGGCCTTGACAAGTTAGACTGAATAAATGCAGTTATTGTACAATATGAAGTGCTTTTAGTTTTAGCATTTTTTCCCCCTGCAAATATACTCATAATATATATTCATAATAGGCAGCATGGTGGCTTAGTGGTTAACACATTCGCCTCTCAGCGCTAGGGATTCCCGGTTCGAATCCCAATCTGGGTGGAGTTTCTATGCTCTCCCCGTGTCCACGTGGGTTTCCTCTGGGTTCTCCGGTTTCCTCCCATAGTCCAAAAATATGGATCAAGGTCAATTGAATTCTCAAATTGCCCCATATAGAGTATGTTTGTGTGCGTCTGTGTGTGAGTGAGTGTGTGCCCATAAGCCTTACAATAAACATTTTATTAATAAATTGCATTAACATGGAATTTTTGATGACTGGACCACATAACCCTTGGAGACCATTTGTGCAGAAACTTCAAATTGTGCATTTTGATGCACTATTAATATGTTCTCATAAAGAAGGACAAAACTGAGATACATACTGAATGATTTCTGTTATTATTTTCTTTGACAAAAGTCTATGTAATTTCATCTTCATTGACCACACAGAACACTGTAAATGAGGTGAACTTAGCAGTTAATTCCCAATTATGAGCCTAGGGGCTACATTAAAGGCATGTGATTGCTAATGTGGTAGTGCTGTGTGTGCTGTTGTGCAGTGGGCATTAAATTATGTAGGCTGTAATTATGTGCAGGGGCAATGGCAGCTAAAAGCAGAATAAGCAATTGTCAAGGGCTTTTCCATCAATAGAAAGAGTTAATGAGAATTAATTCCCACAGTCAAAGTCAAATTTGATTGGGGTTTAAAACATGGCAAAAATACAATACATTAAATATACACTAAATACAAGTGCTGGGTAATGTCTCTGATAAACTGTTTAAACTGCACATAAAACTAAAAATAAAACTATCATTTAATAATCAACTTAAAGCACAGAGTATTTTGAATAACATGAGTTATAAATCATGATTTTAATATTTCCAAATCCCAGAAATTTTCATTTTTGTCATTGACCTAACATTAAAAAAGTTAAGAGTGCCGCAATATAGCCGGACCTGTGCTCCAAGCATATTGTAATGTCTTTAACATCACATCCTGAAACACTTTGACAAGGTCAGGAATCTGTAGTGGCCAATTAATGTGTTAAAATGATTCCAAATGTTACCGGAATCACTCTTTTACAATTTAAGCTTGATGAGATGTAGCATTGTGATCCTGGAATATGCCCACGTCATCAGAAACTCCACTGATGAGTTGGTCTGGTCATTCATCACTTACTCAGGTGATGTTGATTTATTGTGGTATAAGTTTGCTAATACTAAGCTTAACCAACTGACCCCAGATCATTTTTATTTGTTTTTGCCCAGGCTCTATTTAAAGACAAAAAATACCACATGAATTTAGCTTCTTCTTATGGCATATCTCAGTAAATCTCAGTATATCAATTAGATTTTGTCAGTCTGTAGCAAGCTATTTTCAGCACAGCTATTATTGCTATCATCGCTTGCATGGCTAAGCTTTAAAATGTCTGTATGTCCAACTGAATTAAGATATTTTAGCGACTAAGTACTGGAGACAGCCTCACTTATACAAATTCTTAGCACTCAGCTAGACTATATCGGTCTCATTTCTCACTTCCTCTGTCATGCTGGACTCCAGAGAGCATTGCTGCAGTCGGCAGAGGACCCCATCAGGATATAAAAAAGGTAAAAGGAGTCATTACTGATGGCCTTGGGGAAGTATTTCCATCAAATGACCTGGAACACTTTTTTAAGCAGTGGTCTCAGCTGATACTTGAGACATCTGCTGTAGAGCAAAGTTGAGGTTAAAGTCGAGCTGGAGGGTTTTTTTAGATAACTAATGTGCAATTCTCTAGACTAATTGTGCTGGAACCTCGGGACACTCTCAACTGTGGACTTTTTTCCCCCTTCTGGTAAAAGTGCATCGCAAATGAAGTGCTGAAGTCTAAAGAATAAAACACACAAGAATGAGAAGGTTGTTCAGTGGCACTGGTCAATTACTCCCATGGTTCAGCCCTGCTGATGGGAAGGCTAAGTATGAATACCATGCATCATCGCAAAATGATTATCCTAATTCTGCTGGGCTTAGTGTTCCACTAAAAATATGACATTTAATGGAAATAAATGTTAATATATGTTTTTTTCCTGGTACTGCCTTGCGAATGGTGAGGTTTCTGAAAGGGACCCACAAGACTGGAGGATTACTTGCTGGGTTAAATATCAAAATAGTTTTAATATTTGTAAATTATAACTCTGATCATTATTCAATCTGATTTCAATGCCTAGATTTTCCCAACCAATTTTATATCCATGTTATTTTTCCATTTCTTATTTCTGCAGCTGTAATCTCATTCTCTTACTAGAAGCTTGTGACTACAGATGGGGATTGAAACTAAACCAGAGAATTTACTTTGTGGCTCAGCTCCTTCACCACCATGACTGTCCATTACAATGACCTCATAATGGCAACTGCTGCCCCAATCTGTCAATCAATTTTTCCTTTTATTTAACACTCACTCATGAACAAGACTCTGAAATACACTCATGAAAATTACTCACTGAATACTTATAGGGGAGAAGTCACTCTTTTCCGAAACAGAACCATGGCCTTGGACTTTAAAGTGCTAATCCTCATTCTGAGTGAATTTTCCTCAGCTGTACACCATCTCAGTGTGTGCTGGAAGTTAAAGCTTAACAAAGCCAGCAAAACAATATCATCTGCAAACAGCAACCCCCCCAACTGTGACTTCAAATCCTCTCCAAGAAGTCGAACCCCGTTAAATTATTTAAAAAAAGAAAAAATATCATTAATTTAGACCCTAGCATATGGTTGAATGGAAGATAATGAGATAAACCAATGCCTTTAATTACTAATGCCAGTCTGCCAATAACCCTTTTAATAATAAAGTAAACAGGGTGTACTTATTTTCTCTAAATACTTATTTCTAAATGTTATTTTTGATTTAGTAAAAATACTGACTATATATATTTGCTATTTTCAAATAAAAGCCAGGTCTGATCATATTGGAATTCACTAATATATTCTAACCATATGGCAAAAATTCACTGACTTTTAAAACCTCAGGAAACAATCCATGGCTTACAAGGTTATCAGTACTCCCCAAATGTTGGGTTGTGTATTATCGCACATAATTGCCACTGATGTATGGCAGTCTGAATATTTAGCTCAGGGCAATGTCTTGCTCTGCAGTAGATGAAGTACCATATGGATAGGCATGAAGCATCATCTGGATTGAAACCAAAGGCAGATGGTAATGTCAAAACTGGGGAGCAGATCAGCTTGGCCAACATATCTTAATGTTGAAAGCCTGTGAGCATATTTATATGTAGAACAGCAAATATTTACCTCTCCATCTTTCGACTCAAGGCGCAGGTCACTTCTGCATGTGGCCTGGATGTCACCTGCTTCCGCTTGAATCTGCACCCCTTTGGGAGCCTCCATATACAGCGTACGTGTTGGCGATTCCAAACTGTAGAAGAGAGCATGTGATGGTAATGCAGTATATAAGCGAACATTTCATTAAATCAATAAGTCAATTTTATTTAATTTGGTAAAACATAAAATCCAAACAGTTATATATTAAAGAGGTTAAGCAGGACATGTACAGTGTAGTACAAGTGCAACAGAATAAAATGTGCATGTACAAATGTGTAAGTATGCTCCAGAATACGTACCAGTCAAAAGTTTGAACACGCTTCCTTTTTGCTCCACTTATGGTCCATGTTCTCGGATACACTTAACATAAAGATGGACTTTTTAGTTCTACAATTCCTGTTCTAATGGTCAGGACCCTAATAGTACCACCAGAGAGCAGGTGCACATTATGTGGTTGGTGCATTGTTCTTATCCCAGCAGTGTCATTGAGGTGTCTAAATGAAACTACAACAGCACTGCTGCACTAAAACCCTCACCACATCAGTAGCACTGCAGAACTGACAATAAACAATCCACCAACCAAATTTATGCTTGCTCTGTAATGGCCCTGACTGATAGAGAAACAAAGAAAACAGATTCACTGCAGTCTGTTATTCTGAAACTATAAAGTCCATTTATATGGAAGGTGGACAAAATAGACAATGAGGCAAGAAGGGGGCGTATCTAAACGTTTGACTGGTACTGTGTCTACTCGGAAACTTTCGAAATTTTGGAGGAAAAAAAATAGGATATTGCTTAGTAATGTAAATAAGCTAAGTAATAACATTTCAGCAGCATCGCAAGCTTTGGAAGCAAATAACACCAGCGGGTGTCTGAAGGGAAATAAAAAGGTAAAGCTGATCTAATTGACAGTTTTCACTCTGACTCATTTCACAATAGTAGAGCTATTTCAGAATGTAAAGACTACAAACGGGTATAAAATTAGCATCATTAACTTGATCAAACATGAAAGCAGACTTCATTATTCATAAATGAGCTGTTTGTCTAGCTGAACTTCAAACGACTCTGACATCTGCTGGCTATTGGTATTCAGAGGGAGGTGAAGCAATGTTTTACAGCGCTGTCACAAAATGAAATGGGACACACAGAGGGGTGTCGGCTAATCTGTTGTAGAGGGGGAAATATAATGAATGGAAATCAAATTGATCCCTTTTATGGTGAAGGATACAGGTGACATGATCTGCATCCTTGCTGGCCTTGCTTGCAGCTAAACTATTTACAGTGGGACACAAAGAGACCCGGGAAGACGTCCTTAAAGGAATCCAAGATGCAAAACAAAGAGCCAATGTCCTTCGGAGACTGAAAGATGTGGTATTCCCTACTGAGATCAAAGGTTAATCATATTGCACACATCCCCTGGAAAACAGAGGCAATACCCAAACACATAACAGACAACTTTAGGCATCCCAGCAGAGGGGAAATGTGGAAAAGGTTGTGTAAATTTATGTGCATTTTTATGGGATGTTATTTTATTTTGTCCTTCACTGTGCCTCCTAATGATTGTTATCTGCATTGCCAATGGCCTGAGAGGGGATTCTGAATTGTCACCTTGCCAGTTCTGTTTGTTTATGAACTGCTATCTTCTCTGCAAACTTAAAGTTCGGCACAAGGCATTACGTCTCATATTAGTCATGCTGTAGAAAAATGAGCACATGCTCGCAAGAGACAACATGCTGTGAAATACAAAATGGCAAGGTGACAGACTACTTATTTACAGTAAAAGTCCATTTTCTTTTTAGCACCTCCGACATGGGCTAATTCATGTCCCCAGTATTTCCAATGTTCGAACATCCCCAAAAAAATCACATATTCGTTAGTGAGTTTGGATGATGAGATAATAAAAAAAATCCCTGGACTGAGTGTGACCTGCACATGGCACACAATGTTTACACAATTGCACTCATAAATACAGCTTGGATGGGGTTTCTGAGACACTACTGGTGCCATTTCAACTCGAGCTAGTGCAATGACCCTGCTCCAATGCCACATGGAACTGCTTCTCCAACTCCTGCAAGTCCAGCACACAGCTTTAAATGATTAAGAATTGTTACAAATGTGATTTGAAAACAAGAAATGGCCAAGGCTGTTGAGCAATAAAGATAAGAGATACCTCATCAGCACTCTTGGGAGAGCTTACATTTCTTTCCCATTGCTCTTATTTTCAAGCAAAACATGTCACTGAATGCTTCTGCCAATTCATTTTTTAGTAATTATTTTTAAGTTTTCTTTAAACAGGGGTTTGCTCCAACTGCATGAAAATGTCAGCTGTCTTGGACTTGAAAACAAGAAGGGCTTAGATTCAGCCGGATGGCCCAGGTTCATTTCGTGTGGAATTTGCACGCTCGAAGCCCATTTGTATTTATTAAAATACAAAATTCATCCTGAGTTTTAAAATGTGTCTGACCTTTGATGACTGGTAATCTTTCAACAAATGAGTGCTGTAATAGCTTTCAGCACCAACTAGCAACCTTAATTAGAGTAAGTGGCTTAGAAAATGAACAAATTTAATTCCAAAGTATACTACAAACAAGCACAAGACTCCACTCAGTATTAAAATGTTGAAATGATGTTAACAGTGAGCAGATGAAGTTCTAGAGGCACACCCAACTTGAAAGCCTACAGCAAAATGTGTGTATATTCTCTGCATTTACTGTATTTTATAAAACATTACAAATACAATGTTAGCAGGCTGTCTTAAAACGTTTACTGGCTTCCTTTATCTCTAGGTTCCATTGGGAACTAAAGACCTGAGGTCGACATAAAACTAACCTAACCTAATTAAGCCTGTCAAACTCAGTGCACCTATTCTGACAAGGTTAATTGACCCACTTGTCACATACAAGCAACAAAACAAAATCACATAAATGCCACCATTCTAAAAGTGTTATATATATTGCTTTTTTGGGTGGTTGTCCACATCACCAATACCTAGATTGTCAGTTTTATGTTTAAATTTTAGTATCTGTTCCTGATGACACTTCCAACCATTTTTTGTAATACTATAGCTTCCTTTAAAGTTTTGGTGAATTGAATTAATAGACCCCATTAAATAATTGTTTTACATTAAAAAAAAAACATAAGATTAATTATAATTAACTGAAAAACATTCTAATTTTATATGTGATGTGTCATTAGTTCAATTGAGCTAAAAGTGTTTTGCTTCTGGTTTTTGTTTGTAACATCCATTGCATGTTGCATTAGTGTCCAGCAATAGTCAGTTAGCACTGATGGAATTCAGTTGCCTTGGTAACATATTTCATCCATGGCAATGTCTTAAAAGCTGCTTCATGTTTTTTATCTTCTGCACAAAATTGTGTTTAAATGCAAGTGTATTTTTTATGTCATTGGGCTTGATGGTTACAAAATGAGGTATGTTCAGGTATATTTCTGAAGTTTTGCCATCTTGGCAACGAAAAACACAGGTGCACCACTGACTGAACACCACCTAGGCAGATGTCAACAGTCCAACGTCCACTGCTATCTTGGCAGTGAACTGGTGCATGGTTGTTCACTCACTTAAGAGCACTAAATTAGACCCTTAATCTCAAATAATGAAAAATCACTTCCTCCCTGTTAATTGCTTTGTATAAATCTGTATCTAAAGTGAATGCAAATTGAATTTTATTTGTCCATAAGTGTTTTATTGCCACATTTGTTTTGCCCTGCTTAAGAATTAGACATATTATATTTTTTGGTGTATTATTACTCTTTATCATGACTCACAAATCATCAACAATAAATACAATAGGTATGTGAGGGAAAATTGAGATTTTCATTACCACTTAATACCAAAATACTGTATTTATAAAATAACTGATTACAAACTCTTAAGGACTTAAGTTAGGGGGAAAAGTCATGATTGCTTTTTACACATTTATGGTTCTGCTTGTAAAAAGTTTACTTATTCTCCTTCAACTAGTGTTACCTTGCATGTTATCAAAACTGATGGAGGAAAACAGGGCAGCATGAGTTTCCTCATACAGCCTTTATAGCTAAATCATCCTGCTACACTGTTACAAATGTTAATCTAGCTAGAACTGACCCACATGTCTGCACCCGACCCATGTCTGTGTATTGGCAGCACACTTCATGTGTTTGTTTTAGTTAATTAGACTTCCCCTTAATTAGATTTTGAGGAGCACCCAGACATCGATCTGTGATTAAGGACTGTTCAAGACTAGGAGACACCGACTTTTGACATCGATCTTCCGTGTGTGTATCCACTCAACAGATTCTACTCAAATGAACCCCTGTCTTTAACAGCCATATGTAATTCTGTACGTTTTTATGTCAATATTTGAAAGAAAGCAGCTAATTATGTTGAATAATTATAAAGAGAGGAATTCTAGTTTAGAGGTTTTCTGAGTGTTTTTTAAAAATCTGTTAATATTCGGATCACACTCTGTAAGGACATGTTTACAGTCAGCTCCAGTGATATTGCTGACCTTGCCAAAGTAGGGTTAGACAGTAATTAGACAAGTCTTTGGGTTAATTAGTTTATGTAATGGCCAAATAATGCCATCCTGCCTCTCATTTTCATGGAAAAACAGAAGTCGTATTAGAAGGGGTGTCCAAATATTATTGTTTTTAATTTTGCATTACTATTTGGTTTTTGATTTCATTCACCTTATTAATTGCATGACTTTCATTACATAATTAAAGCAATTTACACCTAATTTGCACCCAGATTGAAATGCTTCCTTTCACAATTCATTTTTCCCCCTTCACGGACACTGGAGGGTTTAACTCATCTCACATCGCTGACGAAGGCTTTCTAACTGTTTATTAAAATCCGATTATATTTTCAGCCGGAGATAATTCACTTTTAATCAGTGCTTTATCTGACAGACTAAAACTAGCTTGAAATGAAAGGTTTAAAAAAGACATAGGTTAAAAAAAGTTAATAAAAAAAATTAACCTTGATGTGAAAAAAATATATATTCAGGAGCTTGCTGGCATAAATCAGAAAGGCTTCACTTATTACTTATTTTATTATCAAAAATCAATCTATTATTTCTTCTGTTAAATCTGAATGCATAGCATCAAGTCACACATGTATTAATAAACATTAATCAAAATTTGAGGGCAGCACTGTGGATCCAGGTTTGAATCCAGATGCGGGTGGACTTTCCATGTTCTCCCATAGTCCAAAAACAAGGATTGAAGGTGTGCTGGCTGCTCAAAATTGTCCCAATAATGTGTGCCCAGCGATGGACTGGCACCCTGGCATGGGTGTTTCTGCCTAACGCCCAAAACCTTCCCCAGTGGATGAACCCTCCAAAACCTAGTTAAGTGGAAGTTAAAATTATAAGACAAAATGATTATTATCATCTGTAACATCTTAATGCTGAGCAGGAGCTGGAACATACATGGCTCTTTAGAAGTTTTTTGAACACTACAAACCTCTGTCCTCTCTGTTACCAGTGAAGTAAAGTGCAACATCTTACCGCAGCTCTTTGAAGGGCTCCGCTCTGACATGCGGGGTCTCCACTGAATTACTGAACACAGCTCCCTCTGCTCCTGTAAGCACAAAGCAGAACATGTTATTCATGGCTGACTAACATTCTTAAATCAATTGACAAATTCTTGGAAGCATTAAATGACAAATGGCACTTAGCCTCTTCCCATTAACTTCAGTTGAAAGTTAAATGATAACCTGAAAGGTTAAAAGGTTAGAGCTTTAAATATGATCAGTTATGAGATGTTAATTTGCTCCAGACAGTTCCATGAGTGCATATAATTCACCAGAACTTGACTTTGAGTAAACATTATTACATAAATCAGCCATAGTAAATGCAGGTGAGGTAGGACTCAGTGAAGTTGTACTGTGTGGTTTATAGTATTTATTCTATGTTTAGATCTGTTGACTCTTGTTTCTCGTCATTGTCAGATGAATTCAAATAAAGTATAAATTCTCATTTACTCCAAACCATGATTCTGTGAAATACTCAAAATGTAAGTGAATACTGTTTTCTTATATAATTTCAACATGAAAAAATAGAACAATTTAATTGATTAAATATGTAATGAAAGCGGTGAACAATGTGAATATTTATTTTCTATTAAAGCACAAAATGTCTTTACAGAATCCATGCGGTTTATATTAAAATAACAATATCCTAATCTTTTAACCTTCACAAAATGTTTGTTTCAAGTTACACTGTAAACTAGGGTCTTTTTGGTTAAGTTCTTCTATTTTCAAATTGCCAGCAGTTCCAAAACATATTTCCTTAAATAATGCTACAAAACAGTGCTGATGGAATGTACACTAAGCTTATAAGACATATAGCATTAACAGAGCAGCAGGTGGATCAGAGGTTGCTGGAGTGTACTCAGGAAACAAAAAAATCATGGCTGAAATGGAACCGAATGACTTATCAACAGTGCAACTGAGGGTTACAAGTGAAAATCTTACCCCTTCAATCTGTTCATTGAAAATGGCACTTAGCTTCTTGTGTGTAAAATACTGAGTCACCACTGTTTTCTGACCAACTCTTTGTGAACGACATCTATTTTTTTCCAAATTCATTTGGAGTCTCATCCTTTTAATCTATTTTCAGTTTGAAAAATACATTTTGACAATGCCACATCTAAAGACTGCTATACCATTTAAATATACTGCAGAGAAAGCCAAATATGTCGGGCAAAGAAAGTGTGTTAGGTGGTCTTGCTTGCTGTGTTGAAACAGAGACAGCTTACTGAGAAAAATAAATGCTAAAGATTTATTTTTCAAAGCAGTTCCAGATACAGAAATTGTGTTGGAGACCACTGCGGTTGCTGGTTGAAGTAGATCTGAATGAATACTGCAATCAGCCAGCAATCAGGATTTGGGTTTGTCAGTATGCTTGATGACCAGTAAAAGTGACAAAAAAGCAAAGCTAGGAAGCTGAAACAAAGGAAAAGAAATTCACTGAGGAAAATAAATTTATATTGCAATCCGTGTGGCTGTCAAAACTATATTAAACTTTGCGCCACTAACTTCAGGTGTGAAACTTTCGTCATTAATATTTGCTAATTCAATATTAATCAGGCTTTCTTCTAAAACCATAATACAATTGCCATGATAATCTTCTGAAAGCACTTGCTATGTATATATCTCCTGACACCTTCTTGGCCATTCATCAATAAGTCTCTGGTATCAGAATCTTTTACACATGAATAAAATATAGAATTTGTAAATTTTATGAATTTAGGCTGTACCAGCTCATGTTACAGGTGGGAAATGGGATAATTCATCAGGAAGATTTTTACGCAGCTCCTTTGGATATAAAGAAATTGGAAACAAGAAATGTGTGTGACCTACACGTTCAGCTGTAATGATATTTGAATTTGTACTTAAAGGGGCCTTGAAAGAATATGGACTACATTTTGATCTTCATCAAATTACTCATGAATAATTTTAGCAGACTATTATTATCATGCTATACAAGAACATCATCAGAAAGAAATATTTGCCCCCACAGGGCAATTTCGGATCTGTAAATTGTTCCAATTTTCTGGCTGGTAAATGACAACTTTTTAAATGGCAACTTTTTCATCAGACCTGATGATTAGCACAGGAAGACAACTAAAATGATCAATTAATCAGGTACTTAAATGCTATTGTAAGCTAATGATCTCGTTTGGCTTTATACAAATATGAATATGTCCACATTTGCATTAGGGCTTAATAGGGCTTAATTAAT
Source organism: Corydoras sp. C115 (assembly GCA_019802505.1). Classification (NCBI taxonomy): domain Eukaryota; kingdom Metazoa; phylum Chordata; class Actinopteri; order Siluriformes; family Callichthyidae; genus Corydoras; species Corydoras sp. C115. The sequence goes on from JAFMOC010000045.1 coordinate 4,051,267, forward strand.
TTTTTTTTTTTATGTTTCTCACCCCGAAATTGATATTTCATGATGTTTAAGAAGGTCAGTTAGAGTTTAGTTTTCTCTTACTTATTTCTTGTTTAAGACACTTACTTAATCCTTCAGTGCCCCTAATGCAGTGTAAATGCAAACAGAAAAAAGTCCTGAAGTCTTAATATTCCATAAGCACCTCCGAATGGTTTGTTTCTTTCAAATAAGTTTCTAGAGCTGTCTGGTCTACAAGTCACCCGAAGCCCCACAGAAAACACACACACAACTCAGGTGCCTAGCATTTTAGATACACTTCCATTTATTTACTTACTTCATAAAGAATTAACCAAATTTGAATTACAAACCTAACCCTAATTTTAGTCATTCCACTGAGACTTACTTAAAGTTTAACCAAAAATACCTAACATTAACCAATGCCTACAATAACATTAGATAAAAGAATTCAGAAAAAATTATGTAAGTAAAAAAAAAAAAAAAAAATATATATATATATATATATATATGCAATCACGGATATTAAAAATTATAAGCCACCTCACACATTAGGAGTTATTAGATTGCATATGGTCTTAGTATTTAATGAAAGCTATAAAAGATGTAATAAGTTCAGTAATAACTTACACTGACTTCTCTTAAATGATTAATAAACTCTGTCAGCGGTGTAGGTGATGCTGTTGTCTACGGAATACTTAGCTTTAATTTCAGCACCACCAGCTCAATAAACCACTTGTGGTAGTTCAAATAAATCATTTCTTCTTTCCCTATTAAGAACCAACACCCATGACTGACTTGTGTACTTTTCTAACAAGTTCAATGGGCAGCGCATTTAAACAATACCCCAACGCTCCTTGCTGACACAGTAATGTGCCCACAATAAATGTCCGTAAACAGATTGAAGTTGCAATCAATAAAGCCATTTGGGTTTTTAGTTGAACTTGCACATGCTGGCCCATTCAGAAATTATTTCATCAATGTGTTTCCATAAGGTTGCCCATGACCCCTTTCATTCTTACGGTCGTTGCTTCTGATCAATCGGGCGAGTTATAGGCTGTGCAGCCATATCTATCACCAGCATTACAGGGCCTCATAAAGATTCAACTAATAGCCTTTTCTGGTGGCTCTGACCACAGCCGTGATGTACAGCAGTGGCTGCCCAGTGAATTTAAATTTTCGAAAGGCAGTACTCTGCTGCCCAGTGAGATGATTAATATGTCTGAATATGATAAAGTAAGATATTAACCAAGTGTGTAAGACCAGTGGTGAGCCTGCAGAATAAACATAACTGTGTGAAGACAGTAGAAAGAATAAACCTTATTGTACCCAGGTATCTATGCAAGATACAGTAGTGGCAAACTGTAGTGGTAAACTAACCCTGGTGGATGACCTCACAGTTTATGAAAATGAAACATTAGATTCTGTCTACATCTACATTCATTCTAGGGATTTTCTAACTGTTAATTACTCAGTAATTTCTTTTATTTTATAAATTCATATATTGACATAAGTGTCTGAATGTCTGGGTAGTGTAGCGTTTGTTAAAACAAAAGTAACTGTGGAATTGTATTAAGGTAATAATGTCAACTTGATTTTGAGCTCAGAAGTTATAAGTATGCAAAATGAGTTTTTTTTGCACCTCAGGTGCAGAGAACAGAATTCCCTCAGACATGAGTGAGCATAATCAATGTCGACCTCTATACCAAGACTGAAATGCTCTAAAAGCATTAGTCCTGATAGTGCTGAGCCTTTCAAGATGTTTTAGTTCAACACATTTTAATTGTTAATACTTTTTAAAAAGAGCACAGTAATGACCCATTTTTTAAACACACCACCAACTTTTACATTTAAAATAATGACATTTTGGATAATTTCAACTTGACATTGTTCATGCTATACTTACATTATAGCATATTAAAATAATAAAGTTAGAAATTAGTGGTTAGACTTCACACAAGGCTCATGACAACATTGCAGGTAACCTCATATTAATCGATGTTTTCTTTTATTGAGATTTAGATAAATGTATGTTTTAAACTGTAGTTATGGAGGTCAGTGAGGTTTACACTATTAAACCCGAACCTTTAAAGTAAACTTATCTGATAGTGTTAACATGTGCTATAGCATGGTATCATTTAGAAATACATTACACAGTAAAGCATAATACGTATATGGATTTTTAAGGCAAATAATGGCCCAATAGAGGCCAGTGGATAAATGTCTGCATGACATCCATTAGCAGTTCTTTAGTGTGCTGTGTCACATGTGAAATGCAGCAGGTGGTAAAATGAAAGGAAATAAAAGTAAAATGCACCTACATTATCGGTCAGAAGCAAAAGCCAAATAATTCCAGGCTAAAATCCCATTAACTTTTTGGTCAGCCTCCTAAAGGGCTATTGAACAAAGATGTGACTGTTTCTTTGCGAGACGTGTGATTCAAAATGGACGGGTTATATATTGCCCTTATTAATTGGGTATCTGCAGGGTTTCAGTGACATGTGTAGTCCATTGAAGTACTCCTGAATTTATGCTGTCAACTAATGAGCATTTGTAAGTAGAGAGAAATAATGAAAGCCTACTGGAGATCTGCTGGTAAGCTTCATTAACCAAAGTAAGTGTATGTTTTAGAGATGTAGAGACAGGATTAGGTTGCGACATGAACTCTCCTCTCTCTCGCCAGCTGAGTTTTAACATTTGGATTAATCAGATTCAAGCTGTAAGCCACTTACAAACACCAATAAAGATAGTGCAAGTGAGTTAGAGAGGGAAAAGTAACATGCCTTATGAGATATTATCAGGACAGATGAGACTATCTGTAACCCAAAAAGTCAGTAAGTAGACGGTTTGCACTCTGCAATAAAAGATCTAACTAACACTTGACCATGGCTGTGTATGAGGGTGCTTTTGTTTGGGTATATACTTTTTTTGACCTTTAGAAAAATCCCTTGCTTCCATCAGCTGACTTTACAATGTCTCCTTTACAAGGCCTCTGACTTGGTGTAGCTAATGCAATAAAGCCAGGGTTCTTAAGCTACTTCAGATAATTTGTGGCTTGAGAATTCGCCGTATATCTGTGTAGCGCTTGACTGAATTTATTTTTGCTCAGCTGCACCCATGCTGTAAATCTGCCACTAAAGGCGAAGGTTATTGGTTCAGAGATGGCATGTAAAGCTCCACAAATTTCTTCCACAATCATCTCTGCTTCCAAGGACCATGAACATCAAACTACCAGGTCCTAAAACCCTGTTATCTTTTCTCAAGTATCACTTATGACTTCATGTGCCGTCTCTTATAGCAGCACACAAAGTGACATAAAACACAGCGGCAATGTTCTTGGCTTGAGAATCTAATCTGGCAGGGTGACCAGTGCTGGGGAGATTTATTTCCGGACTGTTGAGTCTCCAAGGAGAGGTGCCCAGGTAAAGTGGCAGCTTAAACATAATTCACTGGCTTTTATGGACTCTCGATCATTTACTCTCTGTGGTCACCAGACAGGAAGCCAATGGTCAGTCAGCACAGCACGATCCCTATTCAGACTTGATAAAACCATGAAATGTGGTGTCCTTATTTCTTCCTTTAGGAAATCTCTTGTTCTATAATTCACAGATTGTTAATCTTTGGAGCCTGAAAGAGCTGCAATCATCGCCTGCAGAAGGTTGTTATTATGAACAACCACACATTACAGGTCTTGGTTCCATTATAACATGTTTGATCTACTACTCCCCTCTATGATTAGTAAGATTAAAAGGAGAGCTTTATTTTTTTTTACAAAGAAATTTAATTAAATTACCATTACATATTTATGTAATTAAAATAAATTAAAAACAACTTGTTAGCACGTTGGCTTAGTGGTTAACATGTCCGCCTCTCAGAGCTCGAGATCCAGGTTCGAATCCTGATCTGGGTAGAGTTTCAATGTTCTCCTCCTTGTCCACGTGTTCTTAGGTTTCCTCACACAGTCCAAAAACATAGACTCAAGGTGAACTGGATGATCTCAATTGCCTCATATAGTGTGTGTGTGTGTGTGTGTGTGTGTGTGTGTGTGTGTGTGTGTGTGTGTGTGTGTGTGTGCCCAGCGATGGATTGGTGTTCTGTCCTGGTAAAGAATCAATAAAGGAAAATCATAAATTAATAAATAAAAAATATATTTTTCGGTGTTATTGTAACCCATCTGTAATCTGTGAAGCAGAAGATTCTTGTCACCAGTAAAATTAAGCATCTACATTTGCAACCCAGTAGACATGGTCACTTATGCTAAACACCATCAGATTTATATAAAAAAAAAAACATACAGAGGTCTAATGAAAGGCATTGTTAAAAAAAAAAAAAAAAAAAAAAACATACTGAAAAAAAAATCAGTACAGGCTTCTGATTAAATTTTCTAAGAACAGAGTGACAGTAATTCATTTGAGACTAAGCATTCCCAACCAATTTGTCATTTTCTGTGATGTGATTGAGCTTGGGCTGATATGGGAATAATAGCCAGGTGACATTTCAACATTGTAAGCACAGTAGGGATTTTAAAACAATCATTGTCCAAATTTCATTTATATTACTGAATCTTGTCACAAATTTCAATTTAAAGTGGTGTTTTCCTAACAGCAAAGACCTACCAGCTGCATTTTTATTAGCCTTTAATATTCTCTTTTCACCCATGTATAGGAATAAGAAAGGCTTCTTGCACCTTACTGCAAAAGTCAAAAACATGCACACAGACACAACCAGCTGTGCAATTTCAGAGTATAGACAAAGGGTGGCATGGTGGCGTAGTGGTTAGCATGTCCACCTCTCAGTGCTGGGGATCCAGGTTTGAACCTCAATATTGGTGGAGTTTATGTTCTCTTCATGTCCGTGTGGGTTTTCTCCGGGACCTGCAGTGTCCTCTCACAGATTCAAGGTGAATTGGCTGCTCTAAATTGTGTATATAGTGTGTGTCTTTATGAGTGAGTGACCTTAATAATTGTTCTATATTTCAGATGTTGTTTATTTTAAAATTAGAAATAAATCTTGCAAATAGCTCAAAAAGGTAGACAGTGCATCAGTATAGAAAGTCATAAGCCATTTCCCACTAAACCTTTATTCAGGCCCTGCTGAGCAAAGCAAGAGCAATATCAAATTCGACCTTGTAATGTCTATCATAACTCAACGCATTAATGAAGATTTGAATACAAGCCAAGAAAGCTAATAATTAAAAATAAGTGAAAAAATGTTTAAGCATCATCATCATCATAAGGTCTGGTTTTAATTAACTTACATTAATGCGAGTCAATACGACATAACTGAAGCTAATCAATTAGCTTTAATTATCATTTGTGTGAAGAGCAAAAAAATCCTCCACCACTAATATAACCATGTCAGTTCCTCACTGTGAACATGCAGGAGAGAAATCGAGAGAACGAGAAGGGAATGTGTGAACATCTTCCATCCTATTTCTCAACTCCCCTTGTCACAGGCCATTTTAATTACCACAGTGGAACATTGCCTTGCATTCTCTCCATTTCACAAATTTCATTATCCTCCTCAACTGTCTCTCAGTATAATTGATTATACTGTCTCTGCTCAGCCATCCTGAGGTACGCAGACCACACACATAATCCCTACAGAATACATCACTTTTATTTATTTTTTCTTTGTTTTTCTATTGTTTTTCTCTCCCGATTGTCATATATTGTCTAGGATTGAGATCTAAACCTAATTAGCAGTGGCACAACGGTAAAACAGTATGAAACTGTACCTATGCTACTTTATTAGATAACACAAATTATTATAATTATTATCTAAGCATGAATTAGGAAGTCTGATGAACTGATGACCTTTATAATCTATAGCCAGTATTGCCAAAATAGTATGGGGACCAATCAGGCATAGGTGTACCTGTTTTAATAATAACACTGTATCATCGGCGTAGATGAACAAACCTTTCACAGTTAACATAGATTCAAGGTCAATTGACTACTGTAAACTGCCCCTATATATAATGTATGGGTTTCTGTGGGTAGATGTGTGCCCAGCGATGGATTAGCACCCTGTCCTTTAAGTGTCTGCCCAGCGAGGGACCCATTCCTCCCCTGGATGGGCATGGGGAAACCACCCCCGAGTATATGATTTAGCAGAAGATAACATGATGAGATGAGAAATAAATAAAGAAGTAATACAACAGACTAACAACAAATAGCTTTTTGTGAAAAATTGAGCCGATGCTGCATCATAGATGGATGCAAGAGTTTCACAAGAACTGTGTGCTTTACACATCATTGGAATTGAGGCAGGATTCTAATTGCATTGCCCTGTTTAAGTATGGATTGTTAAAATTAATGGGGAATAAAGTGTAAAGCTATAATGATAAAATAATCAGGTACCACTTTAAACAGGATCTTCCTAAACAGGTTCAGATACATAGGACACACAGTAATAGCATGGAGAATAAATGTGATTCAGGCCCCATAAATTGTTTTATAGTGATTGATTTTTTTTATCCAATAATAGCCTGTCTTGTGTCGGACCAACTTAGTTAAATGGGACAAATATATATATTTTTTTTTCTTTTCTTTCTTTTTTTTAAAGCAAGGCCTAGGAACGGTGTGTGTGAGGATCTTTTAAGCATTCTAATAAATCTGATTCCAGAGCCTATATCTGGGTTCTGTAAACAGAAGCAGGGCAGGCTTTTAAGGCTGTAGTTCTCAATGATGTTTTATTTTTTCAACTTTATTCTATCTTTATATCCTCTGAAACAACTTCCTGCTGAGAAAATCATAAATGAAGCTAGAAGTGGAGCTCACACATTGGGCGTATTCAATCAAATTTTTGCAAGCTGCCATTTCTTTATATCAGAGTTTTATACCGGATATGAGCAGAGTCGTACTGCAGCAGTTTCTGATCTGATGCAGAAGTACTTATCTTTAAAGAGTTGCTAAACACTGTAATCAAGTGTCTCCAGCTGGAGAATGTTCAGTTTCGAGCAGACATGTGAGCAAAAATACAAAGATAAAGGAGAAAAACGCTTAAGGATTAGGGTTTTCATAGTCTGCTCATTTACAGAGTCATCCATGCAATGCTAATGTGCGAGTGAAATGCAAGAACAAGATGGCATTTAAGGCACTTTAGGTTCATTGTAAAGCCAAAAGTTAAAGAGAGAACTTTTATGATTTTAAATTCTAAAGATCTAAAATGTAAATCTCTCGAATTGTCGGTGAGCTTCACAATATACCTACTGTTTTCCTCATTTCATGTAATTTGAGTGGCTGTTTAACCAGTTTGTCTGTTGTTTAGATTGCTGAAAATTACAGAAAAAAAATGTGAAATACAATAAGCTATACCATAAAAGCTGTGTTTTATTTCATGTCTAAAACATTTCCATGCAGTTCTCTTTTACCACCAGACAGCACAGACTTCCCAGCATGCATCATATATTCCTTTTAGTTTTGTAATTCAATATATCATATGATTGCAAAAGTCTTGTAGATTTGATTGTATTTTATGATATTTTAAACTTGACACATCTCAAATATTGTATCAATAGTCTGTGGGTTGTATTAGTTACCTGTAAAAAATTACAATTAATAAATCAATAAAAAGAAAGAAATTAGTTACCACAGAAATTACTTTATTCATGAAAAGCTAGTGTCCTACAAATGTTCAAAGGATAAGAGAATGAATTTTAAAAATTGTGCACAACAAATCTCTGCCTTTGATTTTACTTCTACAAGGTGGGGCAATAAGGCTGATGTGTTTAAGGCATGAGAAAGACATGCAGGCTCCAAACAAAGGACCTGTGAACACCACTCCGGGCCATCAAGGACACAGAACCTTCTTGTTTTAAGTTACAGGTGAAAAATATGAAACAGCAAACGCATGCTTATAGTTGCACAAACAAATCAATACAATTCAAAATATATACTTTAAAAAACACAGATAGCCGAAACTATGTGTAGGTACAGTTATTAGGGCCAGTTTATAAACGATCAAACCTTCTCTTTGCTGAGAGCTCAGCGGGCTGCTCTGCAAAGCAAAAAGCCCTTTCTAGATTGAGCACTTAAATAATCTGGGAAATGACTGGGTAAACAGAGTCTTTCTGACAGGTGTGTATTGAGTTTGGTCAGTCTTGCTGACTAAATCTGTGAAGTGAATTCTGGAATAAATAAATTATGAACCCAAGGCACTTCTGCCAAGACATTATAGAGGGATGGAGAAACCCATTAGTGACCAAAGTGCTGCTGGCATGATTGCATAAAGGCAGAAAGGTAATAAAAAGAACATCCAGAATATGCTTGATAGATGGCATTGCCATGTCCGACATTAGCATTTCTAGTGTTTAGCTGATGGCACGTGTTCCATCTTGAACTTCTGAAAAGCTCTGGCCCTTACATAAACTGAACGCCATGTATACTTGAAGCTCTGCTAGACTGAAACAAGCAGATCCATTAATTATTTACTGCAGCATATCCTCAAACCTTATTTTAAGAGCCAGATTTAATTAATTCACTCCCACACAAAATTAATCTATATATAAAATAGAACCTGCAGAGAGTGCAGTATGTGTCTGACTGCTCCACAATATTTCTTCAATAAATAGCAAGATGTGAATAATTGTCCTACTATCTGATTCATCTGGTGTTTTGTCAGAACTGTGGTGCTGTGTTGTTCTAATTTAATGAAAAAAAGATATCTATTTATCTGTTTCGCTGTTATCTGTAACATTCTCAGAATGTACAGTGTTATGCAAAGGTTTGGACACTCTACCTTAAATGTCAAGTTTTGTTGATTTTCAGTAGCTGTCAATAAGTTGAAGTCCTCTGCAGGGAGCCTATTTAAATATGACATTCTCTGCAAATATCCATGAACTTTAAAAATTTATTTAGATGGCTATTCATTTATTTGGCTGAATTTAATTTGGATGGTACAAAGTTGGCCTGGGTTTACCTCCCAGGCAAGGAGGTCAAGGTTCTTTCTGAATGAAGTTCTCTTGAAGCCCAAATGCACGCTAGTAAAGCAGAAATTTTGACTGTATGTAAATGTATTCTTAAATGCTTAATTTATTACCTGAACAAACATTATGCATTAAAATGTCTATTTCCAGTTTGAAAATCAATTAAAAAAAATAACAATTAACCTCTATTTAAAGTCCATCATATTCAAATGTATTTAGCCTGGCATTTCATTTTAGGTGTAAAAGTAAGTCAGAGGTAAAACCTGAACTCTTAATGACAAATAAGAAACTTTTAAAGCTGTTGTCCTTTTGAATGATTTGACTTTGATCTATTTGGAGCGTGTCATTTCATGGATTCTTTGGTGTCATATAACTTATTGAAGTTCCTGTGTGTTTAGAGAAAAAAACAGCACACTTTGATATTCCCCAGCATGCTTAATAATGTTAATGAGGTTCATTTCTGTATAATTCTCCTGTTTTATGTTAATAACACAGCTTTTTGGTTTCAAAATTCACCTCCAGTAAACACACAAGCTGCAGAGAATGCACAGTGCCTAATTTGTTTGTACATTATTAAACAAATGTTAGAACAATTTGCAAGAAATACTACATCACTTAGAATTATAATAATAAGAAACTGCCATGCCGCTCCACCCTAGATCATAACATTTAAAACTCCAAATGGTGACTTTCTCTTTGACCACAGTAAACATTGTCATTAAAAATCTGTAATTCACAGCCACCTTTAAAGCATAGACTAGCACTAAACTTGACCTAAATTTATAACTCTCTATATCACACCCTATAGTAGTGAGTTCTGTAGGGCTGGAAATTTACCAAAGATAGTACTTTAGTTTATTTACAGTTAATTTTGGTTGTATTGTAATTCACATCCACGTTCCAGCTGCATCCAACTAAAGTCTACAATCACAAAGACAGAAGTTTAGTTTTTAAGAAATTCTGGAAATGAACACATTGCTGAGCATCATAGAAAACGCTATGGTCCACTGCCCATTGTAAGGCAAAGTAAATGTAATGGTAATGAACTGTGTCTTTGAGAAACTAATCAGTGGTGGGAAAAAAAACAGTCCGAACTCATGTAATCTCTTTAGAGTAAGTTGAGTGCTGCCCCAGAGAGTAATGCTGAACCACAATAAAATGCTTCACGAAACAACCTTGAAAAGTCAACTATTTACTTACTAAAAGAAATAGTAGGGGAAGTCTTCCAAGCGTCAGGGATTTTAAACAAATGGAATTGGAAGCCTTAACTTCCTGATGCACTTTCCTCCCACTGGCCGAATGCAAAGAAAAAGCTTGAAGGTCTTTTAAAATGGCTGTGCTAGTGCTCTTCAGATAAATAAACAATTTGTAACATTGGTCAGACAGAGTGGCTGTATTAGCCGTCAGCAAATATTAAGAAGTTCTCAGAGCAAAACATCTGGTAACAGCAAAATGAAATGTGATATTTATGGTACTAGCATTTACTTTATGCTACATTTTATATTTCTCATCATCTATATGTGATATAACATTCATTATCTCCCGCTTTATCCTCTACTAGGGTCGCGATGGGCTTCCCCATGCCCATCCAGGGGAGAACGTCTCGGGCGCTGGGCAGATAGACCCAGGACAGGACGCCAATCCATCGCTGGGCACACACTCACTCACAGAGACACCCTCTATATGGGGCAATTTTGAGAATTCAATTGACCTGATCCATGTTTTTGGACTGTGGGAGGAAACCGGAGAACCCGGAGGAAACCCACGCAGAGACGGGGAGAACATGGAAACTCCACCCAGATGGGGATTCGAACCGGGAATCCCTAGCGCTGAGAGGCCAACGTGCTAACCATTAAGCCACCGTGCCGCCGTGATATAACATAAGATAAAATATATAAAGATATAATATATCTATATTCTATATAACATATAAGATGTTGGATGGATAAGTGTAGTAGGGAAATATTATCTGGCCCACACAGAGTTCTAAACATGACACCATCAAACCCCTTTAAGGTGAACATAAACATTCTAGAACCTTTCATTCAACATCACGGACTGAGATTCAACAAAGTTCTAAGATGAATGATTTAAAATGATACAGAAAAAAATCTTTCCTCCAAGACATTTGTTTTTTTTGTATTCATCCTTTGTTAATCTTCAGCATGGTAGATTACTGTCACACCTCTAATAACCGACATAACAATTAGCCTGTGGAAAACAAATGCAGCATGACAGAAACATCAGTCACTGCCATCGTTGAATATCATTTTATGGTTTAACGACTGAAGACAGTTCACAAGGTGAATATCACTTAACATCAATGTTAAGCCAATAGATCGGTGCCTTCCCTTTTATCAGGAAATAGAACTTGGCTATTGAATCAGTTTAAGATCAGCATTTTAAACTTAACCTTTGCATTTATAGAACAGTAGCATGATCATCTAAGTTAATATTAATTGTAAATGTTTTTTTTTTTTGTGAAGTCAGGTTGCAATAAAAAGTTCAAATCACATAAATATTAACAATTTTGAATAATAAATAAATAATTTCACTATTATCTGTGTGTGGAGTGAGAGAGAGAGAGAGAGAGAGAGTGTGTGTGTGTGTGTGTGTGTGTGTATTCAGACACAAATGAGCTTCTGGTCTGTTTGCATGTGATTTTGTAAAGGGTTTTAAATCATATTCTTCTGAGAGGCCTGCATGGAGTTATTCATAGATTTCCATGTTTTTTACACATCCAACATGATTGATGCACTGTGTGTACAGTGCAGGAGGAGAAATTAGATTTGAAGGACTGCGCTGGGTAACGATAGCTTAGTTGCGGTGCTGCAACATTTGACTAGAGGCTACTGCTAGCTGAGTACAGCTAAAGTGTGTTTAAAATCCCATAGCACCGACTTTCCCAACATTATACACATGGCTGGAAGGATCGGCAGACAGATTCAATTGTTTCAAGGTTAAATAGGGCCATTTTGCACCATTTTAAACAGTTAGTACGAGGCACAGTGAGGTAAAATGTTTCTTGTACTGTCTGTAATTAACAGTACGGCAAATATCACTTTTGAATTAAAAAGAATATAATTTCAAAACCTTTTCTATTTCAAATACCAAAATGTAGACATGTTGAGAAACTTTCAGAAATAGAAACGTATATCATTTGTGTAATAGCAAAGGTAGCCATTGCTACCTAAACATATTATTAGATGATATTGTAAGAAATATTTAAACTGCAGCTCAAAAAGCTTTCCATTTTACAAAACATTTTATTTATTAAGAGGATTCTTTAAAAGCAAGGCAGGGATGTGGATCATCGAAATAAAAATGTACATAACAGTACTAGGTAATCCTATTTTACTCACCCAGCACCCGTAATCTTTCAGCTCCCACCACCACCTCATGGTCATCAGCTGAAAATAGTAATTTGCCAGTGCTTGACTTCACCTCAAGCATCTTGCCTCGTGCATGGACTCCTCTGGAGCCTGTGAAGGGATTGAAGGATGTTAAATATGTGTTATATGTGTTTAATGTGTTAATTATGTATTCATGGCATCACATTCTACTGTTAAATAAGACTGATGAGAAATAGACAGAGTGGCATGTGTATCTATAGATGTTCTTAAGTGTTCCTTAATATATAGAAGAGAATTCATGTTCCATGGTCAGATGAAACATTCTGGGTGGGTTTGGTGTAAATATATAAATAGATTATATAGAGCTTGGTAAGATGTCTGTGGTGTTTGGGGGCTGATTTTGATTTTGACATTTTTCTCAGAATAAATTTTAACTTAAGGTCAGACTTTTTTCATCCCTTCAATGTGATATTAATCCAATTTATTAAAGGTTGCATTTTTATGATCTCTATGCTCAGGTGTGCTACTATTTGCAGAGGGTACCCTATCAGGGCTGGCAATAAACACACTTTTTCCAGTTTCTCTGGTTGCTGCATGCACCAGATCTCTGCCAAATGTCTCTCAGTCATGATTCCTGCAGTAGATATAAATGTAGCCATAATGATGCAACTTTTACTTCATAATCCCTTTACTTGACATTAAAATGGCATAATGAAGCACTGCTACAGTCCTAATAATCCACTATCTAGCCCTGAATAAAAGGATATGACAGGAATGCCTACTTTGATTGAAGTGCTGTTTATTGTTTCCTTCATTGTTACCAACATACTGCATAAAAAATATTTATTTTTTCATAGATCTCATTTAAAATATATAGTTGAATAACAATTCCATTCCAAGCTAAATTGCTTTTCTTTGTAATGTAGTCCTGCCTTTGCATTATTAACACAACACAGATGACATAATATGTGCCTCTATGCCCATGTAATTACCTTAAGCAATACCAAGCTGTTGTTATAGGGTACATTTTCACCCATCAAATGACCATGTGTACATTTATCAAGCAGTAAAAGAACCACCTGTCCATGTCATCTAACAGTTTCTGTAAGCCAATATATTTCTGCTAATAACAGATGAGCCAAGACTTATTTTTACTTGATTAATAAACACTTTGTCCTTAGTCTGAAGACATCGTGAAGAAGATATTTATGAAAATATCGGTCTGTTAAACCACCATCTGTTAAAATATATCTGTCTGTTAAACCACCAAAATACATTATTAGCAGATGCTTGATTGGTAAAGGACTTGCCTGCGATTAATTGAGAGACAAGCTGGTTCTTTCCATTGAGAATGTTGACGGAGATGTTTTTTGATGATTGCAGGAAAAGTGGACTACCCTGTTGACACAAATATACATCTTTAATGCCAAAATTAACACAAAAATGACAATTATGTGTTAATAGTTGAGGGGATTTAATAATAGCCATTACAACAGTGGAAAAAAGAATAATCTGTAAGAGCACAAAATCACACCCTTCTAAATTTCATGTGGGTCTACATGAGCATTTATTCATATGTTTTACATATGGTGGCTGTATAGACGATTTATGACTCACTATTGAGATTGTAAAAAGTCATCCACGTTAGTTTTTTTACTGTTTTGTAATCAAACCTGTTATTTATTTCCAATGTGACTTTACACAGAATAAAGCATTTACCAGACAAACAAAAGAAATGTATTTTTCGAATTGGAAGGACAGTAAATAGTTGTGAAGCCCTGAATAAACAGTTGATTTAAATTCAGTAGGTCTTTACAATCCAGACAAAGGCTTTGTGCACCAACAGCTTCTTTTTTTGCGTCTCTAACACTTGCTCAGCTCTCTCTCTATCCTACGATACAGATGAGATAAGACCTGCTCCCCACACATTATCAAGCCATCCATCCGCCTCATGCTCACTGATGTTATTACAGCTGGCATGGTTGAGTCAGATCCTGGGTAGCATAGTGCTACAGCATGTACTCACCAGTCTGGACTGGATTTCTTTGGCATACAGAGGCTGGAGGAACTCTGAGTCGCCTTCTAGTTTCAGCCCTCTTTCTGTGATTCGCAAGTGACCCATTCCATCCTTGAAAAAAGGAGAGAAATGATTGTTAATGTTTGTTTGAGCCACTTAATAAATCAATTTAAGGCAAGATAAAGGTTTAAATATTTTTTTTGGTGTATATACACTGCCTTATATATATAAATATAAATACCTATGGTATTACCTGAATTCAGTGAATCGATTATTTTATTTAATTGATCTACACGGTGTATATCCACTTATCATTGTGCTGTAAGTCAATAAATGTCTTCATTTTAAAAAGTATTTAGTGTTGTTCATTTACTAACAATTATATTTGCAATAAAATAGTCTTTAAAATACCACCATAAAACAAAGTGAACATGGAAAATCCATGCAGACAATAAGGTTTTATATAGTTGTCACTTGAGTTGTATAAAACCAGAACCTCTTAATGAATTGCAAGCATATATTGAACTTGTTAACATGTAGACATTGGTAAACTGTATAACAATGTGGATTCTTCTTTTAAGTAGGCCTTGACTTTTTCTATTATATCCATGTGTTATCAGGAAATGAAAAAGCCAGCAAGTCCCATAGACAAATCCTGTAAAATGGGTAAGTGTAGATCAACAATTTATCTGTCAGTTTGTCAGATTGTCTCTGTAGACTGCCAGTTTTGCAAAGTAAAAAAGCTGAAACAGCTCAGCCATGAAGCATTAGTCTTTCTGGGCTCACAAGGGAGGACGTTCATATGCTGGAGCAAAAAGAGTATAGACAACGTTCTGGATCAAAGTCCATCCTGCTAATGTGAGCTAGGACGTGCTTACATACATGGGTTACATGGATCAGCATCGCAGAGGGTAGAATAATTACTATAGGTCACAAACAACAGAAGGGTATTCCAGCTAAGTTAATGATGTTGGTCATAAATAAAAAGGTAATTGTGAAGCAGAGTGCTGTTACACCACTTTCCCATAATTTATTCACAATTACACACAACCTTGAGTGCCGTATTGCTTTAAAAAAAAAAACAGTTACAAACAAACTATAATGAAAAAAAAAACACTTGATTCACAAAATCAGTAATAAACTGTAACTGCATGTCCTATCCTGTTTATAAACAGCTGTCACAACTACTATACCACCGCCCCACCCAAAACAATAGCAAGAAATCTGTGCTCCTTCCAGATTTTTGGTTAGGTTTCCCCTCATCATTAATTCATTTACACTCTTATTCTCAGGAAATGATTGCATGCACAAGTTGCTCCCAGTTATATGAATAAAAATATCATGAGTACATTAATTCCCCTTTAAAATTGTGTAATGTGCCACATGCTTAAGTTTTTTTTTTTTCTGTCTTCCATGTCAGTTCTTGCCAGGTCATCCAGGTTCAACTAATTATTTTTGCAATTGGACCAAGGATTTCGCCCAAAAAAAACAAACAAATTACCTCATATTTCAGCATGTTGTAAATTGCTGACATGCATCTCTCCTGACCACAGGACCAGATTCTCTAACAGATTGTCCATAATTGGTACTCAGAAGCCCCTTGGTGCTAATCCATATTGCATTGTGCTCTCCAGATATTAGATTCAGAAAACTGCCAAGTTTTGAAACCAATATCATATTAAATATTTTATGACCTTTGTTTACAACAACAAAAACAGCTTCGGTTCTAAATCTTCTTGTAAGAATATTGTGTTCCTTTGCTTCCCAGATGAGCATCTTCACAATTCACGCAGTGTAATTCTTTCTGAGTTTGTCAAAAGATGTAAAATGAAGGTTGAAAAAGTCTGGTGTTTCAGACGTAATGCACATGACAATGAATGAACAAAACCACAAACCATATTCCTTTAACATCTTTAATACCAACAAGAATGAATTGGTGATGCATAATGTACACATGCTGACGAAAGGGCTCTTAGGTTGTGCATCCCATCATCACAGTGGGCAGCTAAACTCTGTCGAGAATAGGCCAGCATGCGACATTACACTGCATAAAGGAGTAAATTGATTTCCACTCACCACATTCCCAAACAACACAGTTACAACACTGGGAGATTGATACTTATTGCAGACTGGAGACACGATGCATAACTGAGCATGTGTATGTATCAGGAATGGAGCAAGCAGGTTGTTAAGGTGAGGGGAAAACAAGGAAAACAGACCGAAAAACAGACACCCAGCATCATCTATAAATCTTTTGATTATTAAAGAAAAGGAAGATGTCCTTTCAAATGATACAGCGTGCGAGGTTAAGACTGATTTACTTCTTAATATATAATTCAAGTAATTAAATGCAACATTTTGACCATTAGAACAAAGTAATGGGAATGTGCACAGTAGGTACTGTAGTACACAAACAGATGGACTACAGTCTGGAATTGTAGAACTACAATATTCATCTTTACAGGGTAAATGGAACTGATATCGTGTAATAAGTGGAACAAAAAGGAAATGCTAGTTCAGCAAGATAAATGCATTCATTAAACTTTAGGACATGTAGGGTAATATGATTAACATTTAGTAAAAGTCTGTAATTAGAAATAGTCACAAAGCACAATTATAATCACATATTGTGTTATTTAAAGTTTGTCTGATGCTAAAAAGGGTTAACATTTGGAAATACTGGCCTTACACTAAAACCTAAGTTCAGTACACATGTAAGTAACCTATCAAAGTATTGTTTTATCATGTATTATAAGGTGCATATTTATAAAAACACACAGAACTGGTGAACTGCATAAAGAGAACAAATAAGGAAACTGAGCATTAAGCTCATGTCTTTCCCTAAAGGAGCTGATGATGATTCCCTCAATATAAATGCAGAGTGATTTACTGGTACTGAGATTATGAGACGGCATTAAAATTTAGGCAAGGATTACAAAATTAATTAGCATACCAATGTCTCCAAATCCCCCTCCATGTAATCTATCAGTAAGTGCTGAGACGGGATTCTAATTATAAATAATGTAAAATCAGATCTTATTGCAGCATTCTGAGGTCTGGGTGGAAGAAGAGTGTTGATAAAAATAAAAAGATTTTCGACTCCAACTTTCATTTCAACAAAGTCAAGATCATCAGCTGACATACATATATATTTATTCATCTTCTACATCAATTACTCTAAGTAGGGTTTAAAGAGCACTAAGTCCCATCCCAGTTTTCATAAGCTAAAATGGTAAGACAATCTGGTCCTGAGCTCTGGTAGAAAACCCACACAGACATGAGAAGAACATGTATACTTCATGTTAAAAATACTGCGCAGGTGTCCCCAGGACCTTCTTTTTCTGAGGCAACAGCACTAACCAACGTGCAACAGCGCCAACCATTAGGTTTACATTTGTAATACATTTATTTTCTGTGAGGATATATATACAGGGCATGAAATCAGTTATCATCATGTATCAGGTATGTTCAACATCTGCCTCAATTTCTCCAGCCCACATCGTCTCTCAGGGAGGCATCTGGTGGTCCTGATAAGATAATCTTAAAAATGCAATGTATAGAACAAGAGCTGGGAACCTGTATGGATGGAGTCAGAAATGCATTTTTTAAAAAGCCATATAATAGCTTCTTTGAAGTCAATTTCATCTGTAAATTTTATAATGTTTTAAACTGTGACTAAAATGTTTTATGGGTTACATCATGTAGTACCTCTGTGTGCGAGTCTGTGTGTGTATGCGGTTTCCTATTCCACAAGCATTTTGCAAAGACCTGCCCACCTCAGCCTCAGATTTCTCTGACCTGATTCCTTATTATAAAATATAATAAATATTTGAAAATAATTTTATAAATCTGTGATATAATGCCTCAATTTCATTGCAGCAAACTTACTTAAAAAAGTCAAGAGCCCCTCTGTAAAGTTTGCATGTTCTCCTCATGTCTTTGTGTACGTGTGAAAATCATTTCTATAAGAACCTAATTCAATAGGTCATGGTTTAATACATTATTAATACGTTTTCAAAATATGTTTCCTCCAATGAGGTATGGAAATAGAAACATTATAGTATGGCCCCGAATCTTTTCCGATGGAAATCGAGGATTGCATGTAGACAAGAAAACATGAATAAACGTTTGCTGGAAAAAAAAAAAAAAAAAAACACAATTGACATGTTTTATCTAAAAAAACAAATTAAGGAAGAAAATGAAACCTTCAGCAAAGGTCCTTGTGTGGCTTAACCAATCTCCTAACTCAAATTCCACTGAAATGTGAAATTACGAATCCATAAAATTGACTCCCATCACCTGGGGGAACTGGGAATGCAAGATTTTGTTATTTTGCGAGAGCTTGCATCCACAGCAGTGAACATGTGAGGGAACAACACAAGTAGGAGAATGTGAGTTAGGGAGCAAGAAGCTGAACTGCAGCATGACCTTTTACTCGCCCCAGATGTAAGTAACCACCAACTCCTCAACTTTTTTGCTATTTCAATATTTCTGACAAGTGGAACAAATAGGCTACAACATAACAAATGTTACTTACTGTTTCTTAATACTTTTTCTTATATACACCTTTCCTTACTTGTTCCTTTATTCCATCTATGCTATTAAAATGCATTTATACACTACAAATCAAAAAGGCCTTTTCACTCCACTTATTGTCCATTATATTAGTTCTACTTACCATTAAGTCTAATATAATTATATAATCTGTTTGTGGACTACAGTACATTACACCCATACATAGTCCCATTTCTCCAATGAGAAGGACCCCACTTGTACCACCACAGAGCAGGTATTATTGGGTTGGTGCATTATTCCTAACCCATCAATATCAATGAGGTGTTTCAATGAAACTGCTGCACTAAAGCTGCACTCCCTCACCACATCAGTGTCATTACAGTACAATAAACAATACACCACCCAAATCATACCTGTCCTGTGATGGTCCTGAGTAATAGAGAATGGAAAACCAAATAAAAACAGATGTACTACAGTCCATAATTGTAAAACTACAAAATCGATCTACAGTATATGAAGGGAAATAGACAATGAAACAAGAAGTCTCCAAACTTTTGACTGGTAGTAAAGTTGAGTGTTGCTTTTTGTGTTTCTTTGTGTTTTAAAAAAACTGCTGCCTACTGTGTCAAAAAAATATTAAGAAACATTATCATTCTGGTTCTCTAATAGCAATATAATTAAAATCTTGTTGAAAATAAACATCCAGTCAACAACGCTAAACATAAGACGTGTCTAAAAACCTCTAAGAACAGTCTAGAGATAATTGCTTCGAAAACAATCCCAGAGTCAGGTTACTGATTTCTTGTACCTTGCTGAGTAGTAATAAGGCTTCTCGGGGAGAGGATAGAAGTTTCAGCTCTTTTAGACCTGAATAAACAAGGCTGACAAAATAAGGGAAGTCAATTTCACTAGAGCCTACAGGTGATAGCCAGCATGCTGCCATAGCTGTGTGACACACATAGATTGCTATCGGTGAAATTGCCTTTTGTACTGCTTGATGTTTCATCTTCAGGTGTGAACCTGCCTAAAAGTCTGTGGAGTGGCTGCTAGATGATCCATCATGTGCCAGTACGTGGACATAGACAGAAAAAAAGTGGAAATGCAGAAGCTTAATTAGACTGGCAAATAAACACAGGAGACGTATGAGATGATGCACACAGACAACATGGGCTGTGTTACAGTGTCCGACACGCACCTTCACTAGCCATCACTGTCACTGTGTATAGATTTCCTATTACTGTAATATCAGTTTGGATTGCAACAAACAGCCTCTGGCTTTAATAAGACTGCTGAGCCAACCAGATGTTAAAGAGTGATTGATACACGCACATGTCATCTGGGCAGCAAGCAGATCGTATGGCTGCCCAAAAGGGATGATACTGGGCGTAAAATTGTTCCAAATCTGCACAAATCTGTGCGGAATGTCTCCTCGTTGCCTTAAGTAACAAAGCTCTTACTCCTGAGGCGGCGCTTCTTTGGAGACGAGGGTTCTCACCAGCATTTTGACCCATTAGCAGCATCAGGGCCAGCTCAGTTTCACCAGTTTTCCTTGCTCCTTTTGTTTTACATAGGGTATGCATGCTCTCCGAGACAATACCTTGCACATACACTGTAGTAAAATTAGTGTCACCTGAGGAATGGTTCAGTTGTAGTGGTCACATGTGCATCCAAGGTATCGTTTAATGCTATGCGACACATTAATTATAATATTATTTATTAAAATATAAATGATTAAATGGATATTTGAATGCATATCCAATTACACAATCACCTTTTCTTTTAGTTTTGTTAATATTGTATGTTTGTACTGTCTTTGGTCATCTAAAGAAATTTCACTTAAGCAGTTTATGTTCTCGTCACAGATTTCCTTGATATCAACTAAATTGTTGTTTAAGTGCACTAAACTTAAGCAGCCACTAACAAAAGCAAGCAAACAGAAATCTTCAAGCCTTAGAGAGAGGTTCTTTGCAGGAGCACCTTGTTACTCTGGTAATTCTCAGGTTGATGATTGAGCATATAGACAGTGACAGGCCGTGAGTTGCCCTGTCGTCTCTATGTTTGGACATGATCGCTCAGCTGAAGAACAAACCACCCTCTCAGCACATGTCCTCAGTGTTTATTTGTTCCCAGGAGAAACAATATTATCAGGTCTCATGCAGTTCCACTATGACTATTATGTCGCAGAAGAGGTGTTCATCATGAGCTTTTTTCTTTTCTGCCTCTATTATACCAACTTACTGAAACTGTATGACCTTTAATTTGCATGATAGAGCACCTTATGAAATTTCAGCAATTTAGAAAAACAAAAAAAAGGAATCTTTTCTTAAAGCCTTACTGGATTGCCATTTGGGCACAGTGACGGCTGTTATCAGGTCCACTGCTATAATAAAAAAAAAAAAACTTTTACCTTTCAACAACTTCAAACAAAGGCTGCACCTTTCTTAACTTTTTGCAAATGGACAGTGCCATTATTAAAAAATCTTCTTGTATACAACACAGTCCTTCATTGTTCAACTCGTATTCCATTTTAATTCTTTATAACCAGTGTATGTAGTCAAAGTAAAATTCCACACATTTATTAAAGTGAAATGCAACACTTAATGATTAATTAATTGATTTAGAGTCTTAATCAGAATTCAGAGCAATGAACAGCTCTGAAGCATAATTAGATAAACCTTTTAAAAGTAGCGTATACAAACTAAGCAATGGGGGAGAAAATATTCATCTTGCGAGCTCATGAAACCAAACTGGTGGTGGGATCAGAAGCTAGGATACCCTTTTGTGATTACAGGTTCAGGAGTTGGAGAACTGAACATCCGGTTCCTGCTGATAATTTCAATGAGTTTTGTCTTCAGCAAATTACTAAATGAGAAAAATTGTCGACCAATTGTCTTTCTTGCAGCTCAAATGATGGAATTACTGGGGATACAAGATTCAAAGTAACATAAATGGAAGTAGACGACTGCATGAGCCTTGAAAGTTAAAATTGGACAAAGAATGACATGAGACAATAGACTGCTTTTGCTTTATCACCGTTCCCATCTATTAACATGATTTTTACACTTGTTTCTGTGTTTAACACTCATGTATTAGAGATTACATTTATGACTCATTGTTACAACGAAGCTACAATAACCAGTTAACAGAATTTACGATGATTAATCATTAGGCATCTTTGTGCTCCAAACCGACTGACAAGTATTACAACTTAATAGATCATTAGCACTATACACAAGGTCAGCCATGAGACAGCAGTCTCGGAGAAATAAGGGTTAGGGGTCTTGCCCAAGGACCCACACTGACATTTGGTGGACTCTGGGTTTGACCCTCCATCCTTCAGGTTAATAACCCAAAACCTTAACCACAAAGTTCTCACTCACAAGTCATAAATCATAGATCTAATAGCTAAAATGTTCACTCACACAGACGCACGCACACACACACTAGATAGGGACAATTTAGAGCAGCCGATTCATGAATCCATTAAATCCATGATTTTTTTTTCTTTTTTAACTGTTGGAGTAAACTAGGGAGAACATGGAACTCCACCCAGAATTAATCCTTTTTTTTTAATTGAATTGAAGTACAGCTTATGTTTAATGAACACTCACTTGTAGAGCACTGTCTGTATAAGTTTTGTTAGCTAACAAGAAAAGACATTATAAATGGCTTATCATAACTTATTATAAATGGCACATAAATAAACATTTCATTTTTAAAAGAATAAGAACTAAGAACGCTTCTATAAACAAACAGCAAATAATTCTAGTTCAAAGATTACCTAAAACATTTTCATACTGTACTGTATATACTGGAAGATACATTTTGAGTTTTCTTAATAGATACAAATACATAAATATTTAATCCTAAAATTATTCAGCATCTTTAATAATAAAAAAATATTTAAACTTGGTGAGGAATAAAAAAAAAAATCTAATTTCATTATATTATTTTTGTTAATCGGCAACTAATCATTTAAAAAGCAAGTACAAAACGTGATGGGATTAGACGTGGATTGTGAAACTTTTTCCATTACAAGTGGCTTGTCCTAACCCTTCACAATGCAATCTAAATGCAGATGCATTTCATGAATTAAAAAAAAAACAACTGGATTTTATTGCATCTGTCTTTTATGTACCAGTTCAATCTGCCATGGCATAATGACTTCTAAACTATGAATAAACAAATCCATTTAAAAGGTAAAGTGATTATCAGAGCTTTCTTCATGCTGGTCATTGATTCAGTGTTATGTTTAATTTGTTATTGCAACCTGTTGCTTGAAGCGAACATTCTTATACAATCAGTGCTATAGTAATGATGTCCACATATCTTGTCCTTAAGGTATAAGTTTCAGAAATAATAAATAAATAGACTCAGACCGTTTAATATTCAATTCACCAAATGTGTTCAGACCAGAGCTGCCAGACTGCCTTTCTACAGCTTTCTTATCAGGGGAAGCCATGACTGAGTGACAGCATACTAGCATCAAGAATGTACTAACATATGACCGGCTCGGCCAAAATAATCCTGATCCAGTCATCGCTTCATGCTTTATGTGCAATTCACCTCCGAGGTTAGGCTCGTATTTTGGTGTATAATGGAATGACTGTTACAGTCAAATAACTAAATCAGGTACACTGACAGTATATGAGTTCAAAATGCAGTTCAAATCTGAGAACACAATAAGATTTAAAAGGATGCAATAACAGGGTGTTGGGCTATCCTTGAACAAGACCATTAGCCCTCATTGCTTGGGGGGGGGGGGGGGGGGGGGGTGTCTGTGTTCTGACCCTGACCATTAAGTTGAGATACATGTAAGTCATTTTGGATAGATGTTTTATTATTTTTTAAAATGAAAATATTAAAATGTATATTATATTATTTTCCAGCATATATTATATTATATTATATTATTTTCCAGCAGAGAGACAATAATTGTATAATTGTATTTTTATGTGTTTCTCTAACTACATTATTTATAACTTTCCTAAGAAGTTAACCTTAAAGGATTTGTTTACAAATTCTACATTTTATTTATCTGTAATTTTATGCATATAATGACTATTAGATGCTTTTCATTTTAACTTGGCAGTTTGGGTCTCGGGTTCAGATGGTATTATATCTGATTCTGAATATCAGTAGTGATAATGGTGTCTGCTAATTGCATTAAATGGAAATATAGATTTGGATCGATAGGAAAACGTCATTTATGCTATAATATTTCCATTTACATTTATGTGATTCCCTAGAAGTCCAATTAGATTTTTTTTAAAACCCTGTAATAGACTTGTTTTAAATAACATTAGGTTTTGTTTTATTTTAATAATGCATGCTCGAATTTGTATCGTAAGCAGACACCCCCAAAAAATACTGGCCACTATATACTGGATTAAAAGGTTGTATAAAGGTTGTCCATTTTGACCTAGTGGATAAATCCATCCAACCAAACCCTTCTATCCCTATATCTTTATATTGCACTGTCCTTTGCCATTTCCCTTTTTCAAGGCCAGTTTTATTTGGTCAGAAAGATACATTCCTCCGGCTTGTCAGCATTCTAATAAATCAGCATTTAAATGAAGTGTGTTACCAGTATTAAATGCTTCTGGGCTATTCATAAAACCTTATTGAAGTCGCTGTCTACACCCAGGCACTCTTCTTTCATCACTTCCGAACCTCTTTTAGGCTGCTCCTGGGTTTGATTTAAAACAAGATTGCTTCTCTTGCATCCTCTTTAATGTGTAAATATGTATTACAGTCAAGTAACCATGCTTGTCATTTGCTGTCAGTTTTTATTTACCCATATGTGCAGCTTGACTGCGACACCAGGACACCCTTCCACCTGCTTACTGCTTTCAACATGAAGGAGTTAACTGTTGCCTTTATCAGAAGTCCAAAACACCTTTGATCTATATTCTCACTCTGGTATTCTCCCTGCTTATTTTCTGCCTTTCATTATGCATAATTCCTTTTTTTCTTCCTAGTCATAAACAAAAAATGATCAATAAAAAGGAGATTTAAAAAAGCCTCCATTTTTTGTTTGACTCCAGAGAGCAACTGTGGAGTAACTCCTGCCTGCTAATGGAAGTCCACAGCAGAACAATTCATCACATATGAATCATGCCAAATCTCAGAACAGAGGACACACTAATGATTGTATATATAATAATAATAATAATAATAATAATAATAATAATAATAATTTATTTTATATATATATATATATATATATATATATATATATATATATATATATATATATATATATATATATATATATATATATATTAAATTTAAATATGCATATGTAACAATTTTATCAAACTGTGGCTAAATAATAAAGGAACTAAGGAGTGGAATTTAATACTTAAACTAAACCTGTTATTACAAGATTAAATATTATATAAATATATTAAAATATTACAGGATTAAAATTTTTAAAATAATATATTCCAGCCTAATAAAACATGAACTCTGAACATAAATTTAACACTGGAACAGTGTGAAATATACACATAACTTTATCCTAATAAATAAAAATATATACTTAATATTAAATAAAAAAAATGCAAAAAGGTAATAAATACTTTGATGTTCAAACAATGGATTTTCAAAATAGTGTAAATAGTAAATAGTGTATATATTTATAAAAAAAATAAATAAAAAAAAACATCTGACCAACGAAAACTCATTGAAAGCCACTTAATTTCATGATTGTTTTATGTTATTTCTCATATTTTCAGGTTATTTAGCTTGATAATTGTAGTGCAAAAACAAAAAAACTTTAAAATACTGGATGGCGACTACTTTACATGGAGTATAATATTTGCATCCTTCTTTATTTTAAGTGCTGAGTTGCTTGCTGACAAGAACCAAGATAAGTTCCACTCAAGAACTCGCTTTCAACATTAGTGCAGCTTAATGTCCATCACTATCACTTTAAAACCCTATAAAGACAATTTCTTATTAAGTGAACATCTGGTAAAAAGGAAAATGTGTGTCCACACAGAAGCTAGGAAACTGGTGAAATTTAGACATTAAGATTTGTCTAGGCATATTAGTAAAGTATGATGGACATATGTTGGGTTTTGCATGTTTTGTTGAATTGGACAGCTACTTCTGTCTTTGCCATTGAGAACGGCCATGAAAATTAGCTAAAATGTGGCCCCCTTCTGACTACGGCACAAATACCCTTTTGTCACTACCTCCAGGAAAAGCTCAGACCCAAAAAACTTTGTAAAACATAAATTCTATGTATGAATTTCACCTAATATAATAAAGTTTCAGGTTGCATACCTTGATGCAACAATCAGATGGTGTTATATGATTGCAGATTAACCGTGTACTTCTCAGCTCATGTGACTATATGTAACACAATAACCTGACAGTTTCTTATGCAATGCTGGTTATAGTACAAAATCAACTACAGCTGTCTGTTTCCTGTCTGATTCTGCCTTCATTCCAAGAGTATTTTCACTATGCAGTTTGGCCTGGTTTAACTAATTAAATAATCAACTGCATTTGTATATTTTATTTATTGACAGGTCATCATCTAAAGTTCTGAGAGCATGCTTTGCAAAGAAAGTTTATATCTAATAAAAAAAAAGAAGTTTTTATCTTGATTAGTGAAAATGAGAAAATACAAAACTGTAAACAACGTTTTAGATTATAGTGTTAAGTTATAGTAAGCAATATAATTAGCTAGAAAATTGTAGCAGAATTTTTGCCGTATATTTATTCCCCTGCTGTTTTGCTACAAAGTGTTGATTGTCATAATTAAGCAGATGGTGTGTCCCGTCAGTTCATTCCCTGCAGGAATTCATGTTTTTCTTCCGCCAAAGCTGGTTCATCGTTACAACAAACATCATTTAAGCTGGCAACCTTATTACGTTTATATCAGCACTGCAGCAAAGCTCAACATATATTGTGTTTGCCCACCGCCATTCAGCCCTCTCAATTAATCATACCTCTCATAGAGAGATGAGGACAGCATTTTTTAGGTTCTATTTTCCGTGCGTGACCTTTGTAAAATGCTGATGAGTGTTAAGGTTGAGTGTTGTCTATGTCCACGTCACAAAAATTAGGCAAGCAGCAAATCGAAGAAGATGGTCGCTTGGCATTGTAGATGCAAATGGTGCCAATTTGTGCAACATAACGCCTTCAGTCTACAAGCTAAAGCAATTCTCCTGTTTGCAGCAAACGTAAGTTTGGCCTGCCACCTCCCCACTGTTTTCTTCATCTCTCGCCTACTGATCCCCAGGAAACAGGAATCTTAGGAAAACAAATAATCCCCTGCTGAATTCAGCATTTGTGTTTTTTCCGTCTGTTTGTGCTGTTGCCTTTAGCAAATGTTTTTGTGCTATACTATGCACATATATTCCATTCTTAATGCAATGTCTCGTCCTGAGTTTTTGGAGTTGTGTATGCTTTCTTTAAAAAAGAATTGAAATGGAATGGATTATTAATAAAGATGTTAATAAGGTGTATTGCAGCAGTACATTTCTTGAGTAAATAGAGTTCTTAATTATTCACAGTGTGTGTTAAGGACATGATTTACAATTACAGCTAGCTCAGCTAGTTAACTTCATATGATTATTAGGATAATGATTTTACTAAATCATACCCTTTAATGGGTAATAAAGTGGCTTGTTTGGTGATGCTAATTCACAGCAAGCAGGCCCTTTTCCATTTTCCTTCCTAGCTGCATTGTGTGTATAGTGTGCACTGTATTCAAAACAAACTGTACAAGTATACTGTATTGCTTCCATTGTGTTTTTTTTTGTTCTAGTCCAGTTTCTCATGTGGCCTCTTAAGTAAATTAATTGATCAGCATTTGACTAAAGTGTTTCATCGACTACAGCCATTTTTTTAGTACAGTATTTATAGTATAAATATAGTATTTAGTATTTTTTTTGGTATTTGTTGCCATTATTCATTTAAATTTTCCTTCGGACACATACATAACCATGCTCTTTACTGAATCACAATGGTGTTGAAATTCCGACACAAAACAAAATCCACTCTTAAACACATCCAAAATCCACTCTTAAATAGCCACTTAAAAAATAGCATGCTACCTTGGACATCTTGGACCTAATTAAGGTGAAAACCTACTTGTAAATTTTGTGCATCATTAGTTCAGTGGGTGAAAAGGACTCATCTTGCATAACATTTCCAGTTCTTTACACTGCAGTAAATACAAAAGTTCCCTGTAACCAAGTATTTTTGTGCCATTAATAAGGCTCTCTACTGAAAATCTCAAAATATTTAGTTCATAAGGGTCACTTTCCACTGCTTTATTATTACTCATGTGCCTTTATTCAGAATCAGCTTTGTGAAATGTGGTAGAGAGATCACTGACCAATAGCTTTTGGCTACTAAAACATTTACAGCTCTCAGACGATTTCAATATTGATTGTGGTTTCTATAGACTTCTGACTTCTATTGACAAGCAAGATATTTTCACAGCCCAAGATTATTTAACAAGCACTTTCATATGGATAATTCTGGCTGATTCAACTATATCATAATGAGGGCAGTGATTTACACAAAAATAACACATTGTTTTGACTGATTTAGTTTTGAATAATAAAATGAAAGAACTTGTATTTTTAAATAGCTAAATATATTACATTTTTAAAAAGATCTGTGATGTCATGTCCAAAAGAGAACAAAGAACCAACAAAAAAAAACACAGAAAACATATGGACTACAGTATGTAATTACAAAATTACAAAGTCCATCTATATGGTAAGTGGAGGAAAGACAATGGAGTAAGAAGGGGGTGTGTCAAAAAAATTGGCTGTTATTTTATGGTTAATTATGTTATTTAATAAGGTAAAGAAAGTAAATTCATAATTGTGACTGTACACTAAAAGCATATAGAAGTTTATTGCCTGTAAAGGATTTGTTTTAACCTAATTTTCCTTTACAAAATCAAAAAGACAATACATTTGCAGAACATAAAGATTTGTATTAAAATGTAAAATGCCTGTAGGTCTGTAATATATATAGACTTACACACACTACCTACATGAAGGTACTTATTAATTTCTGCTCATTAAAGATACATCTGTATAGCTGTTGTAAATGGATAGGGGATTGTCACTAATGCAGTAAAAACTATAATATTGTGTGCCAAGACACAGTGGAGGTAGAGTTTTGGGGAAAAGGAGTGCTGGAACATAAGCATCAGCACACTTAATGAAATTAAAGAAGGAGAAAAAAATGTCCGGTGCTTTAGGTGCCAAAAAACCAATAATGTCGCCATGTTGAGCTCATTGCAAGTGAAAGTAATAAAACGTCATCTGCATCTGTAACAATATTGGGTTTACACTATTTACTCTATGGTTTATAGTAGTAACAATGTATTGTTTTGATCTGGAGCTTATTAATCATGATACAGAATGAAGTTTGCTTAGTCAAATAAGGACTTTATGTCTAATACAATACAATTTTTAAGTATAAATATTTAGGAATTTATGGATGAACACAGTGGCGTAGTGGTTAGCATGTTCGCCTCTTAGATCCAGCCTAAGCAGAAGATATTTAAGAATTCTGAATACTTTTAAGCTAATATACTTTAATAAGGGCAGCACTGTAAAAGTAGCTCTTAAAAAACCTTCACTTACCAAGCTATTATACTTACACTGATTATTTTAATTCATGTAAATATATCAGTTTTGTGATAAATAAAAAAAGGCAAGAGAGGCATAAAACTGGCTGAACAACTGGATCTTTCTGCTGTGGTTTTATCTCATTGAACCTTGAAACTGACACAACATGAGTTCTGTTTAATGCCTCAACAAGCACCCACTGTGCCAAGGAAACAGCTCTCACCAGGCCAGGACAAGAGCCGAGTGGTTGTGCTGCAAGCTTTACCAAGCAAGATCAAATTCAATTTCCTAAATGGACAAAAGGATTGTGTATAGTTACAGCTCTTTAAAATAGAGGAACAAGGAACATCCAGGGTCACAGACCAGCTCCAGGATTGCATCATTGCTTTATCATACTAAGTGAGAAATACCGGTGAGAGAAGGAACTATAAGAGCCTTCAATCGTGACACTTATACAGATTATACCACAATAATCTCTCTATTTGCACAGTTTACATGTTTCGATTTCAAATGCAATGCCATTAATGCATTAACAACAATTGTTTTTTCCTTAATTTTATCACTTATTGTTTTCATTTTGCTCATTTTTAATCCTCTGGTACAATTTTCAGTGCAGTCTCCATCTCAATACTGAAATATAGATGTTAAGTATAACAAATCCAGGAATTAATATCTGTAACATATTCAAGATCATGCACAGTGTGCTGATGGTTTACATCATTTAGTTATACCTTTAAAATCTTTGGGAACTGAGGATAATATTTGTGCCATTTTGCAAGTGGAAAGTTTTTGTCTATTTTTCCTCCGTACAAGACAAGAGCTGCTCAACAGGCCGTGGCTGCTGCTGTCTGATATGTCTCTTTATGATGCACCATACATTTTTAATAAAAGACACATCTGGACAGCAGGCAGGCTAGTCAAGCTCACACACTCGGTGTCTACCAAGCTATGCTGTTGCAACCCCAAAATGAGGCTTGGCGCTGTCCTACCAAAACAGACACATGCAGAGGAACCTGACAGCAGCATATGTCTCTCCAATTTACCAACATAACCCCCACATGTGAGTGCATTATGAATACCGGATTCATAGAAATGGTTACCGATATATATAACACAAAAATCAGATCAGAAAACCACAGACACATTGCACTGTCTACTATTTAGCACTTTTCAAACATTGCATTCCTCCTCCTCACTCTAACCACACCCTATTACCCAGCCACGCCTAGTTTTTTTTTAGTATCCATTAAGCAGAAATACTTTCCTTAGTAGAAAATCATTTATTACCCTCCATCTGCACTTTATGTCACAGCAATGCAGTGGTGACATGACATCATCTGCAAACAACAGTTTCCAGAGCCTCTCAGGTCTATAATAGTTCAGGAGACGGTGCTCAAAATATCTCATCAGCGCTGCCATTTACAAGACTCACACACCAGCTTTTGGCCTGCTGCCCACCAGCCAAAATTTATTGCTACCTCCTCACCAGTTCAATTACACTGGGTGTGTAAGATCCACTCAGGAGCTGGTGAGTTTCCCATGTGCTTTGTGTGAGGTTGTTTTCATTTCTTTTTTTTTTTTGTTTGTTTTTTTGTTTTTTATTTTATTTAAATGAAAGCTTTTCCGAGCTGGTGTTCGGAGTTCACACTTAACCGTGGCTTATACAAAGCCCTCTTGACAAGCTGCTAGTGTGATTCTTCCTCAGCTGCTGAGTTACTTGTGACATAGATTTCCATAATGGCTTTTGAAGGCTTCAAGGAGGTTAGTCCTAGAATGAAAGCAGGCAGCAGAGCTAACAGTTCCTTACTGATATAAATAGAGCTGCCAGAATCACACAAGCAAAGAACCAAGATACAAGGGCTGGAAAGTCTTACTTATAAATGCAAAAAATACACAGCATTTGATTTCATATATGAGGTCAGATGATAGTTTGTTATAGTTTAGGGCGGCGAAATGCATTTAACCTAATTTACGATTCAAGTCGTTATGGCATATTGCATACCTATGCTACTTCGAAATTAGGCATGACTAAACAGTTTTTAAAATCACCACCAGAAAGAACTAATGTATATTCACACTTCTGCTTCAGCACACATTCATTATCCCTTTCTGCTCCTTGCTGGCATTTTATAAGCCTCTGACATCTGAAGACATGTAATATTTCACCTCTTTTGCAGCCTGTAGATGCAGACCATGCCAAGGTGCCAGTGGGCAATTTGAAGTGACATAAATCTGACAGCCCCCTCCAGCTGCTAATCTGCATCTGTCTATTTTTCCTTGACTTTTCTTTTCTTTTACTAGTCTTCTGTGCACCTGCTGCCCCTCTTGCAATATGTGCCTGCAAATATTACTATCCTATAGACATGACCAAATTCACACTTAATATATATATATATGTATATATATATATATATATATATATATATATATATATATATATATATATATATATACATATACATACAGAGAGAGAGAGAGAGAGAGAGAGAGAGAGAGAGAGAGAGAGAGAGAGAGAGAGAGAGAGAGAGAGCAAACATAAATACTGTAGACACTTGCATGCACCTGCTTCTACAATCTATACAGACCATGCAGACCTGATTCTTCCATGACTAGACCTGAAATAGGTTTTTCCTGGTTCTTTCTATCTAGGTCAGCACAAATAGTGGCATGATGCCAGCTGTCAAGATGTTGGCATATGTTTTAGATACGGTTGCTTTGGACCAGCAAAAGACAACATGTAGTAGTCAGTTAAAATCCATGAGAT
The DNA here is from genome assembly GCA_019802505.1 of Corydoras sp. C115. NCBI lineage: Eukaryota > Metazoa > Chordata > Actinopteri > Siluriformes > Callichthyidae > Corydoras > Corydoras sp. C115. Next base: position 4,083,452 of record JAFMOC010000045.1, read on the forward strand.
CCAAGGGGATACATATTCTCTTTAGAAACTGGTAAATGTAAAAAGGCATACAGTGTAGTCAAATCTTAAACAATGGTCAAAGCTTGAAAAATGGTATTTCAGACTGCTCCAGCTCTCATAAGATGCCACTTATGTTATTTAAAGACCTGTTCGACCTCCCACAGTCAAATTTCCTTTATTTACTTCAATAAATTTCCCTAAAATCATCAGAACCTTGAGATTACTGCAAAAAAAAGAAGACAAAATAACCAAATTAACTTTATAGATAAATCAAAGTATGTGGTAACAAATTATAAAACAGACAAATTTCACACTTAATAGACTGCCCCATAGACTGCTACAATAGCACTAGCACATATATAACCCCAACAGCTGGTAATCTGCTGATAAGCCTTCAAATAATTCACATTACCTCCATGTAATAATCCCTCAATTAATCCAGACCCAGAGCACAGTAGAATAAGCTTCAAAGGATCACTAAAACTGCAGAGGGTAGAAAGGAAGCAGGCCAGTGGGGCTAAGCAAATCACAAGTCAGAGGCAGTATTGCATTAACTCAGGGAACAAATCCTCCAATGTGAGCCAAATGAATGTGCTATTCTGCCTAGCCATGGCTTCTAATTAAAGAACCATGACTCGAGGACCCCCAGGGTGGGAGCACCCATTATTTCATCTAAACTATCAAGCCAAAATAAAAAGCTTTGTTTCATCCAGTGCCAAAGTTCAAAGAGCAGGAACACTTACTATGGTGAAATTCATGACCTTTAGGATCCAGATGGTGAGAGCGAGGTTGACCAGAATAAGGATCATAAGTAGGAGGACAAAGAAGTACAGGCAACGTTTCCTCCAGCCATAGATGCCCACTTTGTACACGTGAGGTTTCTCTGTGTTCTGGACATTGTTCCTATGAGTGAACTGTTCTTGGGTCATCTGTAAAGCAGGTTAAAAAAAATAAATGAATACATCAGATGGACGGTAAACCACACACTCCACATCAATGACCATCATGTGGTGACAGTTCTGGTCAACAAATAACATATAAGTAGTGCTGCATAAGTAAACTCATTAAAATTGGTTATTTAGCAGATGCTTTAATCCAAAGCGACTTACAAAGCGAGCACAGGGTTGATACAGCACTCCTGGAGCAATGAGGCTTAATGGTCTTGCTCAACCTTGTTTCCAATTGTTGGACCTGGGATTTCATCCCACAACCTTCAGATTGATCGCCCGAAACCCTAACTACAGAGCTACAGAGTGAATTAAAGTAATAGTTTTTAATTTTTTGTTTTCACAAACTTGACAATATATTGAAAAGCTTAGATACCACACTGATAAAGTAATAACCCGAAGCCTAAATGCATTTCACTGGCAACAGCTCTCAGAGACCAGGCCTGCAGTGCCGAAACCAATCACATTTGACAGGCGCCTATTCAGTGCTAACTGAAACAAATGACAATAGACAGCGCTGTGAAAGCACCAAAGAGTTCACAATGGAAAATCTAACCATTATTTCCCTTCTCCATATCCATGTATTTTCCAATCAAATTTGATTGAGGTCTGCAGTCCGACTGTATGAACAGTTTTGCACATGATCCGCCCATATTGTTCAGAATTGGAAATATGTGTCAGGCTGTACTGTAACTAACCTTTGGGCCTCTGTGCCACATAGAAGGGACTGCTTAGTAACAGCTGCGATCATCTAAATGCTTTGAAAATTATTATAAAAAGATGCCGAAGACAAAAAATAACTACAATTATATAAATGTTTGGACTTAAAGCCTCATTTTTAGTGTGTTTCTTCTTTCAACATATCCAATTCAACTAATCATCCTGTTAACAGTCCATTTTTTAGTAAAAAAAAAAAAAAAAGTGGCTTTGAAATGTAAAGCATTGGAGTGGTCAGTTTTTGTCTGTTTCCCTGAGAGATGCTTTATTAAGACAGTCTTAATCAAGTGACCTTCTCACAAAACAGTGTGTGAATTGTGACAAATATTTTTTTAATCTAGATTAAAAACTAGTCATTTGTGATTTCCAGTTGGATCCTCTAACTCTAGTACAGTCCTTTATTTAGTCAATTATAATATGCCAGGTTGGTAAGGTGGTACAGAGAGTAGCACTGTGACCTCACAGCAGGAACATAATGGATTGGATTACGAGGTGGGTAGCCTGTGTCCCTGCTACATGACATTTGCATATTTTATTGGGTTCACTTGAGAAGTTTAGTTTCATCCCAGAAAAACATAAATATATGCAAACATGTGATGCAAAACCCTTTCTCATCATATTCTTATTATAAATGTTGGAAATGTAGCCATATAAACTAGTGGAGTATGAGAAATAGTTTTAGTGTGTTAATTAAAAAAAAAAAAAAAAAAAAAAACACAGAAGGTCAGACATCTGAGTGCACAATGTTCCTATATTTTAAAATAATAAAACTTTGGATGGAACATATGTGTGTGTGCGTGTATATATATATATATATATATATATATATATATATATATATATATATATATATATATATATATATATAAATCAGCTCATTTCATAATTCATACAGAACCTAGATTCTTTGACAGAAAAACAGAAATTTTTTATTATTCACTATAGCACTACCAAAAGTCCAAAAGCATTCTGGAGGTCACAGATGGTTTAGAAATCTCATTTATTTATTTATTGTTTCATTGGAATATTGTGTCTACTTCATGCCTGGTTTTCCAGAACAAATCCATCCTGAGCCTGACAAGCTAAAAATATAACTTCTGGCACAGACAGGAGAAAACTAATTTCTCTTCTAGTTTTGCCTGAGAGTAAAATGTGCAGGAAATTCTTAGAAATAGAATGGCACACATCTCATTTAATCACGTTCAACCATGCATTTAAATATAGATACAGCTATAAGTAATAATTACATAAACCTTTAATTATGGCAAGCTGCAAATCGTCTATATGATTTTCAAATTGTGTGTAGCTGATTCAACCGAGGCTCAGTATCGATTGGCAGCAGCTTTGTTTCTTTCCTGTCATTATAATGAAGCTGAAGATGTGACTGAGAACATTTGCATTTTGGAATGAATGGTTCTTCTATGATTTATCTTAAATAAACCACAACTAGTGCAATAGCGGACAAATTAGAGTAGGGCGTGTGTACCAAAGTCTACACAGCAGACGGAGATGCTCGTGTGTGTAGAATGACTAATACACTCTCCATACATTTTGATCTATCTTCACTGAGGATCAGAAAGATTCTTCAGACTTTAATGAATGGAATCAATCAGATTAACTATTGTTGATCTGACGGATGAATTGAAGACTAAAATATTTATGTACGTACAGAATAGATTCGTATTGTTTTAAAATTGATGAGCAGGATTACATCTGGACCTAAAACCCATTTTACTCTTTGGCTTTTAATACACCATGATTTTACTTTGATTTTTATTGTTTTTTTATTGTTTTATTTGATTTTATGTTTTATTGCTTATATTGTGTTCTTGTTTTTTTAGAATTTGTGCTCTAAGTTCAACACTGTACAGCACTTTGTTGCAGCCATTGTTGTTTTTAAAGTGCTTTATAAATAAAATTGAGTTGAGATGAGTCTTCCACAGATCTTGAGACTCACAAATACCTCCTCACAAATACCAGGAGGTTTTGAAATTTTCCTCACTACTGTTACTTCTGCTTTCTCTTAAAACAATTGCTTGAGCTGCTTTGGGTTAATGCACCATTGTAAAAAAAAAAAAAGAAGCTATATAAATATAAAACTTAAACTGAATAATAAATGCGTATAATTAAATGGATTTATTACTCGTCACAGCACTGGAAAATTATTTTTTTTTCCCCACAAAGCATGACAATGAAAGTCAATGTGGGAGCGCCTGGTTTTGGCTTTATACAGCATCAGTTTAAATCGAACGAGACAAAAACGCAGTCTCTTTATCTGAATGTGTCTGTAGTGTCATCCAGGCTCAGCCCTGCAGCAGATGTACACTGACAAGATTATTTATAGAGGACTAACATGCACTAATGTTTCTACTTAGTTCCACTTTGTCGGAACACAGTGTTACAAGCACCACATTCATTATTTACCACTTTCCTAAAGAATGGCAGTAACATACACAATGCCTGGTTTAATACTGAACATATTTTGAATTAGTTTATTTCCTTTAAATCTGTAAACAAGAATGTATTTAAATACCACGTGCATGTGAAATGTATATTCTAGTATGACTGTATATTACAGTATGACTATGAAGTGTGATTCAGCACAGTGGAACAGCAGGATTGTACCTGCTGCAAGAAAACTTATTGCATTGGATAAGAATGATTTGCATAGCACAGCTGGATCAATTTCCCACTGAATGTTTATTAAGGAAAAAAAATATCTTTAAATAATAAAGTGTTACCTCATGTTTTATTTAGCATCGAACAAACCATTCGCACTGCATCAGGTCTTCAGAGTGTGGATTGATTTTTGTTGTTGATTTTCTTGACCATTTGCCAAACATGCTTCCAAAATCACAACGGCATACTGATTTAAACATCACTTTCACTTGTGAGTTCATATTACCCTGCATTCTGTCTAATGTTTTAGAAATGTATATTGCCCATTTAATAACTTGCAGTTCTTATTTTTCAACCATATACCAATTGATTTAAAGACAACACATTGTATAGTAAATAAATAAAATGTTCTTAAAGTAAAAATGAAGGTAGTGTAATGTAATAGACTCCATATGTGTGTGTGTGTATATAAACTATAATAATAATAATAATAATAATAATAATAATAATAATAATAATATAATAGCTACACTAATCTAATATTTACCTTTTTATTTGATCATATTTTGACTTTCTTTAAGAGAACATGTTCTCAAAAAAACAGCAATTTAGTCACAAAAAGAAAAAAAAAACTATATTAACCTTTGTTTGGGATGAACCTTTAATTTTAGCATTTTAAAAGGCTTTTTATCTTCGAAAAGATATTTTGGAATCCTTATTAGGAATTCTGCTTTCTTTCAAACATACTTGCAGGAGCATCCTGATGTTAAAATGTTTGTTTTAAGTAGAAAGTTACCATCTCGTCGTACTTTGATAGTAAAACCCTCCCTGTCCTAATGTGAGCCACATATTCTGTGACTTTACTACTGATTCATTCTCTAATCATTCATTTTACAATACAGAGGCATCTTTTCATTTATAATTACATGTTATGCTGTTATGTGATAATGGTGGCAGTTCCTGTCCCTTCCACACAACACAATACCAAAAAAATGATGTACCGCATGTCTGAAAACAGCCACGAAACGCAGAGTACTAATCATTCCATGTTACTTACTTGTTTAGTTGCAGCAATACATGACAGCTTAAGTATGTGTTAATCATGTAGAAGAGTATTACTGCCAACTACATCAGTGGCATGCTAAAAACGCGGCATGATAAAACAAAGCAGAAGTGACAAATAAGATAAAGGCAAAGAAATAAAGCAGTTACACATAGCCCGTGATAATAAATTTGTTGCACTGTGGGAAAGTCAAAAGTTAGTGGGGCTAATGATGGATAACATTTATCAAGGCATGACTTTATGCTAACTATGAGCTCCCCTGCCTTTCTACTCAATTTTAGCTTGAATGTTATTTTCAAGAGAGTGATGGATGTTAGGTGAAAGAAGCTGAAAAACAGACTGTCAGAGCCCATAAATTATTGGACTCTGTTATAAAAGGAAGACCCCGAAATAAACAGAAATGGCAAGTTGCTCGTCTGTGAACTTAAGTGTTCCTCTCTGCTCAAGCCTTGCAATGGTCCAGTAGCTTAGTTGTTAAGACAGTGCAGTAAGTGGGAGCTCAAAGGGAAACCAAGTCACACTTAGAGATTTTGCAACAAAAGATCAAGCACTATTGATCGGTAAACTTCAGTGAAGTAAATCATGGCTACAAGGAATACATTTTAACTAAAACTGAAATATTACAATAATTCTCTGCACTAAGACATGCTGATGTGGCAATTTCATGTGTTTTCACAATAAATTGTTTATTAATATGTCCCAATAATGTGCGCAAAATACATTTATTTCTATTGAAAATAAAATGCTGTTTAACTACAACAGTGGGCAAATTTGAATCTACACACACCATCCACTTTATTGGGTGTACCCCCTGGTTTCTAAACGCACTGCTTATTTTTCCAGGTTCACTTCCTTTATAGATGCACATTGTCGTTCTACAACAGTTGTTATTTTGTTTCTTTACAAAAAACAGGACAAGTAAAAATTTGGACACTGCCTTTGAGTTGGGGATCTAGGTTTGAAACCTGATCTGGGTGGAGTTTCCATGTTCTCCTCATGGCCACATTCGGGTTTCACCATGTTTAGGGTTCCTCAACATAGATTTAGGATGAATTTGCTGCTCTATATTGGCTCTGTATGTGTGAGTGAGAATATCCTGTGATTTATGTAGGGAAATATTCCAAGGTAACACCTATTGTCGTAACCATGGAGACAAAAACTGACAGGGGCACACGTCAACGATGAGAGAAGAGTGACATTTTGATATCTAAAAACGTGTTAGTCATGTACTCCTCCTGCTCATAGAGTAGGTTTATTCAGAGTCATTAACATTTATACCACAACAGTACTTCACAAAGCGCAAAGTAACAAAGTGGACAATGAGCGAATGAATAATTATATTGAGGCTGCACACAATTCCCACAAAATTACAGCCACCCTTAAATATTTATTCATTTTTTAACTACTTATTCTTAGTAAGTATTATTCTTACTAATCATTTCATACCAGATCACATTTATTTTACCATTAGATAACATTTGTAGCTTAACTATTTCTCTAATATCTGAATTGTGTGTGAACCTGTGACTTTTGAGAAGATGTTTGGATTGTTGGAAAGGATGCAGCTTTGAGGGGGACTCTGAGGAACATAGGGATTGAGGAAAAACCCCAGCATATGAAACACCTGTTTGCAGCTTAGCTCGTTTCCCCTGAGCCATAGTTTATTGGCAGTTCACCAGATTCATGCTGTGACAAAAATGAGGCACTCTTACCAGTTTTGTTTACTTTTCTGTAAACTGATTGCAGAAAGTAAAATATGCATGGGATGGCCATGCAAATAATTTATTTAAACATGTATTATGTGCAGAATTCTTGTTTGTTTTCCTTTATGGGTGAATAAAGCTGCTTGTTTACAGTGGAAATTGCTGCAGGGACACAGTGGTCTATTTTAAATTTTTAAACCTTGACCTCTTGCTTAGTTTATTTTTTTCCATGATCCATCGGCAGCCAGTGTCAGGTGGCTTGCGCCGCTTCTGGTGCCGTAATAACTGAGAGGCATAAAAGGACCCCTTTGGGTAAGTATGTCATTGTGAGTTGAAAGGCAAGGCTTTTTTGCTATGAGATTTGTATAGACTGACCCAGTAATCTTGGTTTTCTTTGAGGCTCTACAACAAGCTAAAATATATCTGAATATTTAAAATAAACAAAAATTAGAGTCATGTCGATTAAATACGAACAAAACATAAATTTAAAAAAAGATTAAAAAAAGATTAATAAAGATCATAAAATCTGTATTACTGGTATTTAGCTTTCCTATAATATTGGTATTTATACTAACTGCAATCTAATCTACAGTAATAACCCTTGGTGTAAAATATGTATTTTACTGTGAAACAGAGCACAATCCAATAGAATTACAATTTCTAAACAGAATGAATTCAATAATAAAAGAATAAAACAGGACATAAAAACATGAAATATTACTATTAGTGAAATATTACTAAAAAATGTTTCCACTACAATGATAAAATTAAAAGTTATAGTTTAGTCCCTAAATGTCATTTTTATGACTATAAGTGCTCGAAATAAATCATGCATTACTCTGTTAGGATTAGAAACAAATATTATTAACCCAATTCCATTATTTTTCTTTATTTTTTTGTACTTGAAACTTTTCCTGATATCTTCCATTAAATCCTCTACTAGCGTCGGTAATGAGGTGGTGGTGGGGGGGTTTCACCAAACCCATCCAACAGAGAACATTTTAGGCACCGGGCAGATACACCCAAGACAGGGTGCCAATCCATTGCTGGACACACACTGACTTAAAAAGACACACGCTGTATAGGATCAATTTAGAGCAGCCAATTCAACTTAAATCCATGTTTTCTGACTGTGAAAAAACTCCCCAGACGGATGTGCAAACTACTACACCATCACTCTTTCCTATACTTAAAACTGGAGGTATATAATATTAAATGTAAATTCAACATTAAATCGATAAATTTTAAAAGGACAACTAAATCTAATCTAATCTAAATCAATTATGCTCTTGATTCATAATTAAAAAAATAATAATTCCCGCACTCCCTACAGCATGATGGATAAGGCAGAGAACCTGTGCACCTGATGCTCCTATTTTTAATGACTGACAACAGCCTTCAACTCCGAATGATCGACAAGAAATGCTGTTTCCTGGGAAAAAATTGATAACAAATCCTATAAATAACTTCAGATGTGTGAAATTTATTTTGGTTGTTAATTAATAGCAGGAGAGTTGCTGAGATCATGTGGCTGAGCTTGTGTAGATAATTAAATTACTCAGTTTACTAATGTTAATATAAGAATCATTGAATGAAAGTGAGAATATACAGCCATTAAAAATGTTTTCTAATGTTTATATAAGAATCATTGAATGAAAGTGAGAATATACAGCCATTAAATATGTTGTCTATTGTTGTCAATACTATTAATATGTCTATAATGAAACTTCATAATGAAAATCAGCTGAGATAGAGTTCCAATACATCCAGCCTTTGGTAAAAAAGAAGTGGCAGATTTTATACGTTTTGATTAATTCATCAGGTAAATTGTAAAGTTAGTGGTGCTTTTTGGTTAAAATCAGCGAAAGCACACTGGAAATGCCATTAGTCCATCACAAAGCAGACAAAAAAAACACATTGACAAGACAGGAACGGTGTAAAGAGAATGTAGCACAGAACTCTGCTGAGCTGGCATTAAATAATGTTAAAAGGGGTGATGTACATTTAAAATAAATACTTTGAAAATATATGTAATTTGGTGAATGAACACTATAGATTAAAGTTACATTGAACTTCATTTTGCTTCTTGTGTATTTAAATAGGAATTCAAGTTAAGTAATTTAAATAAAAACCTGCCATATTAAGATATTTACTTCAGAGAAATGTTTCTTTACTTTCCATTAAAAAAAAAACAGTGTCTTACTATTGTATTGTTTATTGATCTTCTGGTTTATTGCTTTTCACAATATCTGAAATATTGTCTGTCTGTATTACAGCTCCAAGAAGCTCATGGCAAGAATGAGTCCTCCACCCAACGGTAACTCTGCAATATTTCCACAGCAAGCTCTGTTTTTAATTATTTATAGCAACATCGCTCCCAGAGGGCCAGAGTAATTGAAACCAAATGCGGAGAGAGAGCAATGTAGGGAAGTGTGGCAACAGCAGCGTCTGAAAAGAATAGAAAACGACAGAGAAAGAGAAAGAAAGAGGGAAGTGGAGGAGGGGATTCTGCTGAAATCCTTTTCTGCTCTAACTTTTGGCACATGGCCTTCCAGACTCGCTTACTGGCTACAAAGTATTGCTCGTCTCCTCTGAGATCAGGACTCGCACCCAAAAATAGACACACACTCAAAAACTGAGCGAAAGTTGAGTTGCAGAAGGCGCGATAGAGAAAGTCCGGAGTTCAGCCACTTCAACAACAGCTGAGCCTTATTTTTCTCTGAACAATGAGGTAGCAGCTTTAACTTCCTGCCGATCCATGCCGGCAAAGGAAAAACAAATACAGAAAGGCAACAGTCTGGGGTCCAGGAACTTACCGTCCTGCTCTGTCCTTCCCCTGTGGTCCCCAGCAAGAAATGTCCTGGCAATCTGGGTGTGTCAAATAGATAGGCTAGCTTTGGCTGTCATAAATCGCAGCATGAGGCCTGTCTATGACTCTTTTCTGAGTGTTGGTTTAAGCCAGACCTCCAACTTTTTTAACTGTGTAAAGATGGCCAAGTCCCTGCCCCTTGCTTGGAGGAATTCCCTGTAATCTCTGAGCCTTGTCCGTTGTATATATGCTGACGCGACTGAGCCCTGCCACCATGTGAGAGACACAGAGAGACAGACAGAGTGTGTGGGTAAGAGAGAGAGAACGAGAGAAAGAAAGAGAGAGAGGCTAAATTCTTCAACACTACAACTTACAAACCCCCCTGGTGCTCTGACAGAGTTATATATGGTGCACACATGTGAACAAGGCACAGCATATGTGGGCGAATTTTTTGTGACCCCGGCTTAGGTTTTTTTTTTTCTCCTAACAAGAAAGTAATCTGTAATTAATGCTGTACTTGGAGTGTAGCTTTAGAAGTACAGTGGGTGTGTTTAAATGTATTTTTTAAATTGACAATGTGCATTTAAAAGTGAAGCGTTCATCCTGTATTACTCCTCTTTTGCTACATTACACCCTAAAATGAATCTTGTTCATTTACTTAATTGTCCAGCACATTAACTCTTAAAGCCAAAGTAAAATTACATAGTAAAGAAACTGCAAGAACTCAAAAGCTGAAGTAAATATTTATAATACTTAGGTCCGTGTTGCTGAGACATTCAGCATTTTCAAGAAACAACTAAACTCAAAACAAGTCTCTTTCCGAAGCAGGGGTCTGGTAGCTCAGTGGTTGGGGTGTTGGGCTATCGATCTGGAGGCTGTAGGTTCAAATTCCAGGTTCAGTGAAGTTACCAATGTGGGTTCATGAGCAAGGCCCTTAACCCTCATTGCTCCAGGGGTGCTGCAGCATGGCCAACCCTGTGTTCTGACCCCAAGCATCAAGTTGAGATGCTTGTATGTTGTTTTGGCTAAAAGAGTCTGCCAAATGACCTCATGTCACATTAGCACTTGCTATAAAAACAGAAAATACAAAAAAAATATATATATAATAGGCACTGAAACCAGATTGGCTAATTATCAGGTGTGATAATTCTACAGTGTCTCCTATTTAACTTGTGTTGTTCTCTCATTTGTAAGTCATTTAAAAAATGGATAAAAGCATCTCCTAAATGACTAAATGTAATGCAAACCTTACCAGGCTACAACTAATCAGTTCCCAGATTTAATCAAGTGACCACTTGACATGAATTGTATTGACTTCATTTTCCTAATTGGTTTACTAGAATACAATTGGTTGATTAAATATTCCGTAACTAATAATGCTTTATACAGTAGACGTTAATATTGATTTAAAAAAAGCTGCTTTTGAAGATTGCGGTCGTGGGAGAGCACATTAGGTGAAGATGAACAGAAGGTGGTACCGTTTGCCTGATCTGCATCCCATCCCTGCCTCCCTTTCACAGGCTACACCCCATCACATCACACAAATCATTCAGAAATGTCTAGGATAACTGATATAAAGTTGGTTGCATCTTTAAAGAGTTAAACTGAATGCTGTCCTCAAACATAAGGGTCACATTTGCCAGCTCTGTAGACAAAGCTAACACCGTAATAAAATAATGGAATCAGAACTGAGAGGCAATAAAACTTGAATTCTATTAATATGTTCTGAATCGATGAAATTGAGATAATACACAACCCTAAGTTGTCTTAATTATCTTAGCTTCTATTTTCCAACAAGGGCAAGACACGCAACAGCAGCAACCATTACCTGTTATTTGCAACATCACAATTCTTTATGTCACTGTTGCATTTTAGTGTTGTTTGATGTCTGCTGTATAACAATTACCATTATTACTTTAGTGCATCTGGCTGCAACATATGCTTCAATCATGTGCAAATGCATGTCAAGCCTTTTATCAGTAGCGCCACTGTCATGTTTGATGCAGAATTAAGTCCTAATGCTGATAATCCAAGATGAGAGATCTTAAAATGTGAGTAAATGGTGAGCTACAAAGAGGGGATAAGGCTTTTTTCACTTTGTTGGCATGTGTACAGATGGAGACACCAGTTTGTGTTGTCTTATTGTGGTCAGGAAGCTAGTTTTTTTTTTCCTTAACATGGGGAGAAAAAAATAAATGAAAATATGAAGTCCTGCAGTATAGAAATGGTCGCGAACAAATGACAAATCTCCAGAACATTTCATGAAGCCAAAATCTTTTGCAAGCCAGTTAAGTATTGATCGGACAATCCATAGATAGGCAGAAAAAGCAGGATGAAGAGCTATTTTCTTTTATGACATTAGTCTTGACATTTAAGGCAGAGAAAATTGGGACAAACACGCAGAGATGTTTAATAGTTCCAATATTTCAAAGTAATAAAAAGACTAGGAGAAACTTGTTAATTAGGTTTCAGCAATTATCACCTGAGAAAACAGAAAAGCAAGCGCGTGCCTTGATCTGATCCCAGCTTGTTAGCTTTTCAAGTCAGTAACATTCTGTTAAAAAAGAAATAATTAAAAACGTAATAGACGGTTAACTTGAAAAATGCTAACGTGATTGTGAGTTTTAATGAAGTTGAACCGTACGGTTATGCGCTATGAAATTCAATTTAGGTTGAAATTAGCAAACAGTGGCCTTCGTGATCACGATCGTACAGTAACGAGAAATCAGTTCTGAAAAAGTCCTTGAATAAACAGTTAGGACTTGACTTACATTTTAATTATATCTTTTTAGGTCTAAGGTTGGTTCGGCTGGTTTCAAATCAGCTTTGAGACAAAGTCAGCGCTGCCTAATTAGCAACATAAATGACTGCTTAGGGCTCCCAAGCACCGCTGGGGTCCCATAATCACTGTGTGTTTATTACAATACCATTACATTGCTAATAAAAATTGTTAAAACAAGAGAATGTTATTATAAATCATTGAAGACCAAACAAACCGGATGCTAAAAAGTCGAATGGGAGACGAAAACAAGTAATTGATATGGAAAAGGTGAGAGCATTTTCTATGAATCTGGTATTCATAATGCATCATAAACATATTCATAAAGCTCTATAAAGTATTTGTAATTCTTTATACCACTCTGTTAATGTACATTGATGTTCATAACCACAGTATGTTGGTTATTCTTAACAAAGTGTTATCCAGACCCTTCAGACTGTGAGCTACAAGCTTGACCCAGTGCACCAACAAGCTGCCATCAACAGAATACTGAAGGATATCTGTGAGATTAAATAGCTTTCTATTGTCAAACCATATTTAACTTGATCAAGAATGAGCTGCAGTATATCTGGGATGGATGGACGGACGGACGGATAGATAGATAGATATCTGAACTATCTTACAGTGTGGAAAGAAAAGTAATCACCTGAATTCAACCAAACATTGGTGACAGTTTACCCTGTTAACAGTTCAGGCTTTGCCAATTAAAAGCTATTTTTTTAATTCTGAACCAGCCTTTTGTTAAAGTGCTAATTAGTGAGGCAATACATTTTTTTAAATGTAATAAAAAACACAGCTTATATATATATATATATATATATATATATATATATATATATATATATATATATATATATATACATACACACACACACACACATATATATACATACATATATATATATATATATATATATATATATATATATATATATATATATATATATATATATATATATATATATATATATAATGTCATCAGGTCAAGGCAGGTCTCCAAAAGTTTTACGCCTGCTTTGTTATGAAGTCTCAATGCCTGTGTGTGTGCATGCATGTTTATTGTGTGCAAACAACTCAGTAGGAAGGAAGCATGACCATCTGCTAATCAAAGCATTTGCCACGTTATCAATCAGTCCTCCTACAGTTTTGGATGTCAGATGCTGCCATCATTATGCAAAGCTGCGTTTCTGGAACAGAAATAATTGTTGCTCGGAATCATGTTTGAGAAAAATCCGGGTAAAGAAAGGGTGTATGAAAAACGCTCATAGGCCTACATAAATCACAGTTGGCACTGTAACTATTTAATCATTAATCCTGTAAAAAATTGGAGATTTGTTTTTGAAAGGACAATGTTATGTGTTCGTGGATGGGCCAAAACCAAGGATTACACAGAAGAAAAGCTCCATAGTCATAGCTTGTCATTTAGTCCTACTGTCCCTCAAGCCCAAGCCACCCATCAATTGTACCCAGACATTTCTTATGTACTGTCTGATTTAGAATCAGGAGCAGATGTATCCTTTATTATTCTTGTCTGATCCTGAATGCACATCAGTCACACTTGCACTTCTTTCCCTCACCCAGATACAATGCTATCTTGGTATCTTTTGGCTGTGAAGACACTGTGGCACATGGAGCAGTGTGTCTGAGATGGATTTGTTGATCTGTGAGCAAATAGCATCTTTGGCAGCGAATAAGCTGTACAGAGGACAGGCAAACCTGAACATATTCTATTCTAACTGCCTTTTATCAATAAGCACTGGATACAATTTGAGGGTGGTGATGTAGATTGGATTTCTAAGTGAAAAAGCCAATGTTTCTTAACCTTAGACACTTTATTATAAAGATTCCTGATGATATGTTAATACACAATAATGCCACTTCTGTGGCCCAGGTTCTACAAATACAGCTTATGTGTATTCCTAAAACAGAATCAGCCAGAATGATCATGCAGAATGGAGTTGGCAAAGTGTTGTGTAATTTTCAAGTTTTACAACATTGTCTCCAAGCAGCTCTAGAGTGTTCCTCGTCTGAACCCCCAAAGAGCAAGCCAGACATAAATGCATATATAAAAATGTATGAAGTTCAATCAACATTAAATCGGGTAAATAAAAACCCACATCCTCAGAAACAACCGCCCAAACCTGCAGCTTAATCACTCTGACAAAGGCAAGCCAATGTGAAAGGTTGAGTGTGTTTGTGATAACTTTGGACTTCCAGAACGCAGGGTGTTGCACAAATAAATGTCTGCTCGCAGCCAATGATGTATGATGCAAATGCAGAAGAAAGAGGCATCAGTAAACAGCCAAGGTGCACAATCACTCAAATCAAATCCACCTCCAAATGTCATCGGCTCAATAAGAGCTTATCAGTAAGAGCCAGAGAAGAACTATCCCAGTATGGAGAAGACAAGAGTTTGTTTTAACTGAACAACGTGAATGTCATGCAGTTATTTCAAAAAGATGGGGAATGATGTAAAATGGCATTGTCTTAACAACATAGTGCTCACAAAATAAATAAATGAATAAATATTATCCATAGTAGAATATACATTTGTTGAGCTAAAGTAAAGTGCAGTAAACAACACTTTTTAGTAAACATATACCTAGTATGTTTTAAGTGAAACTACTAAGTGAAAATTAATGTCCAGCATTAACTCAGGGTTAACAATGAAAGTCAGTTAGGAACTAAATGGGACTATGAATTGATTTAAAAGGCCAGTTACAGTATTACGATTCATTGTTAATTTAATTACAGTTTGTGCATGTTCACTACAAAGTGGGGAGTTTATAAGGTTTATAAGTGTTGTGTTTCTTTTGATTTAACTTTTATTTTTTTTAATCGCTGTGCCTTTTTGTATAAACCCCCTCATTTATGTTCATTGTGTGTTATATTATATATGTAGACACCACAGGGTCTCAACAAGCGTTCTTTCACAAAGAACATCAATAGTATATTCAGTTGTATTTTATTTCTTCTAATCACCCTCACACCGTGGAGTCTTTATCAAGCTGTGCACCAATGTCAACTGGTTCTGTGGGCAAAAAGGTAGTCATTAAATAGGGTAGGCTGGCTTTATCCACAAAGTTAAAACAAAGTTAGTTATGTGGAAGCAATCACTGCTTTAATCAATGACCCAGGTGATGGTCATAAATTACTCAATGGACACCTCAAATAATTTTTATGTGTTACTGATGATCACAGTATTATTGTTTGAAGTATTTTAATAATTAATTATCAAATAGAATTCTGGTTAAAAAAAATATGCAATTGAAAATAAATAAAATGATGCACAATATAATTCTATATCAGCTTGGATCGGCTGTTCACAGCCTTGTAATGACGTTTCCTATAAGCTGTATAATTGTTAATTTAAATGTAATTGGTCGCACTGCACTGTTGAAATAGAAATCGGTTGAAGTCAGATTGCACCAAGCTCTTATAGGGAACGGCCAGTGACATGATTGGTTATTTGAACGTGATTCCCAAAACACACCCATGAATCACATTGTCATGATAGAAAAGACACAATAAAACGCCTAAATCAAGCTGCAATGTCCTCGTTTGACGGCTTGTTAAATATCACTAAAATAAAGCCCCTTGAGTACTTATATACTCTTGGTAAAGATTATATTAACATCCACAGGGTCCCGATGTGTAAGTATGTCATGTGTTGTGGTAATCTAAGCAACTTTGTAGGGGGAACACACACACTTTCGACTTTATATGTTATTATTATTATTATATACATGTATTATACAGATTATACTATATTATATGATTGCCATCAGTCGGGGAAATGAAGTTAGCAATTTGTTAAATAGCCTAATGGAAACCCATCTTATGTTAAATTTCGCTGATCATGTACGATGATGTCACAACACAAGTGACCAAACTTTCAAACTTCTCTTTTCTGTAAACAGCCCTCGATTACATATGGCAACTGATTTTCACATCTCTTTAGGTGCCATTCTCTTCCTCTTAATCTTCCTCTCAGATGCCATATCGTCCATAATCTACACAAAGCAAGCACTACAGGATTCTCCCAGCCTCTCAAAATGCTCATGTAATTACGCTCCATCACACTTCCAGGACAATCGATGTTTGATTGGTGTGAAAGACAGATTGGATGTCTTTGGCTCTGGAATGGTCATTAAAGGCTGTGAATTACACTCCACATGGCTAAATGATGCCCGAGGAGCTCTACATTTTCCCTTGATGACTTTAATCACTCGGTGCAAGATTATTGATATGTGTTTATTTTGCTGACAAAACACAGATTCCCATGATCCAGGAAAAGCCCAGATAGTACCAGTGGCAGGTCTGACAGTTTGGGGGTGGATGAGGATTACCAGTTACCAGAATTAGGGAAAGGATTTATGTATTTATATCTGGATGACACGAACATGTTTTTATTTCCAACCAGCATACTCAAATATTCAGACACGTTTAGTTTGATGTCATGTTTGAGTATATAAACAACTTTTTTTTATTTTTATTTTTTTTATTATAAATATGGTTGTGTGGTGTACATACTCCATAGAGATAAAATTAGAATATAAAGTGTGGCAGTCCAGAGGCCCAAATTCCGAACTATTCATGGTCAAGTAATAGTAGTTAAATAAACAAGTAATATTATTAAATAAACAAAATATTATTATTTTGCAGAAAGTACATACAAATGTAAACTATTTAACATAACACTTGCTAGCCTAGGTGATCTCACACCAAATCTCCATAGTAATATACATATATATATATATATATATATATATATATATATATATATATATATATATATATATATATATATATATATATATATATATATATATATATATAGCTCTACAGTTTCCTAAAAACACTTTAACCCAAGTCAGACTCTTTTAAACTGTTCAGCAGACCTCACAATCAACCAAAACAACATTAGCTTTCACTGCAACAGAATGAAGGATCCATTTGCTTTCGAGCTCTGTCTGGCCCTGTTCGAACAACAATGATAGTGATATCTAAATTAAGCTTTCGAAGTGCCATCACAGAATCTATGTCCAGCAGAACTAAAAGTCAGTAATCACAAACAGTCTGGCTTGCAGTGACAATTGGCGGCTATAACAGTGACTAAGGAAGAAAGTTGATGCCAGCTGGTGCCGGTGGCAGCATTTCATGAAGTGAAAAGTATTTATTGACCAAATGCCAGTGCTTTGTAAATCATGCAGAGAATTTCAAGCAGGGATAAGATTTAGCATTTCAGACAGCACCAAATAATAGATGGGCACTAGGAAGCCTTTCGTTGCAGGAAAAAGATAAAGGAGGGAGCATGTTGGTAGACTGGGGAAAAACAAAAGTGAAAGACATTGATTTTTTTTTTCCCTTTTTTCACCCTGATTACTTTTTGTTGTGACCCAGATGTGTTTGATTCATTGGCAGGGGACCCAGTGTGAGATTAGGCATTGTCACCATTTATAAATTCCAGCTCAGAGTTCAAGGACAGGCTGGCGGGTGGTGGAGTTTAATAGGAATCACAAGGTAATGGTATTAGTGTAATAATCGTCCTTGAGGAGCTTTCTGCTTCTGCGCTTCCTGTCACCTTCCCAGCGCCTGGGCCTCCAGAGATAAGATTCATGCACCCAGGCAAATAAAACTGAAGTAATCTGGGTGGCATGATGTATATCATCGTAGGATTAGGATAGTAACTGTGTCAGAAAAGCTCTCCCAAAGCTTCTGCTACTGATGACAGTGGAAGGTTTGTACAATGAGGGAGAGCACATTACAATAACTTTGAAAGTGGTGCTCAGTGGGTTGCAATGCATTGCCCTTGCCATGTTGATGTCATGCGCCGACATACTCATAAATCATAGATTATATGTTACACTAAGTAGTTTTCTAGTGATGAAAATCACACATGAATGACTAGCACTCATGCATGCCAAGAATTGTCAGTGCTTTAGGTTTGTTTATAGTCACAAAGCTATAAAAGGAGGAAAACACATGCACAAAAGAACTAGTGAACTAAATTCATTAAAAAAAATAATAATAATAAAAAAAGTGTGACCTCATACCAAAGTGGAGTACCAAGGTGGAGTTGCAAAAATTTCACCACTATGATTTATGCAGTACGCTTTTAAATAAATCATTCATTTAAAAGGAAATGTGAATAAATGAAGCAGTCGGCCTTAGCTTGTCACAGTAACCATTTAACCTTGGTGCTCAGATGGTTGAAAGGATCAGGTTCTACATATATTTGGCACAGTTGCTCTGAAATCAACAAGGACAAAGGTCAAACTCTATTATAACAGTTAACAGTAGTTATAATAAAAATAAATTAGATCTTATCCAGGAGCAACAGCATTATTTCTGAACTTGTGCATTTAATTTTAATTGACCAATTGATTTGATTATGCATTCATTTAAGTACTATTGGATAACAAATAATCTGTAAACCAGCCTCCACCCTAATCATGATTGTGTGGTCATGAGTATGGTAAAATATATTCGCAGCATTAGGCAGTGAGAAATTCGGTATGAAAGAACAGGAAAATGTAAAGTCTGCTATGTTAAGGGTATAACTATGCACTTATTTCATGTTCTCAATAGAGAGTGGTTTTGACTGTGCTTATGTTTTTGGCTGCATTTACTGCTGCTAAGGTAAATCAAATCCAGGCAATATTGACTGTGAATATTTACTTTGAGCAATGCCATTTGTAACATACTGCCTGAGTAATTGCTGATAGACAATAATTTTAACATTTACAGCTAAATGGCTGCTGTTAATTATGCCAACCACTATGCAAGGCACTTGTGCATTAAAATATTCCCCTAAGTACAGCCTGCAGAGAAAGAACATCCAAGATGCCACAAAATTACTCTGATCCAGGTGCTATATGGATGAATATATATATATATATATATATATACACACACACACACACACACACACACATATATATATATATATATATATATATATATATATATACATACATATACAGTATATACACATATATACACACACACACACACACATATATATATATATATATATATATATATATATACATATACAGTATATACACATATATATACACACACACACACACACACACACACACACACACACCCCATTTGCTTCAGCAAAAAAAAAAAAAATAATAATAATAATAATTCTACATTTAAAAAACAAAACCGTGATTTTAGAGCAATGAAGACATGATTCACCATCTTCTAAAAACTTTTCCAAATTGTTTGTAAGCTTTGTGTTTGTATTTTATGTTTAACAAACGAAATGAATGTACAGTTCTATATGCAAATTATGTTTGTCTCTCTCGCATATGTTAATAATAATTAGGAAAAAGTTAATAGGTCCTTGTACAATCTGCATAGACAGGAGCAGCATGAAATCAAGATACCCAAATGAGAGCACTAAAGAGAACACAATAAAAATATAAATGGCAACACTTTTGTTTTTGGCCTATTGTTATGGCCAGTGCAAAAATCATAATGTGTAAATCAGCATCTTGGAAATTAATGGATGGAATGAATGCATTATGAAGTGAATGGATCAGCTCAGCAAAGGAGAATTGCTCACTTACATAGATTAAACTAAAATTGTGAATATTTGGTGGAGAAACACAAATTGTCCATATAGAATACTTTTAAATTCAGCTTCTAAAATAGAAGTAAAAAATGTTGCATTTATATTTTCGTTTATATTTTTGTAAATGAAAAGTTTTACAATTGCCTCACATATATCCTTTAATGGTAAAACATGGAGTCAGCAAACTATTCACACTGAAGAAAATGCTAAAGGCAAACAAATGTTAAAATAAGCTTTTGTGATAAATTCGCTTCTGGGGGACTCTGTAGGTGGTACGTATTACAAACAAACCCAGTATTGTGTGGGAATGTGAAGACGTGCAAAAGCATCCATCTCTGAATGTTTCTTTTTGGATCACTGCCGAGATTGTTGACACGTCAGTTGTTGCTTGATTTGTATTCTCCTTTAGTGCCACACTGACTGAGGCCACAGAGCAAACACACTCCATTACAAAGTCTTCAGCAATCATGGTTTTCAAAATTTGTTCCAGCTTTTGTAAATCCAGTAAATAAATAAATAGGGACTGGCAACCTGTCCTGTTTGAATCTGCCCAGCGCCCAAACCATTGGCCCCTGAGAGGGCATGGGATCCCCTCTATTACTCTTGTACAGGATTGAGTGAAATATAATCAGATGAGATTCGATTTTTTTCCTGTCTCAATGTCTCAAAGTTTTTAGATTACACGTATTTAAATTTAGATTTGAACTTGGTGATCTTTTAGCAGTGGCTAAGAGTTTGCTTCATACAGCCCACACATTTTTTTCCACTCTTGTGAGCGGTGACAGACTTGTTCAAACTGAAAATGCAATGGGAACACTTGCTTATTTCACACACTGATTCTTTGTGCATGACCTTTGTATCAAATGCCCTTTATGATTTTTTGCATTTCCATCTGTGTGTCGGGTCTTAAAAACACATATATTTACTTGGGTTCAGTTTCTTGAAGGACAGACACTTGGGATTTTTCACCCGGCCTGACGAGTCTTGGTGGAAGGAGAACCAAAATGGCTCAGAGAGAATCAGCATCTATTTCTGTGTGGCTATGGCCTCCCTCTAGGATTTGGTGCCACTGAAGTAGCACAGACATGGCACACACACAATAGCAAGCTTGACCTTAGAACACATTGAAATGCTTAATCTTGAGACACAGAGGTTGAGTAAATGAATGGCAGCCTTTTGAATAAATGTCAAACAGCTAGTTAATCCACAGCTGAATTTTGAAGATGGTTTTAAAAAATGATACCTTTGAATTATGCTCTTTAATGGGAGAGTTCCTCTCTCATGCATTGTGTAGCTATAAGTTTCACTTCACAAAACAATATGTTGTATGATTAATCAAAAATCCCTAGTATTAAGCCAGATAATATGAACATGGGCCGGCATGGTGGGGTAGATGTTAGCACTTCGGCCTCGCAGCGCTGGGGATCCAGGTTTGAATCCTGATCTGAGTTTCCACGTTTTTTCCCGTGTCTGTGTGGGTTTTCTCCAGGTTCTTCCACAGTCTAAAAACATGGATCCAAGGTAAATAAGCTGCTCTAAATTGCCTTTATTTAATTTCCCCTGTGTGTGTGCCGTAGATTGGCGTGTTGTCCAGGGCCTATCTGCCCAGCACCTGAAACACTCTCCTCTGGATAGGCATGGGATAGTATAGGATTAAGTGGAGGATAATGTAATAAGATAAGAATATGAACATGATTATCGCTGTAACAGCTCACGGTGTCCTTTATGGAGACCCAGGTAAAATCACCTGCTTACTGCCTGTGTTGATGTGTTTCATCCCTTCCTTTAGAGAGAATGTCTAAGGGTGAAAGCATGATGTGATGATGGCTCAGTGGTTAGGGTGTTGTAATTTAAATCTTAAGGTTGGGGGTTTGAATACTGAGTCCGCTTAGGTTACCAATGTGGGCCTTTGAGCAAGGCTCTTAACCTTTGTGTCACGTCTGACCTTGTAATCTGACCTCCATCATCAAGTCGGGGATACTTGTAAATTGCTTTGCCAAAAGACAATAATGCCTCGGTCATGATCTGGTACTTCACATTCAACAGTTCTAAGAACTATGAAAAAAAAGTTCCTAGAACAAATATATAGAAACCTGAAAGAGAAGCCTTGACGATTTGCTAAGATGTTTTAATAAATGAATTTATGAAGCTTTGCGAGAGACCGTATTCAGTAAAATGCACAAAAATGAATGTAATTAGACGTTAGACGTTCAAAAATAACAAAAGCAATAAATGAAAAAAAATTCAAAACATTGATCATTTGCTGCTACCTTAATGCTTTCTCTCACTGGCACTAACAGGATCCTGGTGTTGGATGTTTGATGCAGCTTAAGCCAACCTTATAGTGCTCAGCACTTGCAGAAAACAGTCAAGCTGTCATTTATACTCTTTCTGTGCTAAACAAAGCCTTGGGGCAAAGTTAAGCATGTACTCGGAGGACAAGACAACAAGTGTTGTCTGACATTTGTCGATCAGACACATTAATAACGTCTAAAGCAGCTAATATCACTGTTAGTGTCAGTGACTGCTGCTGGGTTGTGGTCAGATCACATTAAAGTAGTCAAGCCCAATTTGGTTCAAATATTTATGACGGAGAATTTATAAAGATATCGGCAGTGACAGCAAACAAGCCCTAATGCTAACACTGGACCCTACAGACTCAAAAATAGTTTTCCTGGTTACCTGGTTTCACTTAGCTTTTTCTTCTCTAAGAACACTAGACCGGCGTGTGTGTCAGACATGGCAAGCTCCATCCAAGGCTCTCTAGTGGCCTCATTAGTTGGATCTCAACTGACTCGGCATTGCTCCGGCTCCAGATCTATTCCTGGGCAGTTGCTAAATGTGGGAGTATTGTTTCAAGTTTAAAGAGATCAAAATCTGTCTTTATCCTCTGGCACATCAAGAGAGTGCCAAGGGAATGTACTTAAAATCATAATGAAAGACTATTATCAAGTTTAAAGCTGTGTAATTAAATAGTTTTCATTGGATTATCATAGTATTGCAGGGTAGCCACCAACAGTTGGCTTACTGAGATGTGTGGAGATGTAGAGAGGGATGCTAACTTCAGAAAACCACTTGGGATGTCAAATTAAAAAGCATTGAATTTGTAACATCATTTTGATAATTGCCTGCATCCTCGCCCTTGAAAAGTATGCACTTCATTTTAAGCCTCGGCCATATTGCAGAGTCAGAAACTAGCCCCAGTATTGATCTGAAGTGAAATCTGGTTACTCATAGTGAAAGCAAAAGCTATTAAACAAGCTGTTTTTTTTATGCTGCTCCACAATATGCCCCAATGTCTCCCCATAATGAATCTAGCACACACTCTAATGGGTAGTTGTCCCTGGAGAGAAAACAAATTGACTCGAGCAGAAATTCAAACCATAGCTTTTTGGGATCAACAGATTAAGGAAACAAAGAGAACCCCCTTATTTGGAGGTCATCAGCTTTTGCAGATTAATGAGCATTGAAATGTTTCACATGAGATACAAACTCCCGGGTCTTAGGTTTAATGAAAGGTGAATATTCTGTAACACTTTTCATGAATCCGGTATAAGTAATGCATTATAAACGCATTTATGAAACTTTATAACATATTTTTAATGCTTTATACCATTTGTAATAAATGTCTGTTAATGTATATAAGGGTTTGATTTTCTGGTGGGCAGCCAGACCCCTTCTATATGGATAATAATTTGCATTTTTGATATTTGCATTGGCTTTCTTCAGAATACATGTTAATTGGGTAACTTAGAGTTATGCAGTTAATGTATTCCCAGTTTACCTGATTACCATATTTCTGGACTTCTGAGTAAATATGTACATAAATTTGTTAACAGTGTTTGCCCTGCTCAGGCCACCTTCATTTAGGGGCAGCACCAAGAAATCAACACAATACCTATGCCATTATAATAATGCAATTCTTATTCTTACCCTGTGGTGATGTTCAGGTGGTTGGCCCTCTTACTTAATTACTTACATATTTGCCAGCATAAAGTCAGTCATGATGCATGACACATATCCCCCCCCTTGATGCAATGAGGGTTAAGGGCCTAACCTTTCAGATTGATAGCCCAACACCTTAACCACTAAACCACTCTGTTACAACTTAGCATTTCAAAGCCAAACACTAAAAAGGATAAAGCAAATACAGAACTTTGGATTTATAACATTTACTACCCCACTGTTTTGTTTTAGCAGTGTGTTATTGTGGCTGACACTTAAGTTTTACTGTTGTCCACACCAATTAAGTAAAAATGGCATTATGAATTAAAGTCTTTATTCAGTCTGACAGTGATCTTTTATTCTACATCGTTATATGTTACTTTACTGTTTTATTGTATCTATAAAATGTATCAATTTCCCTCTTAATGGCCTTTTTTTGGGGGGGTTGTAAGAGACGTAGAGGTGTAGTTTTGTCTTTCTTCCAAGAGCCAAGTAATCAAGGACCGTCACTGCCCATCAAACTGCACTGGACTCCAGCCCATTGTGCACTTTTACTTTAGGCTGCGCACACATATATTCGATGACAACACCAAATTACCCAATCTCTTAATGGCATCACACTACACTTCATAAATGCTGATCATCATTCAAAAGTGACAGCCTCCAAAAAGGTGATTAAAGGCCAATCCTAATGCCTATGTCTATAGTATTAGGCTCAAATATTAATTGATGTAAAACAACTTGTTGCTATAAACATGGCCTTTAGGAATAAAATTATTATGAAAATTAAAGTTAAGTTTTAAACAAAAGAGTGGCTATTATGAGAAGAAACAAGCAACATAATGTCTACATGGTTTTGTACTGGAGATTTGAGTTGTTATGATTAAAGATTTTTTTTTATTCTTGGAAAAATAATATATATATACTTATTTTTTTAAACAAAACCACATGTGCCACAATTATTTATACCCCTGCAGTTAAAATCTTTGTCTTCTATAACATAGCAGGGAGTATGTGACTATTCCTTTACACAGAAACTCTCCACATTGTCCAGGATCATCATTCACTTTTGTGCAAGCTCCTCAGCAGCTCACCCAACATGGTTCCTTTCAGGTTTAGATCGGGGGACTGAAATGCTCATGGAAAAGGCTTGATTATTGTTTAGTAGGACATTTTTGGGTTGATCAGGATGATGTTATCATACTCCCATTTATGACTTTTTAACGAAGGCAAGCAGAATTTGTTTTTAAAATGTGAATAATGAAGGATGCACCTAAATGCATGCGTGTGGTCAAAAGTAAGGATGCACATAATAAATTACAAATGTGAAGTTTGTTTGCTCTTCTTTATGTTTGCCGTTTTTGTGGAATAGTAACATGCATAGTCTTCAACATGACATCAACACTCTAGAAAGAAAAAATAAGAAAAAGTTTATTATCTTACTTAGAAATCCATTCAAGTCAAAAACAAGATTGTTACATTAGGATTTTCTGACTTAAGATTTCATTTCTTGCAGTGTTTAAGCTATAATTTGGTTTTATTTATTTTGGTTCAATCATGTCATTAAATGATGTAAGAATGCCTACTTGCAAAATGTCTGCTTTGTGCAATGTCGAGGTGTGATCTGAAAAAGGTCATTCAGTTCTTGTTAGACTGATAGTTCTATTATTGACCTGATGATGCGCATGTGTACATACATTTGTGGGAATTGAATCTACCTTGTCTTCAGAGCCAAAACAAAGAAATTGAGCAATTATTGCTCAGTAAAATCACTCTACTGTGTCTAACAAACAGCTTTATATTCCTATGAGAACTGGAATCCAATATTCATCAGTAGTGTAATCTCTACTCTATGAAATCTGTATTTTTAAACAGGCCATTTAATACACAGTAATTAATTCCCACTTTGCACCTCTCTGCAAATAAACTCAATAGCTGGATAAAAACTGAAAACGAGCGGGTACACAATAAATAAACTGATTCCCCACCCATTTCATTAAAAGTTTATTTGCTGAAGCATGCACTGTATACCTTCTATGTTTGTATTTCTCTTGAGACACTGAGGTGTGTGTGTGTGTGTGTGTGTGTGTGTGTGTGTGTGTGTGTGTGTGTGTGTGTGTCTGCAAATTCCTGGAAACAAAGAGATTTGATTAGAAATTAAAATCACTTAGGCTGAGGTCTGAGCCAAGATGAAGAAACAAACTTGAACAAGTTAATATCATCATTATGCCTCAAAATGCCTGGCCAGTATCAACTATGCTCACTGGCAGTCATGTAAATTAAGAGTTGCTGGCCTGTCATACTGCTGCTGGCCTGCTGTACCCACAACCAAGTAACCAACTAGAAATATATACAGGGAGCAAAGTCTTACTGTATTGCATCTTAATACCGAGGTTCTATTCACTGTGCTAATAAACATGTGTCCAAAGGTTTGAAGACCACCATGGACTTTCCACACAAAAGTCCTCACATGGATTTTATTGACACCGGATATGGAAAAGTAATCATTAGGATAATATGATAGATAATATGATTTTCTGGATATTTGTATTTTTTAAATTACCAAACACTTTTTTTAAATAATTTTAAATGTGGACTAACAAAGTATGTAGAAAAACAGATGAACTGCAGTCAACTGTAATTGTAGAATTACAAAGTACATGTATATGATTAGTGGACCTGAAAATACAGACAGTGAGTGTAGAGTATTGTAATAAAATGGCTGTTTGAGGTATAATCCTTATATAATATCCCTCTAAGATGGAGGCTGATAATCATACTTTCACATTTCAATTATAAATTGAATATGATTGAATTCTGAAAGGCATCTGTTTTAATAGTTACCAACAAGCAGCTGCTTCCCACATTGCCTGCATCTTTAGTCCAGATTAAGAAGTAGTGGGATGAGCCACATTCATGCTGTGTGCTTGTCAAAAACTACCCCATGCTGAATATGAGTGGCAGAGAGGAGTTTTGGTTTAGCAACCCACCACCTGCTTACCAAGCCTGATACATCCTGGGAATTTGAAGCATTTTGTCAAAATATTTGCATCATTGGCAATAGGGTGAATCATCATAGAATGCAGGTGTTTTAGTGAATCTTAATGTCTACAATTTACAATTGTGTAAAATCAAAACAGCCAACTTTGTGGGAGCAGCTTGGGAAATGTAATTTTCTCTTCCAGCATAATTGTGTCCAGTGCACAAAGAAAGGTCTATAAAGGCATGGTTGGATGAGTTCACTATGAATGGACTTGTCGGGTCCACACGGAGTCCTGACCTTAACCCTATAGCACCTTGGGTTTATACTAGATAGGAGATTGTGAGCCGGAGCCACTCATTCAACATCAGTGGCTGACCTCACAAAAGCTCTTCCGGATGAATGGATAAAAATTTCCACTGACGCAATTTCAAATCAATCCATTCCAATAGAGTTGAAGCTCTTATAGCTACAAAAGAACATAAAAACTTCTGTATTTGTAGTATGTGGGTGTTGTAATACTTTTGTCCATTCATTCATTCATTCATTATCTTCCGCTTTATCCTATATTAGGGTCGCAGTGGGGTTCCCCATGCCCATCCAGGGGAGAACGTTTTGGGCGCTGGGCAGATACACCCAGGACAGGGCGCCAATCTATCGCTGGGCACACACTCACTCACACAGACATGCACACAAACACACTCTATATGGGGCAAATTGGAGAACTCAATTGATTTGATCAATGTTTTTGGACTGTGGGAGGAAACCGGAGAACACGGAGGAAACCCACGAAGACACGGGCAGAACATAGAAACTCCACCCAGATGGGGATTCGAACCGGGAATACCTAGTGCTGAGAGGCGAACGTGCTAACTACTAAACCACAGTGCTGCCACTTTTGTCTATATGATGTATATTAATTTGAAGCAGACAGTTATGACCAGGATGTGCGCTGTGCCAGTACAGTTTGGTGTTTATCCTCTGAAGGATAGTACATTTCGATTTAATAAAGCCACTGATTCAATGGGCTTTATAAAGAATTTGGTTCTTTTTTACAGTCATGGTGACAGCAGGAGGTGGATTTTATTAATATTTCTACAAACTCTGAATTAAAAGGGGAAAATCAAACAAAGCAGCAGGTCCCAGACATAAAATCAATAGCGAATACCCTGCTGCTTATTCACATAAACAGACAAATATGCATGTTAACTTGCTTTAAATCAGCTGTAATTTAGACATAATGGGTCTATTTCCATTTTCCTCCTCAGTCCCCTGCCAAGATATAGTTGTTTCTATTCAGCAAAACAGAGACTGCATTGATTGCGCCAGAAAACTTAAGGATAGGGTAAGAATCATGCTATAACTACTTTAACAAGTAGAATACATTTATGAGTGAAATACAGCCATTTTAAAATCAATCAATCTCTCATTCCACGCAATAAAGCCGTGAACCTGACAGGCAACTTCGCATTTTTCATTAGATAGCTGCTCCCTTAAGTTTAATTTCTTTTGCGTGTTATTTGTTTTAATGAAGGATGTGCACAATCTCCAAGGAGTACACTGGGAAGCTAGCATGGTAGTGCAAGTAGCCCCTGAGGTTTGGTTTTTGTTGTGAGGTCTTGATTTTTCACTATGGTGGTATGTAGGATGTGCACATGCTCAGAGGAATTTTATATTTTTATGAAATATCATTTGTTTCCTGTGGTTTATTCCTCATGCAGTCGGGAGCGGTAATGCCGACGTTTACCACCATGCTGTGGCCCTGTCCTACCTCACATATAAAAACAAAGTCAAAAATATTGTCACACACTGCTGCACCAACCATGTTGAGACGCTGGGGTGAGCCCTGCCTATGGAAGGAAAGCTGAGCCGCCTATGGCAAGCATAACTGACTGCGGTCCAGTAAATGTAAACATACAATTTAAGAAAACCACAACGTACAGCAATACAATATCACTACACTGATGCTGGCATCAGTTGCATCCATAAATGGAACGAATCACCATGCATTAAGAAACAGATGTCATGTTACAAAAAGCAGTATACACATTATAAGGCTATATTTTTATTTTGCGTATTATTAGTTTCTATATTAGTTAGAAAATATATTCGTTTTTCTTGGCACACTGCTATTAGGCCATGAACGTGATTGACCAATTACAATCATCAAAATTATTTCCAACCCACCCAATCCAGTGATATGTCAGTTTAATGACAGCATGTCAACGTATAAACAGTTCAATGCAAAATGCATTTTAAAGATAAAAAAAAAAAAACTAAAATGCCTTTGCTATTTATTACCGATGGGCTTTGAGACATGATAAAATTGTATTCCATATGAGAATGTTTATTCCTATTTCGTGTATAAATGTAGTATATTAAAGCTGCCATTATTCTTGATGGAAAAACCAGAAAACTAGGTACTGTTCTCACAAAATAAAAACGAGGACAATTTATGCATATATTACAAAAAACAGGGGCACCATTTTCTTGTTGCTATTGAAGTGACATTAATATTGTAGTGTGAAGGAACCCATTAAACATACATGTGTAGACCAACAGATTCAAAATAGTTTAAAATCATTATATCTAAAATGAAATATAGTGATGCTGTAGGTGTACCAGTTTGATTTGTTTTGCCAAATATTCTGTCAAAGCAACTATACCAAATGTTTATTATATTGTTTATTAGTTGTCTTCTGTCTCCTTTAGGGAAATTATCACAGCATTCATAAAGCCAAATGCAGATATACTAAGCACATTACTTATATATAAACATGCACATACTTATACACACTTTTAATATACCACACGTTCTTAAAAACATGTTTTCCTTTACAATGTTCGTGGACAATGCACATGTTCTATGTTCTGTAATGGGAGTCTCACCTTCTCAAAAAAGGTTTCTATTTGGAGAAAGTTTGATCTTCCTCTCTCTCTCTCTCTCTCTCTCACACACACACACACACACAAGTTTGTCAAACATTTCCTTAATGTAAATGTTAAAAAATATTTGATATTTAAATAATATTTAAAATTACTAGGTGTGTTTGGACTAGAGTTCAATTGCTTCCTGCCATTTTCTCTCAATTTTGTACAAAACAATCTAAAACGTAAAATATAAAAACAAAAAGTAAAATAGACAAATAAAAAATAAAATCAACAGAGATGTAAAAAAAATCCCATCATTGAACTTGTCTTGATTCAAACCAACCAAAATATAGTGAATGCTTGAAAAAGCACCTCTCATTTTAAAAACCGAAAAGACAAACTAAAGAACATAAAAGGGATCTTAATTACCACTCCAAATGTGAGAATCCCTGGTATAATAACATGACCCATTCTGAAAGATGGCTAAAGACCTGTGACTGTGTCACCATGCTGCCAGGACACGGTTCGTTGTTTCAGAATTACCAATTAGCAAATGACAAAACATACTGTAGCCTTTTATTTAACAATTTATCTGCGTTCCAGTCCTGAAACGCTAGAGCCTGTTCATGCACATACAATAATACTTGCCAGATCTTATTTTCATGCCCAAGGCTGCGTTGCGATTTTAGAAGTTACACAGATTTATGACATAAGCCTGTGTTCCAAATATAACCTGACAGCTCTGACTATCATACTGAGGTTTTTCTTTTTTCCTTTTTCAGAAAGTGCTGTCATCACACACATCTGATTAGGCAGGGGGTAGATTTTTCACTTTAACATCTGTGTATTGTTATCTTTTAAGCTTTTTGGGAACAATTATTCACAATATTATAAAAATTTAAACCTAAACATATACACCTTATAGCTATTAATTATAATATATAATAAGAGACTTGAACAATTTACTTAATAAATCAGCAATTATTAACTAATACATATTTACTTTTTTATATATTTTAATATATCGGCACATTAGATGTATAATACACCCAAGTGCAGTCAGCGCTATATTTTTTTAGCACAATGTCTAGCCACAAGAAGCCCATGTTTCTCAGTAGATTTTTTATTCAGACTTCTTTGGATGACCTGAATGACCTTCATTCAGGTCATGAATGACCTAAGTCCTTTCATTTATTTTAGTCTCTTTATTGTCACTTTTGCCTATCCATATAAATGCATGATTTATTTCAAATATTTTTAACTAGAAAGCTGTTCTCTGTGAAATTGTCTGTCTTAATTGTTAATGCTTACATATATTCATACAGTAGCAGTCAAAAGTTTGGACACACCTCCTTCTTGCTCCATTGTCTTTTTTCTCCACTTACCATATAGATGGACTTTGTAGTTTTACAATTACTGTTCTCTTTGATTTGTTAACAAAAATAGGCGTGTCCTTCAGGAAACTATTAACACTACAGAACAGTTAATGCATACTGTCGTTTGTTCTAAAAAATGGTTTATAGATTATGTGGGCAAGACAATTGGACCATAACATTAATGAAGACTCAAAGCTCGTGAGAACCACACATTTCATCCTGTATGTCTGAAGCACATGCCAAGGTTTTCACAGGGTTACAATATGAGCATCTAAAACCAAAGTGACATGTACAATGAAGCATCAGATGAATAATAACACAAATCCATTGTTTGGACTTCATGCCATTTAACATTAGTGATGTTCTGGCTTGTTGCCTCTGCTACACATCACAGCGTTTTTTTCGGTGCAGCCATCACTGGCAAAGCTCTCAACTTCAGAGGGTTCTAGTATCATCCCTGGAGTCTGCTTAGGCTCAAATCATTGATAGTGATTACCCACAGCTGTCATATTGATTTTTTAGATTTATAAGAGGTAGGCTCCCTCAAAGAGGTCCCTGGCCTCTGTGTCTGCCTGTAACCCGTCATTTGTTAAACACCCGCACCTTGACAGGCTTTTTCCAACTTCGCCAGTCTTTCAGTAGCAGCTCCAGGCTGCTTCTTTTAGCCTCTGACCTTCACAGGACTCAAAGAATACCTTGACATACGGCACCTGGCAGCAGGCAGTGATCAAAAGCATAAGCAAGCATAGGGAATAGACTCTTCCCTTAACCAGAACACAGGAAAGTTCCTATAGCTGTGCAGACTGAGCTTTAAAAAAAAGCAAAAAAATCTCTAAAACATGTCTCATAACATAGCTGGGTCCACAGCATCCTGACAGCTGTAGCTGCTAAAATATTAGCTGCAACTTCAGTATAACTCGTCTGCCAATACTTGGCACATCAGGAAGGCAAGGAGAATCCGACAAGAACTTCTACAAGTAGCGGTATAGCCATCAAGGGAGGTCAGTGTCGAACTGCCTGCTGTTTGGCTGCTGACAGCTTGACTTCAGCCAGTGGAGATGACTGTCTGGCTCAGTCCTGGGCTCGACAAACGTCCAGACCTTGTTAAAATCTGCAAGAGGTCAGAGCTGAGGTGAAGGCGTCCATTAACAGGATTAGCACTGATGCAGTGACAGGTAGAGTTCATCCTTGGAGATTGAGTCATCTATTAGCATCATTAAAATAAGCATCCAGAGAGAGTCAAAGACACATCCAGCACTTATTATAAACACTCGAGGACAGTGCGAATTATGTCAAAACACCAAGGGCTTGGAATTCATCAATCATAAGTTGATTTAGCAAGTGCTGCTTCTGAGTTTCAAACAGTTACTGGTGTGTAATGAAGGTTTTATTAAGTGGTTTAATACTATTGTAGCAAATCGTATAACAGACAATCCAGCAGTCACGTTATATAAAGCCTGATTTATAAATGTGTCATAAATTATGGTATTTATAAATAGGAAAAAAAACTTTATTCTTGTTTAGAGCATTTAAAAGCTTTGGCCAGTGTAGCAGTGCAGCTGCATTCAGCCTCAGTGTTTCATGAATCGACGGGTTGTTGAAGCAATCTCTTACATTAGGTCAGAGGTTTTCTCTTTCAGTATTAATCATGGCCCTGGTGGACAGGGAATAAGCTGGCAAGTTTCAAAGTTAATCTTTATAGTTAAAATGCCAACCTGTCATGGCAGCCCCTGTATTACTGACAGGCAGATTTGTCACTGCAGCGGGTGGCCCAGCCAGTGACACAGTGATGAATTGTGGGAGAGAAGACTGCCGGCATCTCTCTTTTCTCGCGATCTCTGTTAGTCTTGTCTTTATTAGTATGCTTTCTCATGTCACTATCCTTTCATCTGCGAGCTGCAGGTGACATTTCTTCCCCTGTGTTGTTATGGTTTTGAGGGATGCCAACAGTCCTTTGTTTTTGCCATGTCAAGCCACACAGAGCGGTGTTGTGTGCCACCTTGTTTTGATGTTTACTAAATGTGAAAATGTCAAAAGTCGTCTAAGGGACAAAATTATTTATATATATATATATATATATATATATATATATATATATATATATATATATATATATATATATATATATATATATATATATGCTTAATAACTCCTTTATACGTTTTCAAATGCCAACCTAGAACAAACATGTAGCCTTAAGCATTGGCTGACCATCTTTAACTGGAAAGCTGTCTGGGTACTGATAGACTCAGCCGACAGGCTTTTAAAATAGACCTGTTCAGTGAGTGGAACTGTTAATTGATTGGTCTCCAACAGCTCTGTCACCACATTAAGTGGTGCTTAGTATAGTGAAGGTCTGAATCTAAAAGGATAGGATTTTGCAGAGTATGGAGTGGCAACTCTTACCTAGTCAGTACTTTCAGCTACATAAAAAGCTAATGGAGCCATGCATATAATCTGCCAGATGATCAATAGGGTAAAATTTTTTTTATTATTATTATTTATTTTTATTTTTTTTGCATATATTACAAGCAAATGTCACTGATGTATTTGTAATTAGTACTATAAAGAAAACATTCATTGTAAGCTTTATTTTGTATGTTATTAGCATTTTTTTTCTTTGTTCTCTTTTGTTTTAGGCTCATACACAATTTGTCAAATATACCACCATCTAAAATGGGGTTTTGTTTGTGTTCCTTGAAGGAGAAAATTAGTCTGAGGCAATAGTCTGATTCACTATGACATAGGTACTTAAATTGCTGAATCAGAACTACTAGGGAAAAAAAAGTGATTTAGTTGCAGAGCAACTTCTCCCTTTTGGGAATGTATAATAAATCTGAACCCCGTCCTTCTTGTTAATGCAACAACCCATAAATACAACTCGTGTCAAAAGCAGTTCCAAAGATCAGCTCATTTGATTAATAAGCTGGGCGCAAGGCCTGAACCTGTAGCGGAACCTTTTGCTGGTAAATCGGCAGCCTGTTTGCTCCACATGCCTTTGATGTAGTGAATCATAGGCTGCAGAAGTTTGAGACAATGCAGTTTGAGGTGGTGAGGTTTTTGAAGAGCAAAAAGAAATGCTGAGGCAACAGCCAGAACAGAATGCATCACCGTGGCTAGCCTAATAGATCAGAAAAACAAACTCGAAATAAAAAAGAAAAGAAAAATGACTTGTCTAACAGGACCATTTCAAAATAAACCACACTGTGTTTCATGTCTTCAGCAATGCTTATTGCTATCTTACACTCCAACAGTCTATTTTATTAGATTGTTGGTGTCTAATGTTGGTGTCAAACCGCAGTGCCGTTGAAATACAATCCGTTAGTCAAAATGCACCTGGCTCTTAAAGGGAACGGCAAGTGATGCACTGATTGGTTCATTGCACGTTACACCCAAAACTCACCCATGAATAATTAAAAGATATTAGTACATGCCTTTTATAAGTGTTCCATCCAATAGCAAAGACACACTGACGACCCAAAATCAAGCTACACTATTCATGGCTTATGGCTCCTCCTAGATGTCACACGAGTATCAGAGTAAATAGCCACACAACTTATAAAGTAAGTATATATTTAAGATGATGTTCTGATTTGATCAGTTTTCAGTCAGATTTAATCTGCCTGTGTAGGTATTTTGCATCCATATAGTCAGATGATGAACACCCGTGCATACTGAGACATTCTTGATGTTTCCTGCAACAATATCAACAAAATAGCATCAATAGCCATGCTATTAAAACCTGTCAAATGACCATACTAGAGATTTATGTATGCATCACATGCTTTGGATGTTGACAGGCAGTTCGTCAGCTGTACATGGCCAAGAACAAGAAGGGGGAAAATGCCAAAGCATCAAATCTGAGAGCATGGGCTGTTTTGCCGTGCTGCTGTTTCTGGGATATATATATACTGGTGAATGAAAACAAAAGGCCACATGAATTCCAGTTTAAATGTTCTTATTGATGTAAAGTCTATGAACTGGATATGTTTCCTGTTGAGGGCAACATTAATATCATCATGCTGAGGTGTCTCAAATATCATTTTTCTTGCTTAAATGTGACACTTTTTTCCCACAAATCTTTAAAGACAAGCCAAATCCAAACTTTCTGAATCAGATTTTACTTTCGGTTCTAGATTTTTGGCCATGCAACCTGAATTACAATGCTTAGATTGACCTAGATGCAAAAAGTAATACACCATTTGTAGAGGAAATAGTACAATACACACAGTGATTTGAACCTGGATCCTTAATGCTAGTAGTGCTATGAATAGTTTTAGCATCAGTTACTTTATTGCAATTAAATAATAATAAAACCCTGAACACTACAGCACCATGTCATACTTCTCTTTAATATATTTCATTGAGATTGCAATTAACACAGAGTGCTCCATGTAAAAGAGATCTTTATTAAAAGCTTCATACAAATCCCACTCACGTTTCAGGTATCATTAATGATGCAAGATTGCAAAGAAAACTGAAACAAATCTCTTGTCAGTGCGTGATTACTTGAGAGGAAAGCAGCAAATGTTTATAAATCAGCATTTAAACACTTTTAAACACCAAAGCTGAAACTCTTGTGCCGTTTATGTTATTTTAAAACCTGAAAACCTGCTGATGCTAATGATGTTTGGGACTCAGAAGGCCCCTAAAGGTGAACTGAACTGAAAAAACAGATAAACGACAGCAGAAGCCACCCATATCCCTATCCCTAAGTTGTCAGTCTTTTCCTAATGGAAGTTAAATGAGAGCAGCTTTTAGCTACAGCTGTGTTGTGTTTTGTTAAAAAAAGGAAAATGGTCAGCGCTCATAATTAATCCTAGACATTTCAAGCACTTGGAATCTATAAAATGCTAAATCGTCACTTATTCAGCTTTCTACAAACCTTCAACTTCCCACCTTTTCCTTTATTCCAGTCCCGCACTGCAGAGATGCACTGATCATCAAGTGCTGCCAATATAGTCTGCATTCTTCCAACTGCCAATCATCCTGAAACAACCTTTATATAAAAAGGTCTCAAGAGTCTAGTTTCACCTCGATGATTGTTCAATACATAAAGCTTGATGGTGAGCAATTAACATAATAAATTGTGTGTGGTGATGAAGTGACAGAAACACTCTGGATCTTAAACTAAATAAGCGCTTAAATGCACAAACACAACAAATACACAACAACTATTGGCCGTATTAGAGGAATGGTTTCCGGTACAGTTGGGCATCTGTGTGTGAGGACTGCAAAGTGCTGTTTTCCTGTCTTTGTCTGTTTCGAGTTCATTTGCAATTAGTCCTTTGTTCAGGTATGCTTATTGTGTTTGCCAGGTCACGTGCCTGCCTGCTGTGTATTAAAGCCCTCCTTCATTAGTCTTATGGTGAGAGATAGTCAAGTTCATAAGTTCATCGTTGCCCAACTCGGAGTAAGTTCTGTTTACCTTGTTTAATGCCATTGCTTAATTAATGTGCTTGTGTGGTTCCTGCTACCTGGTCTTGTAGTCCTTCCACACACCACGTACCTGAGCTCAGCGTGACAATGAGGTCTATAGTTTAAAAAGTTATTAAATTTATGTGTATACATAAACTGATTGCTTAGTTTACCAGCATAATAATTGTATTAAATGTGATATAAAGAATTAGAAGGATGTATTTCACTATTCCTGTAAACATCAGAGCATTGGTAGGTGTTTCAGGCCCTTGGACCCGGAGATCAAGGAACAGATTTTATACTTATATTTTATATTTTATACTTATATTTTATACTTATACTTATATTTTATACTGTATATATATATATATATATATATATATATATATATATATATATATATATATATATATATATATATATATATATATATATATATATATATATATATATATATATATATATATATATATATATATATATATATATATATATATATATATATATATATATATATATATATACACACACACACACACACACACACACACACACACTTTATTGTTCATTCTGCACTTGCTCCTTTGCACTTTGTAATGACAAAGTTGAATCTAATATAATGTTTATTTATTGAGGTTGATGGAAGACACACTGATATAAATGATATAGCTCTAATATAATGCATATATTAAGTAAAAGGAAATTTAAAAAGAAGAGGACTCAGGCTGAATTATCACTTGGCCGCGGAGCTGTGTGATCCGTCTGACTATTCATGAAACAACCGGAGCGAATTCTCAGCTGAGTTCCCATGCTATTGAAACTGTTAAGATGTGATGAAGACAAATTACACCAAACTTAATGCAGAACTTCTTCCTTTAGCACTCAGCTTTGGGTGCATAATAAAGTGTTTCATTTTATGACACAAATTGATGGATGGCGCTCTTTCAGGCAAGGTATTCGCACAATTATGTTGGAGCTTCCTCTTTGCCAAACTTCAGAAAGTTCTTCAATAAAACTGCCCCTCCAGAGGCACTGGAAAGGATGCAGTGAGAATACTTAAGCATAAACTGTGCAACACTGCCAAATGCATTTTAATAATTAACTTTTGACAGTTGTTTTAAACTTTGGTGACTTTGATCATTGCAATGTCTCATAGTAATAACATTAAGTGGGGAAAACAATTCATGCTTTTATAACAATATTACATTTTACACCTTAAACTAGATGCTAAAGCTAGAGCTAGAGTTTTAACTGAAATTTCAAAGTTGTATTAACAAGCCCAGTTACATCAGAACATTTAATTATGGGATTACAAGTATGAGATACAAGTTACCTCATGGTCTGGTGTCAGTGAGTCAATTCATCCTCAAAGATCTATTTAGTGTTTTGAAATAAATGTAAATTCTAGTGCATGTTCAAGTTGTAAGCTGTATCTACAATTTAAAGTGGCATTTAAATGCATTTGGTTTGACAGTCTAACAATGCTTCCATAAACAAAGTCAATTACAAGCACACACCTGCAAAATGACATGATTATGAATGACATTCTGTTCAGACTCATTTTACTGAGCACACAATGTTTTTTTTACCATATCATCTGTGCATATTGTTTGGGGAATATATTCATGAAGGTTATGATATCATGATATTATTTTACAAAGTATGAAAAGGGAAATTTATAACCAATCTTCTATACTGCTTTTTAATGGAAGTAAAACCACAACCCCATGTTGACTACCTCCACCACACACAAAGAAAATGTATTCAATGTAGAATAGAGAGATTCGGGGCTTTCACTTTGTACACTTACATCATGTGCTGCGTGGAGAGCAGTAATTGCTGGAGGGGTGCTAAAACAGCCATAAAAGTCATAATAATTAGTGCCACATCCTGAGGTGAACAGTAACGCATTACATTTGCTTTGTTAAATTTACTTAAAATTCAACAACTGTCGTGGTACAGTGGTTGTAGGTGGTAATACATTAAAACATTTATTTTCTACAATTACAGATCCATCTATTTATGGACTGCAGTACACACTGCGTTAGTCCCCTTAACTCTGTTCTCTAATGGTCAGGACAGAAACCTGTAGAAGATCAAAGCAGAACGAGGAGAACATGGAAACTCCACACAGATCTAGATTCGAACCTGGGTCCCCAGTGCTGAGAGGCGGACGTGTTAACCGTCCACTGTGCTACACCGTCAACAGAGTCAAAAAAATATTTTATATATTCCTCCTTTTTAATTTTTTACAAATCATTTCACAAAGTTTATGAACTGGTGCACCCCGGCCCTTGATATTTTATTTTAGCAAAGTTTTTACAGCAGGCATCGATGCTGATTGATGACTTGCTCATATAAATGCAGTTTTTGCAAATTTATTATCATTTTAAACATATAAAGGTAAAGGTTAGTGAGTAAATTACCATAAAGTAGATAAGACAGCTTTGAAGATAACCTTTTCTCACCTTACAGTACCGTCTACAGTTGTAAAATTTGTAGCTGGCTTGTAGTTTGAACTGAAATGAAGCATTAAATATTAATTAGGCACTGAAGGGCTTAATTAATTGCATCAATCAGCCAGTTAAGGACCAAGCTTGCCTGCCTTTTTACTCAGGATTAAACATCATTTCTGTCTTACTCATTGCTCAGCCTAATTGTCAATGCCTTCTTCAATCTGTGCTTCTGGCTTCCCATATGCCCATTCTGCAACCAATTTATTTTTTGATGCAATACATAACCCAAGTCAAGATCATTTAAATACTTTCCTTGGATTTGTGTAACAGATTACAATAAAGTTTTGTATGTCACATTCAGATTAACCGCGCTTTAAAGTGGTGTCGGTTTTATCGGAACAACGAGAATCGAACCTTTCGATGCAGCCAGAATTGGCCGAGTACTGACTTAAATACTATTTCCAAGACGGTTGAACAGTTAATCAGCACAAAATATCAAATAATAACCTACAGTTTATGAGTACATTTTAATGAAAACTATTTTTTGAACATCTACAATGACACATAAGTTATTTTACAATATTTGTGCTCAAAAACATACAATGTACGAACCATAAGATGTTCACAAAGCTCGACAGCATCCATATTTTTTGTTTTACACTTACAAATACAACACCCATAGAAACCACATGAACGTGCCCAAATCTGGTGTTTTATTTCAGAGAAGCCTACCACCCGTTGTGCACCTGAAAGCTCCATAAAGATAAGAAAAATACAGTGTGAAGTTTGTTGTGACGTGTTATCACAGGAGAAAGTCTGAATCATGCTGAATGGGAATCAGACCAACACAATATATACATTATCTCCTACATTATGGCGCTATAGCTGTAATTTTTGTGGAGTGCAAATAAAAATAAATGCATATACCATCCCAAAGATTTGACCCACATGTGTTAGTTTCTCATATTCTTAAACATATCAGTCCCAGACCTACTACCATAATGACCCTTATGTCCACACAAGAATAGAATTTGTTGTTATTACACTAAAATATCAGTTGTAAAAGGTTCAGCTTAGAGTTTAATGTGCTGATTTTTAACAAACTTCATTTTACCAGGAAAGTTTATAATAAAGTGCACTAATAATTGATTTTAAAAATATATGGCTACACGCATGTACTTATAATGCATAATAAGTGCTTTTATATAGCTTTATAAAGTATTAATACTGCTGTTAATATACATAGATGTTAATAATCAAAGTCAAAAAGTTTAATATGATAACGCTTTATAAATTGACAATGAATTATGAAATAAACTTTAGATTTATCAGATTTTCAAGAAATTACTTAATACAATATTTTACTCAGTCATTATGTACGAACATTATTGCAGTCTTCCTTATAGAAGTAATAAATGACTACACGTTCCCTTATACCTGCAAAGAGAGCTTATAAGCTTTCATAAACCATTATGAAACCACAAATAAAGTCATTTTCAGATGAGGATTTCTGTTATAATTAAAAAGAAAATAAAAAATTTATGACAGTGACTTCACACACTTTATGCACATGGTTATTTATTAAATATGCAACATTGTGATAAAAAGAAAATAAAATCTGCCTCAAATGGACATTGTACAGCATCAGAAGGCTGAGTTTTTCCTTTTCCAGCTTCCTAGAGACAAAAGCTTCTTGTTATAATCACCTTGTCCACATATTTTTAGAACTGTTTCTGTTATTAAACTTACTTTCAGTTAATACTTTTTTAAATTATTTTTTTTATATATAACTTGCTATGTTTTTGATTCCAAAAAAAAAGGCAGACTACAGATCCTATTTTTTTCTAAATTGCTTTCAGGCAAACTTCAGACATATCAAGCTCAATTAAAAGAGGTCCTGGTGTCATTAGCACAAAAAGCCTTATCATTTTCCCTTCTCTGCTCATGTGCTTGGTTAAAAAAAAAAGAAAGGAAGAAAAGGACCAGTGAAGTTTAGCAATCCTCTTTGGATTGAAGCCGCTTTGTAGATACGTCCTAATCTAAATAGACTGACTAAAGAGACAGCATCCTTAAAAACGGCTAATAGCTGTTCATTAGTCTGACATTTGCCATGCTCCTAGGCACTGAAGGAAATAAGCATGCGACTGGAGCGGCATTGATCGCAATTAAATAAATTGCCATCGGCACATTGCTGCTGATGACTCGATGATGTATGTCTGACGGCACAAGACTGCTGGGGTTCCAGCATAGACTTATGTGTAGCACATGCGACCAAGTAGCCCTATCCATTAAATGAATCTGACATGTTCTTATGTAGCGAATGAACCACTTTCTATTCACTTTATGGTGCCTTTTATTTCCCTGGGGTTGGGCTTAGGAGGGTTTATAAATGGATAAAATTATGAACATGAACATAATGGTGCCTGCCAGGCTGACGGGGGGGTAAACAAGCAATAGAACTTGTGTGCTGGTGTCTGATTGCAGATCACAGGGGACTTGTGGGGACCCCAGAGAGACCACGCATGCATTTCACAACACATCCACATGTGTTTCATTTCTTACATAAACCCTGATATACATATTTAAGACAGTAACTTATACACAGAAGACTGTTCCCTGTGATTTTATTTGGATTATATGACAAACTGCACCTTAAAAAAAAAACATTATGGTGGTCTCTTAAACCAGAGGGTGGGAATCTTTAACCTATTTTTGTTCATGGGCTAGGTCTGCACTGTTCTCCTCTATCCAAGCTCCTGATGAAATACACCATCAAAGTCCTTCAAGCATCTTCTCTGCATCCAGCTCTGCATTCAAAGTAAGGGTGAACCTAAGGACGCACGACCCCCTCCTCACCCTCATTCTGCATGGCCAAACAGCACTCTGGCCCTCTCCCCACCTGCTTAGCATGCCAATGAATCTGCTCAGTCACTCGACTGCTCCCTCAACCACGCTTGCGCTTTCTTCATTTCAGTTGATCTGTTCTTATCCTTCTCCAGCACGAATAAAAATTTCCTTCTTTCTGCCACTTTAGGGGCAATTAGAAGAGAGTGATCAATGCATTACACATCGTTCTCTCTAAATGTACTTTTGTTCATTATTACAAAAGCCTGTCAAGAGACAAGCCACCATCTCTCAATGAATTGCGGCAAGTCAAGCCACGGCGTGAGATCAGCTCCACTGTATTATTATCATTAAGCCATACCACATTAATTCTTACAGCTACAATTTGTGCTCTTAATGGTGAGGCAGCAGCCTGTGAGAGATTACGCACTCAAATACATTCACCAAACAAATTAGCATTACTTTGGATTGTCACAATTAATTTTATCTCGAGAGAGTTGAATGTCGGCGCAGATTTGATTTAGCAGTCGGCGTTGCTCGTGAAATAGTTTCCAAAAGTACAGCATGCTGGAAAATACTCGATTGTGTCTCTTTGAATGTAACTTTCAA
This sequence comes from Corydoras sp. C115, assembly GCA_019802505.1. Classification (NCBI taxonomy): domain Eukaryota; kingdom Metazoa; phylum Chordata; class Actinopteri; order Siluriformes; family Callichthyidae; genus Corydoras; species Corydoras sp. C115. Next base: position 4,126,179 of record JAFMOC010000045.1, read on the forward strand.
ATGGATGAGTAACAAACGCAGGCTCATCACATTCTGAGCACAACCCACTTCCTGCATCCCAAACAACTCTGCAAGCAAATTGCATTTCTTTCTGAGCTGTTATTACTGTACATTTCCCAGGTGATGGTTTCAAATAAGTCTAATCATGATATATGAATTTTCTCATGTTTCTCTGGGATCTAAATTGCATTTTGCAAAATGTACTGTACATTTGAAAAAAAAAATTGTAATTGTGTTACTTTGTGTTGAGCTTGAATCAGCATTTGTACAAAGAACCCATTTGGGTAAAAAAAAACTTATATTTAAAAATACTTAAAAGTTTAAGCTACTTTACAAGCACAAAAGTATTGGGGCACCTACGGATCACATCCTATTTTAAGTTCACTTTCACCAATTCCCTCAAAAACTAGTCAGAGTATAGCAGCGCGCACACAAACACATTTTAACTTTAACCCATGCAGATTTCCCCCATGACTATTTAAGGCAGGACGTTTCAGGCATCGTAAAACCCGGAGAAAATATGAATCACAATATTTAAAAAGTCAGCCAAGTAAATGATAAAATGTTTTTCTCTAAATAACACTAAATAAATGGCCATGCATTAAACATAGTTTAGACAATATTATTCCAGATGTGACTTTTATATAATGTCTACGTTGACAGTGATTTACAGTGACACCCAAAATATTAATGATTTCCAAATATTTGTTAGCAATGCTGCAGGTGGTGTCGGTTCAAGGACTATCTTACTATTGTCATTTTCTTTTTCAACCTGCACATAGACACTAGCCTAATCTGAATCCAATTCAGGGAGCATTCAGAGGCTCTCACAACACACCTGGCCTTTTCTGTGCTCTTGTTTGTGCATTGTGTTGGGCTAAAATGCGACAAGGCAGTCATAGCCTGTTAAACACATCTAATAATGGCCCAGGAGGTTGCACTGTAATTACGAGCAGAATAGAAAAAAAGCAGCCACTTACTCCTTTTACTCTCCATTCTGGCCTTGGATGACCTAAAAGCAATCTCCGAGGCATAATGGGAGCATGTGGCACTAAAAGCCCACCTGTTGGTCCATACAACCCTTCTCGGTCCACCCGAAGACCTTGATAGCTTGCCATGTAAAAGGGTTGACTGTGACTATCGTCCTCAACCAACAATGTTCACTGTGAGAAGTTTGAGGTCACAATCTCTCTGCCTGGCCACAGATATGATGGAGATATCACAGTCCTTTTATGTTGTACAATGTAAAGTTGAAGAATATAAATAGCCTATTGAAAGCAATCTAGTAGGCCCTTGTCCTATCAGAGCACAGTGATCTGGAGATGCATGCGAACCAGATTGGCAAATTTAAGACTCAAGCCAGCCTTCTGGAGCCACAGTTTCACGTGGGTGATGGTATGCACGCTCACGTCAATAGACCGCACAGTATTTCTCACCCACACTACAGTGCCATGAAAAGCTTTGTTGTGTTTCAAGACCGAGAACACACAGAGCTTTCAGATGGGTTGACCAATTAGGTCTTGTAAAATAATGAAATCTTGAAGTCATACCACAAATGGAGTTGTTTTGAAGCCCAGAGGTGGGTGTGCAGGAATCGCTACAAAATATTAAAACAACAAAACTGATATCAAAGTCCTCTATCAGGTTTTATAGAATTGATACCTGTTTTATAGCAAAGTACCTTATAAAATTTTGATAATTTAGGTAATTTCTTATAGTACAAAACATTTTTAAGAGAAGAAAATCATTCCATCAATACAACTTCTATTCATTTTGACTACTTTATCCTCTACTAGGGTTGCAGGGGGGTTTCGCATGCCCATCTAGGGAAGAAAATTTCAGGCACCCAGGACAGAGACACCCAGGACAGGGCGCCAATCCATCGCTGAGCATAAACTTACACAGACACAGACTACATAGAGGCAATTTAGAGAAGCCAATTCAGGGGAAACTTCACCAAGATCGGGATACAAACCTAGATTCCTTGCGCTGAAAGGCAGACATGCCTTCCTTAATACAATATAACTATAACTATCAAGTATATGATATGATCAAAAACCCTAAATACATATATTATTTATTTAGTTCTTGGGCTAGGTCACATAATACCTTCAATTGATGCCAAAGACTGGCCCCTAAGTCGAGGTAAACAGTCAAGCAACGTCACATTGATGTTCAAAATTCACAAAAAAAAAAAAAAAAATGCCAGTGAGCTGGATAAGAAGTGATTAAACTACAATTTGTTTTATTATGAGGGAGTAAAGCAGTAAAACATTCCTTTGCAGTATTGTATTTTGACTTTATTTTCAAAGCTGGTTTGATTGATTCAAAGGCTCATGGTGGTTTAGGCCTAGGGGTATTACATTATTCATGGAGTGATGGCAAGCAATAAATATACCAGGTCCTTCATAAGCCAGGTAGCATTTAAACACTATTTATCCTTGATTTCTCTGACATAAGTAGGGTTCTGAAGAATAACGTACAGTTTAATGTATGACACAACCTTTACTGTTTCATCAGAATGGTGTATAAAAATGTATTATATAAAACATACTTATTGGTATATCCTTCAAATAAAAACCAGATTTTCTATCCAGTATATATATATGTACTGCTTGATGGAACTAACTGAACTCTTTTGAGAAAAAAAATGAGGATGGATTTTGTACAAATAAATCATCATTTAATCTAGTCTTCAGCGATGGATTGGCGCCCTGTCCTGGGTGTATCTGCCCAGCGCCCGAGACATTCTTCCCTGGATGGGCATGGGGAACCCCACCGCGACCCTAATAGAGGATAAAGTGGGAGATAATGAATGAAGGAATTAATTAATCTAGTCTTTGGTGAGTTTAATTAATAAATTGGTGATTTTATTTTTATTCTAGCTACATAAGTCATCTATCTGTAATGCAAAGGCACTTTATACTGCATTTCGGCATAAAAAGATGTTTTTATAGCCATAAAGTAGTTATTGACAGGTGAATTGATTCGGGCGGCGCATTACTGAAGACCTAGGTATGAAATGCACGGCCCGCCACTCTCTGTTTTAAATAAAAAAGTGTGTATTTTACACTTTTGTATAAAGTATTGTTTGTACAATAACTTCTGGTAAGCATCCTAAAAATTGCAGCAGCAACAAATCCTCTGGGTACAGCGTGATCAAAGCATAATCAAGCATTACAATATCAACATGTGTATTAAACCATGCCAGCTTATTAACACAGTGACTTCAGGCATATCATAAACATGACACAAAGCAAAGCAAAGGTTGCCTTGGAAATTGCAATGTTCTTAAAGTCTTTACGTCAATCTCTAAATTTCTGTTGGCATAAATTCCCTCACTATTAATTTGGCGTGAGCAATAGCAGCAGGAAACAGGAGCCTGCCAACTGTGCACTTTCAAATTCACCATCACGCACTTCTTCCATCAGGTATTGTGTGCGGAATTTGCAAGAAGCTTAATTGCAGGCTATTGTTGCTCTAACTCATTAATTAAATGAATTCTATTCCTCTGTTGCTTTTGACTGTGACAAGGCTCAGTCGTAGGTAACTCAGCGGGAGAAGGAAGTTGCTCACCCACGGCAGACCGCCTTTCTCCTCCTTTCAACTCTGAACTGTGAAATTACTTCACAGTTGTACGCATTGGCACTAACATCAAAGGCTTACAAACACAAATGCACCACTGAGGTAACCTGGGTGCAGAAAATCTGTTTGGTTACTTGCTTATGATGTGGAGCAAATTCATATACAGTACATCATGCGGACACGGTTCACTGCAGTGATATTGAGCCTTTACCAAAAAATAAAAAATTAAAATTAAATCTCCTACACAATCACATTAATGTGAACACTCAGAATAAAGTCCAAGATACATAACTAGCAGCAGTGTTCTATTCTTATTCATGTGTTTAGTGTCATGGGAGATGGATCATAAACAGCCGGGTGATTGCTATGCTGTTAAACCAACAGTATGTACATGATAGGACAGAGTCTGGATTTTTGTATGGCTCAAACATCACAAATCACATGGGTGTGTTCGTCATTAAATGAAACATGAGTATTGTATGGAGCATTGTGTAACCCATGTGATCAATAAGTTAAAAAGCAGTCTTTGTCTGGGTGAATAGTGAAAACGGGGACTATGGTTGCATAACATTCTCTTCATCTGATGTCGATTAAGGACAGCATTATTCCCAAAAACTATATGGAGAAGAATTAACGCGTCAGGCTTTAAGTGTCATGTTGATTTTAAATGAAGGCATTACAGAGCAGTCAAGGTTTTCATTATCTTTAATTATCTTTAATATAAAGACATTCATCTTAATTAAGTAGCTAATTGAATAAATGTAGACACTTATTTAAATGCTTAAATAGTTTTAGGCTGAGCAACAACAAAATAAGAAATAAAAAATGGAAAGGTCATTTAAATTACTACAGTTATTTACTTACATCAGTCTGTGATGCTGATATTTTTAGGCCAGCTGTGAAGGCCTTGAAGGCACTGATGGAGTTCAGGGTCTCATATATTAGTCTACTAATTATATTTTGTCCATGAATACTTATTAAATCATTCCAAATTGTCTTTCTGCTTCCTTTCATAGCATTTGCACCACTTCCAGACTTGCATTTTGGGTGTGATAGCTCAGAGGTTTAGGTGGATTGGGCTGACAATCCAAGGACTGTTGGTTCAAATCCCAGTTCTACTGAAGCTACCAATGAACACAGGGTTACATCCCTGGAGCAATGAGGGTTAAGGGCCTTGCTCAAGGATTTGAACCCACATCATTCTGATTGATAGCCCAACACCCTAACCCCTGAGCTACCACACCCTTGGGATTTTTTTCAAGTTATCTATCTGTGATGCAACAACCCTTTATACTGCATTTCTGCATAATAAGATGTTTTCATAGCCTTAAAATAATTATTGACGTGGATTGATTCAGGTGGAGCAAAGCTGAAGACCTAGGTGCCTGCCACTAATATATATATATATATATATATATATATATATATATATATATATATATATATATATATATATATATATATATATATATTTTGTTAAGACCTTCTCCTTGAATCAAAATTGACAATGAGCGATGGACTCTCAGCTAGTGATGTAGTTGATCTTGCAAAGGAAGACCTAGACATTGATTTTAAAAGTTGACTTCTCCAACAACATGAAGGAGAAATCATGACTTAATTAAATGCTTTCTTCTTTTTATGACTTTTTTTCCCCTCACTGAAATCACTTTGGCCATTGAGGCTTTCAGATGGAGGCGAGTCATTTTTCAATCCTACCTGCTACAATAACGCCTGCACTGCGCAAGACTGGACAAAGTCCCCTGAACCGGTATTTATAATAACGACTTGAGCCTTCTGCACACGGTCACTCTTCATTTGCTTTGAGGTGCAGATTGTACACAGAAAACCTTGAACCAAATGAGACTTCATGGTCTAAAAATAAATAAATAAAATGAGGTAAATCATTGCATCTGTCATTAATTATTCAGCTTAGCCTGAGCACCTTGTGCCCGCAGTTAAATTAATTGATTACTATCCTGGGTTTTCCCAACCGCCCCATGTTTAATTGAATCTAGTTAGCTTGTGATCTTTGACCCAAATGCTTTGCTGAATCCACAAAATGTACCTTGGCCATTTCTTCATCAACAGGGGCCACCCACACACCAAACAATTCATCAAGAAAGACAACAGGGTGCTATGTTACTGCTCCAAAGCGCCATCTTTCAAGCATTAGAAAGCTGCCGGTACACCCAAAAACGCTTGGCACCGTGTGCTGTAGCTGCTTTAAATTCTCTGTGCCTGATTTCTTTTAAAGTTTTTTTTTCCAGTGTCTGCTTTACTTGCACGAGCAAACTTATCATCTTAAATTGCAGGGATAAAACGATTATGCTCCCTTGTGGTTTTTGCAGCACGGCCGCCTGGCTTTATCTCAAAAGTAGGCCTCGGATAGATCAGGAAGACCCGGACTGTACACAATTTGGCAAGGGAGACAGCACTTCTTAGAGGAAATTTCTTATCACCTTGCTGTTTACTTCACCAGGCCTGAGGCTGAGTGGGGCCTCCGTTAATCCCGGTATTTCATGTTATTTAGGGGGCCTTATAGAGATTGATGGCAAATATATTTTCCTTATCTCCTGCCTTCATTACAAGCCAGCAATAACATAAAAAATTAGTTTCACTCTTTTTTTTCCCTGCACACATCTCTCAAGACATGTAAAGAGATAAGTGAGTGAATTTCAGAAACGTCACCCGACTTGCAGATGCAGATGTCCATTGTTGCGCTTAGCTTTAGGTTGGCTTATGTACTCCTCTACCAGCATATTTGAAAAGTTGCTGCTCTGAATGTGCCACAAGGTCCTTATCATTAAAATTCATTCCGAAACAACACAGAGCAACAAAAAAATGTAAACACTTTATATAAGAGGCTGTATTCCCAACAGTTCCCCGGTGACAGCGAAGACAACAAAGGGAAGAGAGGATTATTGTTTGCAAACCTGCTTACCATCATCACAAGTAAGAAGCAATATTTCAACAATGAAAGGATGCAATGCATAAAAATTAAATAGTGTTTACATTAAATATTAGACTTTCATTTTGTGAGACGGCCTGATACAAGTCGCTAATTTAATTATCCATGCAATGCTGCTCCTGTAATGCGATCCATAAGCAGTTTGTTTTGCAATCCAGTCTCATTTAATCCTTTTATGCACTTCCCTGGTCCAAAATCATTCTGCTAACAAAACACAACAGTTTGAAACAATTATAAGGGGATGGTTATGTCTGTAAGGATCTCTGTGAGACCAAGCTGAGAGCTTATGAATGCTAAATACGCCTAACTAACTCTATGCTACATTAAAATTTATATTTAATGCAATTATGTGAATTCTACATAAGATCAATAGATGGTGGGCGTAAATAGGTCATTTTTAAATGCCTATGCCCTGATTAATAACACAGAGCAATAGTACAGACATATTTTATTCTTGAGACCCAGCTATTCTTTTTTTTTGTGCATAATACAAAACTTTATCCTCTTGATCCTTGGATGTGAATGATGTTTAGCACTGCAATGACATGATGGTGGCGTGTGTGTTGCTCTTGTACGTGTGGATCAGTCCCAGCAGTGCTGCGATTGTACGCTGGTGATTGTGCAGCTACTTTATTTGCAGTACTATTTGTGTTCTAATTATATTGAACATTTTTCCAGATTGGTTGATGAACTGGGCTAGATGAATGATCAGGAGATGTGCAAAGCACCACTGTCTGATGAAATTCTTAGGCCATCATTGGTTCGGCTCTTTGTCTTTAATGCTCTGGACTAATGTGCTTGCTGGACTCCAAGACTGCAAACATTAACCATCACCAGGTCAGCCAAATGACTGCAAGCGAACAGTGGCACCACATTAGCCCCCTGCCCGGTGGTTAGTGTGGGGGCCAGCTTCAGGAGGTTTGAATAATAGCCATGTAAAGTTGCTTTTTGACATCAATTGACATAAGCTGCAAACAGGGAAGAAAGGACACAGTACAATATCACCTAAATGCCAAAAGGTCACAGCCAATGCAATTTCGTGAGAATTTGAAACAATTGTAGTTCATTTTTAGTGTAGCCTGGAAAAAAATACAATAATTTAAATTATTTAATGTTTGTTGAGAAGTCTCAAATGCACAACTGGTTATTTAGTAAGATAAATTGAGAGTACAAATTATACAAGTAATGCATTCTGGCAAGTACTGATGCCTGGAGCATACTCATGTGCATGTTTACTTTTAATTGACAGATTAGAGTTGAATTGACAGATTAGAGGACATTTGATTGATGAATCTAAATTTATTAAATGTCATGCCAAGTTTACTAACAATGATGGACCTCATAATATGAGTGTTTGAGAAAGTTTTGCTTGAAAAGAGCATGAGGCCTATTTCAAAGCTTTGCCGTAAATAACGATGGCAAGCAACATGTCACTTAGACCAAACTGTCTTTCCTTTTTCCTTTCCCAAATTGTCGCTGGTCTGACGTAGCTGAACTCAATGACATTCTTATTATGTTCATTTTCACTTTTCGGACCTGTGCAATAACCCTTTTGATTCTCATGTCAGGCACTTTGCAATCTATAAACCCTAAAACAAATATGTAAAACTGATAGGGCAAGCTAAAAATCTATCACTTTGTGTGGTGGAATTTGACTTTTTAAGTCTTTTTAAAACACCTTTCAGGTAGTTTACAGCGTAATGCCTTCGACCTCCAACAGAGTGGTTTCAATTTTTGATTTTACCCCCTTAATGTCCTTTTAATCAAAATTAAAACACTTTTTGAAAGAAAATAAAGTTCTGCAGTGGGCGGCACAGTGTGTCAGTTAGGTTTGAATCTCAATCTGGGTTTCCATGTTCTCAGTATTTTAATCTTTGTCCATTTCTCCTCCCACAATCCAAAGACATGGATATAAGGTAAATTGAATGCTCTAAATTGCCCCATAAAATATGTGTTTTTGTGAGTGCCTTTGTGAGTGAGTGTGTGTGCCCAGTGATAGGTGATTGAGTGTATTTGCCCAGGGCCCGAAACGTTCTCCCCTGGATTGGCATGGGAATACCCGCAACCCTAATAGAGGATTAAGTGGAAGATAATGATTGAATGAATAAAAGTTTATTTTCAATTCTTTTTCATTTTTGTCCATTTCTCCATTTTTATTCCTATACAATGCCTGTTGCCTTATTTCCTTTACTGTTTACAAAGTCTCAGAGAAATGCAGGAAATTGCATATATCCTTCCTGCAGGATAGATGATCAGTCTGTCATCCTGAACAGAAATGCCTGAGGAACAATGTGCCGTGAACTTTATGCACAGGTTGGCTGATTAATGCAGTCAAGGATGGAAGGCAACTCTGACTGGACCTCAAGCCCCAACGTCTGTGAGGCATATATATCGATCTCGGGACATCGCATGAATCAATCAAGGTTGATGGGCTTACTAAAATCAATACCAATTTCAAAAGCGTCTATTATAATCATGATAAGAATACAGGCAGCATTATTGAAGCCAATACAAATTAATGCACTGTTTAAACGTCCTGTAAAAATCTTTACTCACAGCCTTGGTTTCCTGGGAGTATCCTATTCACTGCTGCCAAGCACACGGCCATAAATTCTGCACCATAAAACTATAAATGTTCAAGATATGCACAACATAATACATGGATGTAGGTTATATTCTTCAAATTGCATTTTCAGGCTTTTTGAATTAAGTTTTAGAAGATATTTTAATCTGCATCGGCGAGTGTTATTCACTCTTTACATTGTTCACATTTTTTGAGGCCACCTGACCTGTATGGTTCTTTTTTGGTCCCCCTTGAACGTGAAATGCTTTTGTAAAGTTTAATATGATGCTTCTGTCACATAATATACTTGGAATAAATAAAGAAATTATTAAGCGGAAGACAATGAATGAATCGTGGCTCTGTTATAACATCAACGCAGACCCATTTGTCCAGCAAGTTTATTTTATGATTATAGTGAAATTCAATTTCACACACTATATTATATGTGGCCATTCATAATGTAAATGTATTTCAGTGTCAATCATATTTTCTGAACTGTGCATCCTAATTAGGGTCAAAGAAGGTACTTGGGCCTATCCTGGACCACACCAGCCCACCACAGACAGTAGATAATGATGCAAGCTGCTCTGATCCCTTTACACTTCAGAAATATCTTCATTGGTAGTCCTGAGTCACAGGATAATTATTTTCTTACGTGACCAAATCTCATATACAGTGTTTTTTAAGAGAAAGCTGGCCAGAAGTCCATAATATCGCATATTAAAGGGGAACTTATTGGCATGCTAGTCTGCTAAGCTCTCTGGAAACATTCTCCCATGTTTAATCTGCTTCGGGCTGTACAGCCAAGTTGGCAATAGAACTGTCTCATCTTAAAACAGAATAAATTGTGTTATTAAAAAAGCGAGGTAAAAAAAATTACTTAGGCTGTGAAGATAGTGTCAAGTTACATTCATGAATGTCAGAATGTTTGCCACTGTGCTCTGTGTACCTCTTTTTATCTTGTTTTTTTTTGGAAATTGGGACCTGTATTTATTTTCCCAGATAATCATAGAGGCACATACTGTATTTCAACAGTATTAACAAAGTCATAAAAATATCTTGCTAATAGATTTCCCCAGTGAAAAACAGCTGCGCTTAAAGGCATGCTATATAATTCAGCAGCGCACATCAGCCGGTGGCTTTTGTTTACTGTTCATCAGTGCTGAATGATCTTGGAAATCTTGTCTTTATGAATTACGTAGGTGATGTTGCCACTGTAATGTGTGAGTCATGGAAGCCTAAATAAAAGAGGTGTTTTATTTTCATGACATGAACTACTCCTGGAAAATGTTTAATAATTCTGTAGGTCTAGGTTTTAAGGAGATGCACTAGATTATCTCATTATCTTTTGCTTAATTCTTCACTAAAGTTGCAAAGGGTTCCTGCTACCCATCCAGGGAAGACCAATTCCAGCACTGGGCAGATACACCCAGGACAGGATGCCAATCAATCCCTGGGCACACATACAGACAAAGACACACTTTTTGGGGGCAATTTAGAGCAACCAATTCACCTTGATGTTTTTGGACTGTGAAAGACTGAAGGACTAAGGTGTGGATATGGAGAAAATTTTTCCTAAAACAGGATTTGAACCTGGATCCTGGAGAGAAAGACGTGCTAATTAAATTTTGCACAAATAATAATGAACCAATATTTAACAAGCTATCATTTTTAAAAGTTTACAAATGTTATCATGTCTTCAGCAAGAGGTTAAACGGTTTTAGAGGATGATGTTGTTTCTAAAACTTTCTGTTGCATGATTTGTTACTTTGGAAATTTTATTAGGTAAAACTTATCTAGCTGAGATGTTCTCAGAGATGCGATCTATCCACAGAAGCTAAATCAAATTTGAAAATATGCCATATAATGTGTGAGTGTGTGATTATAAGCCATAACAAACTCTTTCAACTTTAAAGTTCAGATGTGATGGAGTTTCTTGACTAAATGCATCCCATTTCCATAATCCTATTTTCCATCTCCCAATGAAATGTCTAGTACTGATAACAGCTTTGCAATCGTGTATTTACTGAGCTCTCTGCATTAAATAAAATCTGTTTTACATTGTGTTCAGTGACTGCGCCCAGAGTTTTTTTTAAGAAATGAATAAGTCCAGCAAGAAATCACCTTTATGAACATAATGTCTATAAAAGTTGCCCCACTTGTTTGTAAAAGACATAATAAAAACTGAAATATGTCATTTGTCAATTCACTTAAATATATAAAAGACAAAAAAGTCAAAGAAAAGATGTCCAGCATGGTGAATGACCAACTCTATTTTACTTTCATTTTAACATATTTAGAAATAAAGTGATTTATTTTGCCAATTGTGCTTACACAGAGGAATTTGTCCTCATTTAAATCTTAACACTCCAATTTTTATTAGCAAACATATGTTTATCAGCAGAGCCGCCGGCAATTGTGTTAATTGCCTCCAATTAATGTCCATTTCCATTTACTCCACCTTCCCCTCACTCCCTTAGTGTCGCTGCGCTCCTGCCACTAGCTTTTTCACTGCCGTTTTAAAATTTCAACATTCTTTTCAATATAAATTTGTATATTTACATTCAATATTAACAACATAGTGAAGATGTACCAAGACCCATCAGCTAGGAGTGGCATGCAGGCAGCTTGTAATGATAATATGTAAAGGCAATTTAGGTAAACAAGCTGCGCCTGAAAGAAGCTAAATAGCCGAGCCTGTCTGAAAGAGATACCACGCATAACTGCTTATTTTAAAGACATGCTTTATTAACATGGATTAGCCAACACTCCAACTATCTGATCCTCTATGCTAAACACCTTTGAAAACTCATATATTTCAGCTGTAACCTTGAGTGTTTATCAGCGCCTTCTGAGACTGCCTATAATCTAGCCATTAGAATTCAAATGCACTGATTACAATTCTTCCAACACAGTGGCTAATCTGTATTTCCCCTCACACTTGACTAATTCCATATGAGCACAGAACAGGAGAGCGAGGTCATTAGTAAGCCCTGTTGCAGACACTAGCCTTGGGTCTGCCTCTTCACCCTGAGGTTCAGCAGGGTCACACAGAGCCAAATCTGTTTACCTCCCACAAACATGCACGAGCGACTGACGAGACTCCCAATGAAATCCATAAATATTCAAGACTCCCTGACTCCACCAGACTCAGGAAGATTGATTGGTGTAGTGAATGTGGTGATGTTTGTAGATTATTGTTTTGAAACATCACCCAATGTACCTTCAGGCAAGACAAAAACACACCTCCTTACTTAATTGCTTATCAAAAGAAAAGTCTGGCAGGTCTGTGGCAGCATTACAGTGCATCTCCCCTTGATTGACACCTGATTTCTACTAAAGACCGGTGTCCTGCTGTGCTATTGAAATAGGTGTACATGTCTTTCAGGGCTAAACAAAATCTTTGCCTTAGATCTTCAAATAATTATATAATCCTAAAAGAAAGACAATGGTCTCAAAAAAATGGAAATAATAAATCTATGAGAAATAATCTATGGATGACACATTGGTGCAGTGGCTAGCGCGGTCACGGTCCCCTATTTTGATTTTTACTTTTTGCAAAAATTGCTACTGTGCTGTAAAGTGAAGGTGAACTGATATAATAAAATACTGCTCAGGAGTGAATGAGTGTGTAAATGTGTGTATGGCACAGCGCCTGGAGACAACTACAGCTGGTCGCAAGCCTGGAGGAAGGTAAAGGTTACCAGCAGGCCCCATCATTGATGTAAGTTATATTTGTAAAGATACCTGTACAGTGAGTGAGCACAACAAAATTGCTTTAAAGCGCCCCTCTGTGTGCTGTAATTATAAAAGAATCTTCCTCACACATGCCTCATTTTTCATAGCTCACCAATTAGATTGTCGTGTAACTTGTCATCAACAGCTGCGAGTGTGCATAAGAAACAAATAGCTTTTCCGCCAACAAGTAAGACAACAAGTAAATATGTATCTATCAGCTCCTCGTAAAGTGTCTCCAAACAAGATCGCTAAGTGCTACCCGAGTGACATCCACTCAATGATATCCCTTCTGATGTCCTCCAATCAAAATCCCAGTGGCATCAGCGGGTTAACGTATTCATCTCCAAATCGGGCTAAATGTACAAGCCAAATTCGGGTGACTTTCATCAGGTCATGCAGCAGAAGAAGTGAAGTGGAATGAGCGACGTGACTCAATAAACCTGAAGCATTTCTCACAAAGAAAGTCCTTGAAGACAGCAAGAAAGTGAGCACTGGAAAAAAGGACAAACGGATATAGAACACAGCAGAGGGACGAAAGGGGAGCCGAAAAGGAATAAAACCAGATCTGGCTATGAGCCAAGAAAACAAAAATACAGCAGCTATAAAAACACATTAGTATTAAAAGTCAAACGTTTTACAAAAGTGACAATGTCATTTGGAGAGGAGCTTTGGTGCATGGTCTAAATGGGGAACAATATTTATATATTTTTATGTATGAAATGAATCCTACCAGATGAAACATGTCACTTGGATTATGTGGATAAATATTAGAATATAACTTGTGTCAAGTATTAGGTTTTAAAATTAAAGGTCATTTTAATTTCATGTGCATCAGTAAAATGCTGTCGCCACTTTGATTTCAAGGGTAAAAGTCAAAATGCTGGCCATAAAGTTTTATCATTCATAAATTGAATATAAAAACACTAGTAGTAAAGTAGTATAAAAACACTAGATTTGGCCTAGAATTAAAAACATCTTAATAGTTTGTACTAATTAATAAGCAACAAATGAGCTGCAGCATTTATATGTGCAAAAAGCTATTACGTTCGCATGCAACAAAGTTAGATACTGGTATGTTGGTTGTATTTAATTTAATAATGACTTAAAAATATGTTTTAACATTAAAATTTAGTATAGATAAGATTACCAAAACAGTATGCTTACGGTACTTTAGAAATATTACTTATTATCTACAGTATGGGCAGATAGACCAAGGACAGGGGGTCAATCCATCACTGGGCCCACAGACACACACTCTATAGGGGTTTACTTTAGATAGTGAGAATTAAGAGCAGCCAAATCACCTTGAATCCATGTTTTTGTGGGACTGAGGGACATGAAAACTCAGATCAGGATTCAAACATGGATCCCCAGAGACAAATGTGCTAACAACTATACCACCCCATAACATTTTTTTTTGTAATTACAATTTGACGTAGTATTCACATTAGTAATGCGATGTATTAACCAGTGTTAATTATTGATCAGTATTAATGTACATAAAATAATCACAAATAACAATACACTAATGTACAACAATGATAAACATCTCATTTCCATTGTATTTTCTACCGTGATGTTTTCTGCTGACGTTACATTGTCGACATTGTTGTTCTTTTGCATACATCTTCCTCCCAGACTACCATAAGGCACACATGCTATATATTTTAGGAGTGTACAAGATTAAGTGCTTTATAGTATTAAGGTTTCAGATTGCCTCCAAGTGACTACCACTTCACCTAATCAATACGGTGGCCACATTGATGCATTGCTCCTACGATTGGAGCAAAGAAACCCAGCAGACAGTTTAGCTACCAAAGAAACCTTTTGAACTATAAAGTCATTGCACCACCATGTGCAGTATGTTGGCCTCCTGGAAGACATTAAAGGCTTATTCCAAGCAAAAGAAACCACGATTTATAGTTACAGGTAATTATTCACTGCTATTTGTACATCATGTTTACTGACACATCCTAAACACAACAGAATTCACCTTTAAAGTTATTTGCACAGATTAGGGTCAAGAGCATTGCAATTTATTTGCAGGACATTAACACAATGACTGTAAAAGCTTGTGAGTGAAGTAATTAGAAACCTGTTTAGTGCAACACTTTGATTAAGACATCTATATTTTCTACAGTAAATAAGTAATTGTAGGGAGAATGAGATGGGCATTAGAGAGATGATTTAATTAGGCTCTTAAAATGTTAATTTAGATATTTAATGAGAAATAATTTCTTTAAGAATATGCAGATCTGCAATAAATTAGTGAAGTGCTAAAGACTCCAGTGTGAGTTTGGCTGTAAAGTAAAGACAAGGCGTATTTAAGTTTAAAATAGACAAACCAGATAACCATGACTAAGGCTTGAGACATGATTTGCAGTCCATCTTTAATTTAGTAAAAAAAAAAAAATCATCCTCCTTACTCGCTCATGCCACAAACTTCAATTAACTAAAAAAGAAGCAGGAAAGAGCCATCAATAAATCTAAGGAAGAGTGACAGCAAAATGTCGCACAAGCTGTTGTCCTAGTCCCTTACTTTGTTAAGCTTTATGACTGGCTCATAATTTAGCATAACATTATCTTCCCTTATCACCATATCCTATTCACACTCCCTACGTACATCTACCTTCACTATGTTTTCCTTCAACTCCTCTTCTGGCAGGAGGGAAGATGGATAACCTAGGCTCGTAATCAAAGTGTTCTCTGATCGGGGAGATGAGAAGGAGGTTCTAATTACTGAAAAGGAACGTACTGGGATAGCAGAGTATTCATCATGTGATTACACACACACACACACACACACACCTCATGACTATGTTCGAACTTGCTAGTTGTTACGGACCGCAAGTGAATACTTAGAAGGTGAGTTGTTTTAATATTGTGTAGGTTCTAGGGTCCGGGATTCGGGATGAATCTTTTCTTGTTAAGCTTTAAGGGCCATAAACTGTGTTTTCTTATGCATCCGACGCATTGTAAGTGCATTCATAAAGCTTAACATTTACCATCATAAGCCTCTGTTAATGTACTTAGATGTTCATAACCACAGTCATAGTGTTAAGACAAAACGACATAGAACTTTCTAACACAAATTTGCAAAATACATTATAAATATAAACCTTGAATGTCCATTCTTACTTATTAGAAGATATAAGAGACCATTTAGGAACTGTTACTTAAGTCATTAAGTAATAATATTTATACTCTCCTTTATAGAGGTAATAAACAATACCTAATGCCTGATAAGCTTATAAGCTTTCATAAACAGTTATCAGCAGTTATAAAGTCATAAAGGAATTTGTTTAGCACAATTGTTAGAAAGTATTATGACTAGGGGTGTCTTCAACTAAGGATTTTCATAGTCGAATCTGATTCGTCAGATTTTCTCTATAGTCGACTGATAGTCGAATCAGTTAAAAATTTCACCACAAGATGACGCTATAAGCGTGGTTTTTAAAAAATATATTTTTTTTATATTTTACTTGTTTTTCTAGAGCACCGTAAATGGGATCCCCGTTCTGGACTTTTTTCCACTTCAAAGGAAAAACCTAAAACACTCAGATCAATCACGAAAACAAAGACATTTTAAGTAAAAACTAATGCTTACCAGCAGCCATGGGCACCCCCATGTGGTCAAAATGGTACATTCGACTATGAGGTTCTACAGTTCTCCGAATCAAATCGTCGAATCAACGAATATTGCAGCTCACCCCTAATTATGACAGTGGTTTTTTAAAGAAGTTAATGAACACTGTAAAGCAATATGCTTTATTTTTTATGCTATATTTCTATTATTGTATAATGCATAATGGTCACTGTGTTATAAACCCTTATTGCATATTCTTATAACACTTCATGAATGTGGTTATTAATATCTATGCACATTAACAGAGGCTTATAAAAACATCACAAAGCTTTATGCATATGTTTATAATGCGTTATGTACTGTGGTGTATTTTGTTTTTCCAGGGGCATTACATTTTTTATATCTTATTGTTGCACAAACAGATCATAAACTCAGGACGCAATAGAGAAGTGTTTCTTGAACTTAGTTCTGAAGCACCACACCCTGCACAAGTGTTTCACCTGTAAACCACTGTACAACCATTTTTAACTAATAATTTGCTTTTCAAAAACTAATTAGATAGATTGCCTATGTTGTAATATTTACTGTTTATTTTATTATACCTGCATACCTTTTATATATTGGAATACATTTCTCTTAAACACATAACCTTGATCAGGTCATTTAGCCGAATGTGACATAGACAGCAGAATTTAATAAGTAAAGAGTATTTTTCACAAAGAAGGACCTTCAGGACA
Source organism: Corydoras sp. C115 (assembly GCA_019802505.1). Classification (NCBI taxonomy): domain Eukaryota; kingdom Metazoa; phylum Chordata; class Actinopteri; order Siluriformes; family Callichthyidae; genus Corydoras; species Corydoras sp. C115. The sequence continues at coordinate 4,143,356 of JAFMOC010000045.1, forward strand.
AAGAGAATGTGAGGGCTGGAGGAAAGAACTGGTCTGAAGGACAGAGAGGAAGATGAAGAGAAATCAAACAGGACTAGGCCAGAAGCCAAGAAAACAAAAATAAGGGCCGTAAAAGCACATTGAGAAGGAAAAAGAAGCATCAATTCCCAAATGTGACACCATAATTCAGAGAGAAAGCCTCCTCGCACCCTTTAGGGGCTGTCTGCACCGTCTGACATCTTTCTTTTCTCTGTCTCCCTTTCGCACTCTCATCAGACACACACGCAAGGTGAACATGCAGTTTGGGAAATTTAAATAAATAAATGTACATTGATATCTGTAATCCCATTTGCACAGTACACGGACCTCGTTCAACCCTATAAATGTGGAAATGGGGTTGCATCCAAAATGCATTCTGAACAGTAGAGATTTACCAATCCAACTGAGAAGCTATGTAGCTTGAACACATTTTATCCAGGAGTTGCTGAATTGTACGCACTTTTACCTTGCTGGGGACGATTTGACATTCTGAAATTTTAGTCCATCCCAATTTCATGACAAGTTAAATCTTGTTAACTTAAAATCAATACACTGAAATCATCAGAATACACAAACTGAAAATGTCTACATGCGCGTGTATTGTTAAAGCTCAGCATGTGTGCATGTAGACATGTTCATGTCAACAAAAAAAAGATGTTCCGGTCTCCACATTCCTTCCATTCCGTGACAACACCATTTACAATAAACATTAATGTGCCATTTGATTGTCATGTGGCCTAAAATTATAAAAAGCACAGATTTCCACAGGCTCCAAATCATTTGAGATTTGCTAGATAACTATGAATTATATATCTAGCAAGATTTCCTCTTCTTCTTCCACCTTGTTCCCGTTAGGGGTCAACAAAAATTATCTGCCTTTCTTCTAGTAATCTGATATGGAGGGGTGTAAGACAATTTAGTGTCTCCAATTTACCCATCAGCATGTACTTAGATGTTAGGAGAAAGGATTCTACACAACACGGACCTGTTTTCACCCGATTAAAAACTGAATCCATGACCCTTTTTTTGCGAGGTAGAAACACTAAATCTTGTAACCCACTTGTAAAGCTAGCAAGAACGTGGGTTTATCTATAAATATGTTTTATATAAGTATGAAATTATGTCATGGGTTTCATATAAATCTGGCCCAGCTGGACTCAGGAGTATGATGTAAGTAAAGCTGGGCCTGGCTAAAGCCAGAGGCCAAACTGAGGTGAGGAGCCCGGAACACCTTTTCTTATTTTCTTACAATATATTTTCTTATATGTTTATGCTGGACCATGCAACCTCTGTTCTAAATAAATAAAGCGCAGCAATAAGGACCTGTGTGCCCTTCTGTCTTATCGTCAGCAAGAAGTACACAGGAAAAAAGTTGCACACTGGGTGCATGCCTTCAGACTTGCCTCCGGCAGGTTGTGTTTTCTACAATTGTCACCTTTTTCACTGTTCTTGAGTTTTTATGCCTATAAATCAAAGCAGGATGCAAACCAGAGATAGGATAAGTATGAAAGTGAAAAACCTAAGGTGCACTTTACTAGAATGTAGCATCCTTTTTTGACCAGTGGGACCTGCCGAAAATATTTAGTAGGTTGCTACCTAGGGTAAGTGAACAACTGGGGATGTCAAGCTAAAAGGACAAGAAGGCATTAATATGGGCCAGGTTATTCTTATCCTTATTACAAGTTAAGAAATATAAAAGGCACCATGTTATCTATAATCTAATAAGCAGTTCATCAATTGGTGTCATGTGACCAAGGTTATGTTACTCACATGAGAGTTCGTTATACGCTTTAAGTCATTTAAATTACATTTAGTCATTTAGCAGACGCTTTTATCCAAAACGATGTCTAAATCCAAAAAAAAAAAAAAATTAAAGTCGCACCCTTGATTTCATTATCACAAATAATTTATTTTTTAACAAACAGATTGGTAATGGTAAGTGGAGATAATAGACAATGGAGCAAGAAGGGGGTGTGTCCAAACCATGTCTATATACACACAATCAAATGTGTGTTTCTAAAATGTTCCATCACAACCCACGTTATAAAAAAAAAAATAAATAATAATAATAAATAAATAAATAAATAATAATAATAATAATAATAATAATAATAATAATAATAATAAATATAAAAATAAAAACATGTGGTTATTTCCAGAGACACTTGTGCTGTGAAGAAAATGCAAACAGTTCTTTAGCTTTACCAGGTTTTAATACCGTTTCCAGAAGCTTGTGTTTGCTACAGAAGCTAGACATTTAAAGTCAGAGTTGAAGCTCTTTGAAACCAGATTTACTCTAAAGCACCCCCCCCCCACCCCAGTTTGTGCCATTGTGCTCAAGCACTGTCCGCCGGCCCGAGGGATTTGCTTGTTTTCAAAACAAGACACACAAAAAGACAGGGAAGAGAGACCACAGGAGAAACCTTCACAAAGACTACAGTCAAAGAACCTAAAAGGTGGCATGCTGCAAGGACAAATTGAGTTCAGGCCAAGACAACGTTTCCCTTCCGATCTTTGAATGCACATTGTTTCTGAGGAAAAATCATTTTTCCCCTATGGGAGTAAGGTTACAGTTACAGGGGACTACAGAAGGAAACGAAAAATGGGCTGTCTACGTGTCTTTTGGGCTGTCAGTAAAGGCCTTCTGTCCACAGGCAGAACCCGGTGATCTGCCTTAAATGAATCTGTCTGTGTAATTGTTCAGTGAGTGCGCTGCTCGAAGAGGAGACTGCATTCCATTAGACAGTGAAGGCCCTCGGGGAAAGTGGCGAGAGAAAGCTAGATTGTAGGCTTGATGTGGTCTGTGTGTGTGCACGTGTGTGTGTGTGTGTGTGTGGGGAATAAAAGGATCTAAACCCTCTGTGGAAGGATGCATGTGGGGTTGCACATACTGGAGCTTATAAAACACTATCCACTCATGTATGACTTCACACTGGATCCCATTGTTTCTCTTCTAATGGCAACTGTGCATTTATCAACGAAATTAATTAGTTAAAAGAAGAACATCTGGCACATCCACTGTTCACTTTATTATAAATGACAATAGTGCAATAACAGAAAATATAAAATAACAAAGAGACATGTTTCATCCTCCACATAGCCATAGCAACTAATTTCACTTGAGGATGTAATACTGTGAGTAATAGATAATGTTATGTATTGCATCTGTAATGCTGCAATATCTAAGTTTGGGGTGGGATATATTTTGTAGTTCTACAATTCCAGACTGTAGTCCATCTGTTTGTGTTCTACAGTACATACTGTGTATATCCCCTTTACTCTGTTCTAATGGTCAGGACCCCAATAGTAGCGCCAGAGAGCAGGTATTATTTGGTGGGTGAATTATTCCCAAATGTGACACCATAGTTTGAATGAAACTACAAATATTGTGTGAAACCTTGATATTGTATTATTTCTATAAAAAATAGGCATGCAGATTTTTAATGATCCTCCTGTGTGGTTCAGTGCTTCAATTTCCCCCAACCTTAAATATAGAACATATACAACATTGTTTCCTTGCCAAATTTCTTATTAATTTATGAGACACCAAAGGCAGAGCCATAGATTTACACTCCTCCAGTCACAACTGTAATTTATTCAGCTATTTGCAATCTTTATCTCCTTGATGTGTCCCCAAACAACATGGCAACTTTTTGCTCTGTTCCAGGGACTACGTTTATTATGTGTTCTCTGCATTTCAACCGAAAATCAATTTCAATACCCAAGTAATTCATACTTACAAATCGCAGCAATAGTGCAAGGTCAGCTATAGGTTGTTTTTGATTGAACACCGTTTTAAAACAAAGAAGGCAGGAACCTCGAATAGACAACTTAATTTAAAGTAGAATGCCAGTACATCAGCACACCACTATTGTAGTATGTCTGAGGTAAATTTGATTTAGTGTATAATCTTATCAGTGATTTAGATTTTATATAGCTAGAAAATCTCTCATATCTGCTTTCAAGTGCTGGATATCGATGGTAGATGGTAGCAGCAGGGCAGAAGGAGCTAAGACCAGACGCAAATAGCCCGAGAGGCGCTTGTAAGAAAAAAAACACTTGAGAAGAGAGTTAATCAGGAAAAAAGAGACTGAGAGATGTAGAGAAGCACTTTGAGTCTGAACTGTGCAGAAAGTTCATTTGTGCTGATGTGACATCCAGGCAGCTATTTAAGAGCCTTTTTGTAGAGTTGTCAGAATATATTTCACCATAGAGCTTTTTTAGGATTTCTATTGACTTCTGAGGCAGAACTCTGACAGAAATGTGCTTTTTTCTGTTATGGACTCCAAGTAGTCCTCCAGGTGTATTAGAAATACCACTTTTAGGCCATAACTTCATGCTACATCTAGCGTTGATCTGAGGTGGACAGATGGAAATTGGTGGCACAATGTGAAACAGGTTAGGCAATTACAGAAAGATCTCCATATGCATCTGCACGCACACATACTCGCCTACATATTTCACACTACTTTCTATATATAGCTTTTTTGTGTGCTCATGATGATGTGCTCTTGATGACCACCTTCACTACTTTCTTTTAAGCCACTTGCTGAAAGCCTTTAAAAAGCTTTATAGTAGATCAGCTATAGTGTAGGCATCTGCTTAAAAAAGGGCCAAAACCACAAATTCCAAACTTAAACTTGATTAACGTGACCCCATCAAATAAATATATGGAAATTTCACTTATAAAATGCATGGCAATTTTGAGTTTGACTCCTTAGTTTTATCCAGCATGTGTATGTATAAGCTATTTAGAGGCAGCTTTTGACAAAGTCCTACCAAAACAAAACCACAGAAATTATGCAGCTTAAGTCTCAAACATCTGAAAAGACATCATTTTGCTCTTATTTTTGAAAAACGAGCCCAATAAACCCATGGATAAATAAATTAAATGCAGGACAATGTCTCAAAATCCTGTGCGAAGTAACAAACAAGACATCGCACCTTAGATCCATCACAAAAACATAGCGCATGATTTTTCAAATATAGTAACTTTGCTACAGGTCAGAGGATGACCGAGCACTGTGCTAAAATACACCAAAGGGTAATATAAAGAAGTCACACCACCTACTGGCATATATTTGAGAGAAAAGTGGATCATCAGTCATCTCCCAATGGACTGAAAGAAAATGCAGTACACCACAAAGAAAGCCACTGGGTCACTGGAGCTGTGAAACTCCACCGCTGCCATTAAAACACATAATGTTGCAAAATAGATAAATGCACTCATCAACAAAACATGCTCACAGCAAGTTTACAGTGTAATCCATTATTAAGTTCCACTATCCCCCAAACCAGCCATCCTGAAAAATAGATTGAGGGGGATTAAAAAATGTAATTCCAAAAAGGCATTAGTCAATGCGGCCAAGCATTCAACAGGTAAATACGGCCATCCTTCATACAGGCATTGTGATCTATAATCTATTTCTCTGCATTAACATACTGAAAGATGCTCTTTACATTATTACCTGATGCAAACCATGTACAAATATTGACATGTTTACTTAGTCATGCAATCCACTTAATATCCCTCTTCTATGAAGCATTCAATATTGCTGCTAAGAAAACTGATTTCTATAAGAAAACTAAATTTCTCCAGGTATACAGACACTATTCCAAAGTAAAACTGGTCAACATCCACCAATCAGACCCATAGCCTGTAAACTACTACAGCTGATGGGATTTCCTTTCAGGCTTTTCAAAAGAAAAAAAGAAGAAGAAGAAAAGTCCTCCACATTTTCTGTTGCCTGGGGGAAGAAAATGTAGACCTCTGTATTGTGAGCCGGCAGCTTAAATGCAGCATTTGTTATGGATGTAGAATCATCAAGATGCTCCTGCAGATGGCAAATTCCCGAAATGAATGAGCTCCCCAGCACAGTCACTGAGCATTCAATAGACCTCTTTCGCTTCATCTACAGACAATCAAGTACTGCGAGATGTGGCGACACAAACCGAGCCTTTTGAGAAAGATTTCATTCTCGCAGGCAAGAGTTCAGGACAGCTACTGTAAAAATAATGAAGCATAATACAAATAAGCAGGTTATTTTGTGGATGCATCGGCGTGGGAAAGAATGATCATGCAGGATTTAATGCTTTTTTTGAACTATTGAACAAGCTTGTGGGCTTTGATAATGCATGGATGAGTGTGACAGAGGAAACAGAATAAATTCTGTTGCATTGTTTTTGATAAGTTTTTGATAGGAATGTGCCAAACATTATTCTTGAGGACACATTGCCTGGAGCTAAACTTGATATGAGCTGGAATTCACAGAACATTTTGTTTGACTGTAAGGAAGAAAGATGGAGGTTAAATACTCAAATCTATAACTAGGATAAAATCTGGGCATATGGGGATCTGGGGATCAGGTTCCACATGGCCTTCCAGGGGAGAACATCTCGGGTGCTGGGTAAATACGCTCAGGGTTCCAATGCACTGGACAGGGTGCCAATGTCACTGACGTAAATGGTGGTTAAAGAAATAATTCCTAATTATACTGTAAATAATGATCATCTAACTCAGTCTAAAATTTGTATGTTGTTCTAAGAAAGAGATAATAATTTGCTTAGCTATTGATTGCATTCATCCATCAACAGGTACTTGAATTTTTCTTGAAATAATAATTAAGTATCATAATTATAATTTTTTACATCTTTACCATAAAAAATAATGGAATTGCATGTAGACAAAAATGTCAATACATTCTGTTTTGACAGAATAATTAAAAAAATAAGCATGCGACCGTGTGGTTCAAAGCATCTCCAAACAGATGGACAAAAGTTCAGTTTATGAGACGAAACAGGTGTAAAAACACTTTTCACATTTTTCTATCATGCAAATCTAGATGAATCAGACACAGCATGGTAGTGAGAGAAAGAAACTCGTGCCCTTAGTTTTGTAACCCAATCATCATTTTCAGTGTACACAGTACAGTCACATCGTTTCATTTTCAGCTCTAATAATCTCTTAATCTAATACTGTTCAGAGTAAAGAGCTTAAGAAAAGAACTGCAATCATCACAGCATTAGCAGATCACCTGGTAATGAAAACTTTATATTGACTTCTTTGCAAGTGCAGGGCAAAATCCAACATCTACGAGAAAGGAATCTTTACTTTTTATCAAATAGAGCATATGGGGTAAAATACCTGCCATGGAAGGTTTACTGCACCACACGATCAATCAGAGTGAATCCATTATCACTTTTCAAATCTTTTGGGCTTTTCTCCATCAGCTTCATGTGACCTTTCAGCTCAATTCTGAGGACAGCTTTTTTATATAAAAACTAGTTGGATGTTTACAGTGTAAATCCAATGATTTTAAAATGATGAAGTGTGTGGCATCAAGTTTGTCACTGAATCGCCTATTCCAAAGAGAAAAAGAAAAATGACCTTGCTTATTTTAGCAAGATAATTCATTCATTCATTCATTATCTTCCGCTTTATCCTCTATGAGGGTCGCGGGGGGGTTCCCCATGCTCATCCAGGGGAGAACGTTTCGGGCGCTGGGCAGATACACCCAGGACAGGGCGCCAGTCTATCGCTGGGCACACACTCATACACACACACACACTCTATATTGGGCAATTTGAGGAACTCAATTGACTTGATCCATGTTTTTGGACTGTGGGAGGAAACCGGAGAACCTGGAGGAAATCCACACGGACACAGGGAGAACATGGAAACTCCACCCAGATGGGGATTCGAACCGGGAATCCCTAGCGCCGAGAGGCCAACGTGCTAACCACTAAGCCACCGAGCCGCCCTAGCAAGATAATATCAAACTATTTATTTTATGTTTTACAACAGCACAAATCCACTGTAAAAAAATCTATTAGTGATGGTCTTGGTTCTCCAGTTTCCTCTCACAGTCCAAAAATATGGATTCAGGGTAAATTGAATGTTCAAAATTGCCCCATATAGAGTGTGTTTGTGTGTGTGTGAGTGAATGTGCCCAGAGATGGGCACATTGTTGTGGGTGTTCCTGCCCAGTGCCCAAAACGTTCTCCCCTGGATGGGCATGGGGAACCTAGTAGAGGGTTAAGTGGCAGATAATGAATGAATAACACTTTATACAGCCGCCTAATTTTTCTCGAAATGAGGTTTCCAAATCTGTTAATTAAGTATATCTTGTATTTCTAATCAGTTCCAAATGGAGTGGAATTTTTCTCAGCAAGTTTTGAAAGTATGGCTGTACTAATGTCCCTGAAGCACACAACCAGCAGCAAGTACTACTATTTCTCTGTCACTACAGTCCTTACAATTGTATACAATTGACATAACAGCTTATTCGTGGTTCTAATGCAGTCTCGCAGTGGCTTTTCTGTCATGTATGCTCTCTTGCACAAAACCCTATTTTGGAGGCCCTTAGCTGGCACTTAAGATAAAAGCCAACTTCTGGGCTTTATAGTGAAAACATATATATACATCAAAATTAGCAGAAAGGGATGGAAATGTGGGAAAACAAGATAGTAAACAAAAACACATAAGGACATTGTGTACCAAAAACACAACTCTAAAAAATTTTCACTTGAACCAAGTTAGTATAATGATGTGGCACAATACATTTGTAATGGTAATGCATTACATCCAAATGGTGAATGCAACAACACAATGTCTCTGACATGATGTACAAAAATGAGTGATTGTGCCACCATGTGTGTGTGTGTGTGTGTGTGCGCGAGTGTATACCTAAATCTTCCACTGTGTTCTTTTAGACAGTTCTCAATAAGCCAAATTCTACCCAAACTATTGGAAAATGATTGCGTTAATATAAAGCATATAAAGGTATGCGAAGGTATATAGACATAGATTTGCTGAATAAATAGAAATCTGACTACTTGGAGCTTCGAGAAGCTAGTTTAAATTTTGCTGCATAAACCAAGCTTTCAGGTTGGAGAAGGAAATGTGTATAGTCAATTATATTAAGTAGAATAGAATTATTATTGAGTTGGGGTAAAAAAAAACAAGATGCACTAAGATGTTAGTGGCTTCTAAATAGCACCTTGATATTTGGAGACCTAAACCTACTTAAAAAAATATTAACCTCTGCCTAAAATGATGTACCTATCTTAGATATGACCAAAAAGCACATGGGGTATGTTTGTTTTAGCAAAAGTAATAGATTTGTTAATAATTTTAAATATTAAAGTGAATTACACATTGATCTTGTCAGCAATGTCCAAATTCCCCCAATAAATATTTTTCTACTAATCCCAGAATGTTTGGTTTCTAAAATCTGTGTCTTTATTTTATAGCAATACTGGATCCAGAACCCTTTTCTCTTACCTTCTTTCACTTTTTTTATTATTATTATTAGTTTTTAGATGTGATACTTTGTTTTTGGAATGGGACATTGCCAACTCCCCCAACACTTCTGATTAAACTCTTCCTTTGGACTGCTTCTCCCTCAGCCCGTGTCTTCACTCCTACAGGCAAATCCATCTTAAATGCATCTTTTAGGCACAATTGCACTTTTTCACATTGACCTTTGAGGAAATGAGGAAGCTTTGACATGCTGCTTGTATAAGCATGAAAGTGAAAGACAGGGCAATGGAGAATTTCCTAGACACAAATTTCATAAATAAATATACACATTCTACAGCTCTTTATTTTTGATTTTATACTTCATGAGATATTGAGTGCCTTATATAAAATTACATTATTTTAATTAAAATTGAATTAACATTAAATAGCTGAACCAAAACCATCCTGCACCCTGCAGACTTCAGATTAGGATTAAAAAGTGGGTTTTATGCAGCTCTGGTGGTTATGTCTAAACACATACAAAGTGTAGCCAGGGACGTGGGAGAAGAAATTAACAAACCTGTCCCTAAATCAACTCCGTGCTCATTTTTGCCAGAATCCCTGCCCTGTCAAATGCACCTGAGCCCAGAGATCCTGTATTTTTGAAAGCCCTGGAGCTTTCATCTTTGGACTGTCCATGCGAGACAGTTCAATGATACAACAGATGGGGCTGCTTCACTGTGGTTACTTGCACTTTCACACATTGTGCAAAGACTACGAATACTGTTCTCCCGGGTGCCACAAGTTAGCGAAATGGTGAAATGTTTAGTACAGAACTTGACATTTGTACATGACGTGCATATAGTCTTTTTGCAAAAGCACTTACATTCAGGCAAATTTGGGCAACTCCTACCTCTTTCTCAGATGCCTACAATCACAGCCTTGAACAAGTCAGAAATGCATGAAGCTGGAAAACTGCCAGAGCCTCCTTATGTCTCTGTGTGGCTTTAGGATGCCAAGGGGAAAAAAAAGAGTGAACTCGTCTACCAAAGTGTGAAATCGAGCTCCATGAGTCTCAGGAAAATGGACAGCCTGAGTGGCTTCTGTTCGCTTTGGAGAGTCGCTCTCGAGAAGAAATTAGCTGGAAAAGTATAGTAGTCCTGACAGCAGAACGGCACACAGAACCGGGCATCCTCTGGTGGATGACAAAATAATTGAGGGGGGCAGATGCAGGTGGACGAGCATGCCTGTAATCCTCAGAGCCGAGACTCGGCAAGCGAGAGTCGCCTCAACATTGTGCTTCGTCCGCAAGCGCCTACATCTCTTTTTCCCCACACATCCTCAGAGCTGCCTTTATTTATCCTGGACAGGAGCGAACGGAGCACGCGGGAGATGGAGATGGAGAAGGAGGGAGGGAGAGCAAGCATACGAATGCAGCATGAGAGAAAGTGAGGGAGAGAAGAGAGCAGAGAGAAGAGAGCGCACACTGTCAGTGACTACATTAGCAGCACTGAGTAGGTGGAGTTTTCTTTGCAGCAGAGGAGATCATGATTTGAGGAGGGGGAAAATCCAAAAAGGAAAAAAGAGAGGGAGAAGAGATGGAGACTAACGGAATGAAGAGAGAGAGAGAGAGAGAGAGAGAGAGAGAAATAAAGATGCAAAGAAACAAACAGAAGGTTGAGAGGTAGGACTGAGGGATGAGACAGGAATGGAGGAGGTTGATGGAGGGATGGTTATAGACAGAAAATGCTTAAATAGTTTTTATTATTTTAAAATGTATTATTATTTATATTAATACAAATTTTATACACATGATTATTGATTTATTCAGTAATGAAAGTTAATATTGTGACACTTGTTATTGTTCAATATTGTTAAATTTTTGTTAATGTGTCATTTTGAAAATCTATAACATCTCCACACAGCCATAACTTAGTTTTTAATTTAACATTTTGGTGCTGTTGGTGAGAAATCCTTTCTTCGGTCGTCATTCGTTTTGACCCCGCCCCATCCTCCTGTTAGTGAAGTCCAAATTTTTTAGCTGGTTTTGTAAACTTTTCCAACCTGATGATTAACATCACGTCCTCCGAGGTCAGAAATCTCCTTTGTTTGTACCATATGTCACTTCCACAAACATTTAGTAAAGATCTGAATTTGATAGTTTGCTAAAATAAAACCAAACCTTACAATGGTCATCATATTAAATGAACAATTAACTTTAATTTTACTTATATATTAGCTGCTATTTCCAAAGGTTCAAATACTTTTGTCACATTCACCTGTAATACTTGATTTAATAAATGAGTCCATTTACTTGATTTAGTTTTCGTTATCTACTCTTGGGGCTTTTTTCAGAAATCAATACAAAAACAAAAAAAGAAAGGAAACACTAAAGGCTTTATGAATCTTAAAGTGCCAAATGGAACAAAAACATCGCCAGGTATACGAGAAGGACAATCGGCTTCTTTGGACTTGTCTGCAATACTGTTGCATGGAGCTGGAGATCTCTTATAGACTGGGCAAATACTTTACTACTACACCTTCAAGAGCCTTACATCCTTAATATTTGATGAACTAACTTCAGGCAATGTTGGATACGTTTGAGTGCTGAGATGAAAACTGAATTGATGATCATGTCTAGAACACACTACATGAATTCTGAGCAACCTAGCTTTTTTATAAGCTCAATGAATTCCTTTCACATGAAAATGTGGAGGTACCCTCACCCATAATTAATAAACGCAACATGAGATGGGGGGAAAAAATTACTTCAGGTGAATCCATCGACAGAACTGGTTTGATTTCATGCCAAAAGTTTAAAAACACACCTGCAAATGTAAGTCAATCAAAAATGAAAAGTGAAGCTCTTTTCACATGAGATTAGTAGAGTACATTCTTTTTTATTCATTGATTGTCTAGGCTGCTTATACTGCTAAGCGATTGAGTAGTGTGCTAAATCCCATCATAGTGAAAGGCCCTGAACAATTGCCCCATCCATCATAGTGCAAACACACAAACAATTCTGTATCACTGATTCACTCACTGTCTGTGTCCTTCTTTTTAGGATTGTGGAAAGAAACAGAAACTTCAAAAAGAAACCAACACAGTCACTTAGAGAACATGCAAACTTCTTTGCTCTGACCTTGTCTGTCAGGCCAGCAGTTTGTACTCAGGACTGTTTTTCTGTGAAATGAGAATGCTAAACTCTGTAGCACTGTAACACCTATAGTTCTTTTTTAGTCATTCATAATTCAAAACCTGTTATTTTTCCACTTCAGTCTGTATCATCTCTTTACACCTTTCCACTGCTACAGAGGTCAAATATCTTTTAGTAGTACTTTTAAAACCACAATTAACCCTAAAATGGAGAGTTTCATTTAAGGACCAGCATTCTATTTAGATATGTTTCCCCCTGAAACATTATATTAACACATCATTCAATTAAGAAAACATTAATTTACGGCAGTCGATTATCTTTATTACCACTAATTACACCTATTAGTCATGTCCTTAAATGTCTGATCAGTTCTGTCAGCAAAGACGATTTAACCTGCTCTTAAAACCAAATAATTGATGTGTAACATATTAAAAAAGACACTTTGCATTATCCCCCTTCCCTCATGATAGCAAATGCATACCGGGTTAATTTATGTACAGTATCAATCAAACTTTCAGACACACCCCCTTCTTGCTCTAATGTCTATTTTTTCTGCTTATCATATGGATGGATGTTTGTTAGTCCCCTGTTGGTTCTCTGTTGGTCAGCACATCACAGAACAGGTATCATTTGGGTGGTGGATTGTTTGTTTTCAATTCTGCAGTGACACTGATGCAGTGAGGGGGTTTTAGTGCAGCAGTGCTGCTGTAATTTCATTTTAACACCTCAGTGATACTGCTGGGATAGGATTATTGCACCGACCCATTAACACCTGCTCTGAGGTGCTACTATTGGGGTTCTGACCATTAGAACAGAGTAACGATACAATGCTACAAAATCTTTAGAGTAAGAAGAACCGATACGATGGACATTAACTGAAGCAAACTGGACATTCTGCTTCACTGAGATGTATGAAACAATTCAGAAAATATAAAGTTCAACAGTTCAAGTCATTCTTTTTGCCACTGGAGTAATCATGTTTGAATCAATATTAAGTATGCTGTTGGTTTGTTTGACTTGCTAAATCAAATTGAGCTGGGTATTATATGCTGCATGTGTAAAATCATCAAATTTACAATTTTATTACACGATGAGTCACTAAAAGGAGTAGAGTAGACTGTGCAGAGTGCCAAAAAGGCTTGAATGACAGATAAGCAAGTAAACAGATTAGGTTGCTCTATCTTGGATTTTTTAAATGCCATATTTTGCCATTCTACTAGAACTTACATGTTAATAAACATGAATCGTGTAGAATTTGTAGATGTTAGTGGTTGGATATAAAGGCCAAGATAAAAGGACTGTTCTGTATTAAAGACCACAAAGCATAAAATCCACGGTAAGCTCGGTTACACTCAACACAAGAAATATTTAGGCCCTCAGGCATTTGATGGATGAATGGCAATATGAAAGTGAACCCTCGCAATTATGTTCTAAAAGCAGAAGATTGTAAGTTGTTATAGCTAAAATACGGAACCTCTTTGAAACGCCAGTGATTTTGGGGGAGATGATATCATGTCGTGTTTGAACATACAATATTTTTATAGCCACGAGTTTTATAATGTACATCTATACACACCGGGGGCGGTAGATGTTTCCACTATGCCTCTTTGGCTCTTGTTCCACAACACAGTGGCAGACAGTAAGATGAATGGTAGGTGACCATGTGTCACAGTGAATTCTCCACAGAAACAGTAAGAAAAAAGAAGGTTAGCCGTAGACTGTTTGTCATTCTTTCATCTGTTTCACTTGGCTGTCAGTCATTTATTTCTCTTCTAATCCACTTGTTCTAATCAGCGTTGTGGGTTGCCAGAGCCTATCCCAGCATGTTGCGGCTGAAGAAAAAAGAAGTGTTCTTTTTTTCTTATATTTGTCTCCTCATAAAATCGCAAGTTGGTTTGAACCTTCACCTGTTAAACCTTAGTATACAAGTCTTTACGTAGTCTATACATTATTTTAAACTATCATTTGTGGATGCCTATCATCTATGTAAAGATGCCCTATTAATTATTCTATATTGTTAAAGAAAATATAATATTTGCTTTTGCTTAACCTCAATTTCTTTAATTGGCTTTAATCAGACTACAAAAATTCCACATAGTTAAATAGGAATAAAACATCTCTAGTAAAGCCATTAGTGTGGGTGTGTATACATACTGTATGTATTTTATCCCAAATATAATATGTGAATATGAATGCTATTTAATCAACCTTTTCAGCTCTGTGAGTGGTACTTAGAATCAGACTTAGCTTCATACTAATGGTGTACAATGTTAGACACATCAGCAAATTTAATCCAAACAGCTGGAGAACATGAAGGAAGAATGTTTACTGTGACATTCATTCATTATCTTCCGCTTTATCCTCTATTAGTGTCGCGGTGGGGTTCCCATGCCCATTCAGGGGAGAACGTCACGGGCGCTGGGAAGATACACCCAGGACAGGGCGCCAATCCATCTCACTCACTCACACAGACACACTCTATATGGGGCAATTTGGAGAATTCAATTGACTTGATCCATGTTTTTGGACTGTGGGAGGAAACCGGAGAACCCGGAGGAAACCCACGCGGACACGGGGAGAACATGGAAACTCCACCCAGATGGGGATTCGAACCGGGAATCCCTAGCGCTGAGAGGAGAACATGCTAACCACTAAGCCACCGTGCCGCCCTGTTTACTGTGACATCTGCTATAAAAAAAATCAAACCAAAGAATATGTTGCATCAGCCATGTTTTCTGCCTTTGAACGTAATGATTATATTAAAACTTTAACATGGAGTGAATAAAGATTTTATACCAGCAAATTCACTGGCTGTATCACTTTAATCTGGATGACTGAATCTTCTTTTAGAGTGAAGACAGTTCCTTATTGACTTAGCTGATGAGCAAGTGGAGTGTTAAAACTTGTCGATTTAGACTATGCTGCTTTAGGGTAGATAAACAATGAGCACCATCTGAGATGTGATATGTTCTTGGTCGGAGAAGCCACACTAAAATACTGACAAGAAATTGAGTCGTTTCGAGAGACTTAATTCAGGAATTGTGGACATTAGAGTTGATATTTATGTTTAAAGAGCCAGTGAAGACCCAAAATAAGTGTAGAAAAAAGATATGCCTGATAAAGTGGCCAGTATGTGTACAGCTGTGAAATTTTGGGGTTTGTAATATCAGGCATGTACATTCTTAGCAAAGTCTAATTTACAATCAGCATACTATTCCAAAATGTGCTCCGCTGGCACCACTAACGTTACTTTAAAATGAAATTGGATCCTGTTTACACAGAACATGAAACATGCCATTCCCAAGCTGTTGAAACCACAAAGCTGGAAGCAAACAATTACCAGAAATATATTTGTATTTTGCTAAACTAACAATACTTCACTTTGGAACCTAAGGTCTACCCCGCATTCAGTAATGAGGTGTGGAAACGACCTGTTTTGGGACCTATGTCTTTAATATAAACATACAAATAGGCATGCAAATAAAAAAAGGTGTTCTTTGTTTGGCATGAAGGCAACAGTGTACCACCAGATAGACATTGTTTTCAATGAGCTGTTAATATTAACAAACACACAAAGCGTACAGCCCGAAAATCTCATCTGTGAGCTCATTCTGCAGGGATTGAATCACATTGTACTCTGGGGATAGAGCACTTGCAAGCCGGCAAAAAAAAGCCACAAGTATCAGCCAGAAGACCAATTAAAGGGAACCAATAAACAACTCAGGTCTGGGTTTCTCGGGGTACCTGCTCAATTGTGACAAGTTGCTGCTCATTTAAAAGTCGTATTGCGCTGATTTTTATACAACATAAACTCTAAACTGCATTTGGCACCGACTGTTTTGTAAAAACTTTTCATGCCTCATGTTTTAATGCAAGGACAAAACCAACAAAATAAGAAAAGGTTTTATATATTTTCCCTAAGCTTCGGTTGTGCAGCTATTTTTTCACGTAGATCACAACTGCTGTACGAGGGCGAACTGGTTGTCTCCACCCAGTTGGCTTACAACGTCTTCTTCGATTCTGTCCATCAGACCAACAAATGAATGTATTGATTTGGAAGGACCATTTCCCTGTACATTTATATGTGAGAAAACAACGCATCACACCTCAAAATAAAAAAGAAAATACATCTTCGGTTGTTTATGTTGCTGCAAGCCATTTCATGAATCATCTACTGGCTCTATATCAGCAGATCTGTTTTGCATGCTTGTGTTGGATCACAATGTTTTAAGCCAGTGCAACACAAAGAATTGCATTGGGGAAAAAAAAAAATTCTATATACAAAGGTGAGCTTTTAATAAACTCAATGTGTCTTTCTTTGCTAGGGAATGAATATATTACAATATGTTTCAGGACTATTATTATCATTATTATGACTCCACATCTCACTAATATATACAGTATTATTTAGTTTTTGGATTTTTTTTTACCAGCTAAGAGGTTTAACTTTTTTTGTTATTACTCAAAATTTTATACACAGTTAAAATAAATAAGTACTAATTCATTTTCACCTGGAAGTGGTCATTCGCGCAGTACTGGTTCTAATTAATAGGTTATGGGTGTTCTATAAATATGCTGGACTATGCGCTCCCAAATTAACTTACCACCATGTGCTAACCATTTCAGTGTAAATGTACTGAAAATCACTCACCATCACCCAAATTATATCTGGACCCTATGACCCCAGATTTCATTAAATGATGGGGTAGGTTTTGGCAAATTGTGCATAGTAACAGATATGCAGCAGTGAAGGCAAATGTACATGATTGTAGATGAACCTGATAAACTAGCAACTAAAAATTTTTTATAAATAAATAAATAAAATAAAATAAAATAAAATAAATACAAATAAATAAAAAATATATATATATATATATATATATATACCTCCTGTGTGACATGTTCTTTACATTCTTTACAACATTTTTAAAAAGCTTACAAAAAAAGCTTTCTGTTGTGGGAAAATGAGTTTTGACACTCAATCTTATCAGTGTCAATTAAATGTTTGTTTTTTTTTAAGCAGTTTTAGGAGTTCGCATTTTAAGTGAATAATAAAGAATCTCAGAATCATTCAGCATCAGTACTCTGTATAATTCAGGTTAAAAAAAACATCAAATGAACTTCAAGAGCACTTTGTTTCCAGCTCTGAACTGTGCCAGCTGGTAGAATGGTCACAAAAACCTATTCTCCCATCCTTTCACACTTTCAGTTTGCCCTGAGGGCTTCTGTAAGAATTTCACTGCAAAGGTCCTCTCACTGCTCACATGGATACATAAAAACAAGGTTATAAAACAGACCAGGTGGAAAAGAGACCACATGAAGTGTGACTGCACCGGATTGAACTATGCATTTGTAAATATTTACTGTGTACTATATTTATAGAACATTTTAAGCACGTAGATTTTGACAGAATAGTATCACATGAAACTTATTAAAAATGCAGAATCAACTGAGAATAATAAATCAGGGATGACGGTTACCTGACCTCTTAAAGGAGGCCCATATTTGGTTGTATTTGGGTCTGGGCGTGATTTTCGCCATCACATGCTGTGATAAATAAATATGTTCAAAACCCGAAATGCACAGAAGAAATTCTGAATAATTAGCACTATTGTGCAACTATTGTCCTGGGTCTATCAGGTGTTCCATGATGCTCCTCTCTGTCAAACACCAAAAACTAATTTGGTAACAATTTTTTATGAATCCGGTATTCATAATGCATTATACAGTAGGTGTGCTCATAAAGCTTTATAAAATTATTTATAACACTTTATAAGACTGGTCATAAACCTCTGTTAATGTACATTGATGTTTATAATCACAGGCATTAAATCTTACCAATATAACAATGTTATATAAACACAAAGTAGCAAAAAAAGCAAAAGATTTATTGAGCTAACATAATTCATAAGGATTTAATTAAGGAGAAATGGTCTAATACCATAATAAACTCCCACAATACAAATGCAGTGCTTGAGAAATGTTAACGCCAACAGGATTCATTTGGGACCCTCTGCGAGCAGTACTCCAAAGTGAATCTCATATGGCTGAAGTGAAACAAAAAAGCAAAAATTTGCTCAAACATCTAAGCTAAGCACAAGACAGCAGCAGTTCTCTGGTACTGAGGGAAGGAAAGGAAGCAGGAAGGGGAATTGACCTCTGCAGAATTGTAAGCCATATTGCATGTGTGCGAGTGTGAGTGTGCGTGCAAATACACTTATACAGATCCTCTTCAGCTCGCCATTAATGGCATGTTTGAAGAAGTGGATGGCATGTCTGGATTCCCTCTGGGGTCTGTTCTTGTTTACAGTGCTGGAAGCCCACTGTGCGTGCGTGTGTGTGTGTGTGTTCTGTTAACATAAACATTTGTAGTTTTCAGGCTTTTAAACAGGAAGTGATCTATACATTCGCACTAAAGTTTATGTATAAATATAGCAAAGGGTGAACGAATCGTACTTATGCAGCTCACGCATATTACTCTCGGCAGCCCTTATTTGAGTGGGTAAGAAGGTCTTTGATGGCTAATGGTTCAACCTTCTTGTCCTTCTTTCAGGGCCATAATGTTCTTGAACTGAGATTGATTGATGGTTCACTTTTACTTGCAAAGTAATAATCAAATTTTTCCACTTATTAAATTATAGAATTTTCTATGTAATCACACGGTCTCTAAAAGCAAGTAAAGTAGAGGTTTAGCATCAAAAGGTTGCTCTATTTGCAAAAGTTGTACTAAATAATCTCAGTCTTGCCAGCCAAGTGCAAATGTACAGTTTTGAAAGTTACAAAAATACCAATCTTACAAAGTTATTAGCTAATGCTTATTCTCTACTGAATATTTTAAATGATTTCTTATACATTTGATATAAATTTGCACAGATCCATATTGAAGTATATATATACTATACTGTACTGTATGTTTATTATTATTATTATATTATATTATTTATTGTGTACTTTATTTGCATTTTTGTAATGTTTAATACTTGTAGTCCAGGAGGTTGTGCAGAATAAGAAATTAATCGTACAATGCCGTTTCTTGTGATGACAAACTGTTGAATCTTGAATAACAGTAATATGTTTAACAGTAATATGTTTAACAGTCGTCTTTCGTTACAGGGGCAAAGTGTCAGTTTCTTTATGTTTATTTTATGGTATGGTAAGTATAAGATTAGCATATATCTACAGTTCAGTACTATCTATATATATCTCTATATATATTATATATATATATATATATATATTTTTTTTTTATTTTTTTATTATTTTTTTTTTTTTTTAAAACAATGCAAAGCCTAAAACTATCTTATAGGTCAACATCTCAAATCTGTCTACTTTATAATTTCTTTTTATTATTTTTAACCTGAAAGCATCTTCATGCACGCGAGTCGTGTTTTTCAGGTTGAGAAAAATCAAACAGAGGGTTATGTATACGTAATGTGGTTTATCATCCCAGAAGACGGACTACATATGATAGCTGTCTAACTGATCTGCATATCAGCACAAGAGTTTCTGCTCAGTAGCAACGCTGAGAAGGAAGGTTATGTGAGAATCATGTATGGATACACAGGCTCACAAGTACAGCTGTCTTCTTTTGTTGGACAGCCTGACAGCGTAGATGGAATGCTAAGCATGGGCAGAGACTGGGGAGTTAGATGGTTAAATATCACCAGTTGCTATTTCCTGATTCATGAGTCATTGGCATTACTGTAGGCTGTAAAATATGAGGCATCTATTTTTTACAAGTTGAGGGACCAGAGGTACTTAGCATTAATATCACTGATACTACAGCCACAGCTTATACTCTATATACACTATTTTTGTGGAACGACAGTAGATCTAATTTTGTTTCCATGTTGATATTATTTAAACTTCTTGCACTGCAATTTGCAATGATTTAGATGAGGTTATATGAGATTCTATAAGGTACCAAGTGTAATGCATTATAAATAAAGTATGGACTGTGTAAGTATTAGCACATACCAATTTATAAAAACTATAAATGCTCTTTATAGACATTAAGTTATTTAATGTCACTAAGACATTAAGTTAAGTAAAATTATCTTGTATTTAGTAATAATCACTAAATAAATCTTAATAATCCAACATTTGTCATAATGCATTATGTTACCTTTTGTTATAAATCCTTGGGTCATGTTGTTATAATACTATGAGTGTAATTCTAAACATTTATTTACATAAACAGTGGTTCATGACAAGTGTTATAAAGCATTATGAATACTTGACAAAGCATTTTGAATGCACATATAATACGTTACGAATACTGGATTCATAAAATGTTCAAACAAAAATAAAATGAACAATGGTTTTACATTTTTGACATGACATCTCTAAAACTTAAAATGATAAAGCGGGACTGGTGCCAGGATATTCCGACCATCACGCGTTAGTGAAATATGGATGTAGGATTGCTAATAAAATTAAATTGACTGAAACCAAAAGAAGATGAAAAGTGCTCACATGTGTGTTCATCTCTGACCCATTTTATGCAGAATTTACTGCTGTAATTTAAAGTTTCTGTACCACTTCTTTGAAATTGGTTCTCATAATATGCTACATGTCATAGAAATAATCACTAATCCATAATTGAAATACATTGCGCCACTTTTTAAAGCTTAACCACCATCCTTTACTGAATATTGCTTTATCATTTCACACCTTTAAAGTGAACATTCTTTCCCTGTCAAAGCAGATCTGGTATTCACCGTCACTTTGTTCATTTTCAAAAGCCCACGGTCTCGCAGTTACTCCAGTCGTTATGTCACTTTGAACTTTTCTCTAAATGAGATCTTAGACCTCATAGACAGAGCTTTAAAAGTGTCTCATTTCGATTCTCTTCCAAACACTGACCACTCTGTAACGTCAAAGCTTTACAAAATCCATAAAGCGGATTGCAAGGTGGAGACAAAATGTTCCCTACCGTTTTAGGTCTCCCGCATTAAATCCACAGCCGTGTTGATGCTTTCCAAATCCAGTGACTGGTGGCCTAGTTTTAGAGAACCTTTCCTGAAGGTATATATGGTTAACTCCACCTCCAAATGTTAATTTTACAGAGTACAACTACAGAGGGGTGCTTAAGTCAGCCAGCTTGAGTTATCATGTTTCAATGTGCAGCCAGACACTCTGACTGGTCTTCTTGGTTATTTAAAGTAACTTATTCAACATTATATAACAGACTATTGTGCTCCACTAACAGAGCTTCTGGCTAGTAGCACTACACATAGTGTACAAAGTGCAAATCTATAGTAGTGCTAGTAAACTACACACTTGAATTTGAATAAATATTGAAATAAATGGTGAATTAAATAATAAGTTATATAAATCTTAAAATATATTTAGTACCAGTCAAATGTTTGGACACACCTCCTTTTTGCTTCAATTATTGTCAATTTTATTAGTACCTTTTACCATAAAGAAGAACATTGACTTATGCAGAAGGGATGCAGTACCATATTTATATTTAGAGGTTTATATAAAATACCTTTAACGTGAATATGTTTTTTTTGTTTTTTGTTTTTTTTTTTACAAATGATTAACATATGATTAAGTCACTGAATTTTGCTATTGTAAAATAATAGTATCACTGATTATTAATGTCACCCAAAACCAGTTAATTTGAGTTCATTATAAAAATTTGACAATAAAATCTGCTCTCAAGCTCAGTTTTTTTTTTTAATCTGAAGAGTAGTTCAGAAACTTTTATTGGTAAAGGTTATGGGTTCCACTGCTTTTCAGAAATGCATATAACCAGCCTAAGGTTCCTCTTTGGTGGATGATGCTGTTCGTGTATTAGAATGTTAATGAATGGTTTTAGGTTACTTCATACGTTTCAATACAGGGCCGTTTTCTATAAGGTCATGAAAAAAAATTCCCCAAACATTGCTCTGCCTGAAGCATTTCCTAAGCTTGTTTCCATGGTTTTGATTTATCGTTCACATTCCCACAGACCGTGATTTGGCAACTCGAACCAGTTAAAATTCAGGTCAAGCAAACAAAGCAATTTAAAACTTAAGAATGTTGGAATGGAAATTTCAGATGTTCTAATGCCAGTTATTCAAAACGAATATTTTAATTTGCAACGTCGGCATCGCTTGTTGGAGAGCAGCCTTGATCATAAGCCTGGTATTGAAAAAGTCTCAGGGTTCATAGAAGATGCAGGGGGAAATAAACAAAAAATAAAAACACACTTCTCACACACATTTTCGGATCTGCTCTAGAGAACGTAAACTTCACGTTAGTTCTCTAATAAATGTGCATTAGTTTAGGCTAAATCCACTGGGTAATGTCTTGCATAGACCAATGTAAGACCAAGACTAATATACAGTTATTATTTTTTTATGGCTACATAAAAAAATTATTTTATAACAGGATGGCACGAGAGCAAAGTGGTAAGCACATCAAGGTGTATCTGCCCAGTGCCCGAAATGTTGTCCCTTGGATGAGCATGCCAAACATAACCATGACCCTAGTAGAGCAGAAGAAAATGCAATGAGATGAGATTTAATTACAATATTCACGTAGTTATACCTAAACTATAAGCCAAAATTCCATTTCAATATATTTTGTGTCCTGTGCATCATATTTTAAAGGATTTCGGTGTGGTTATGTTGATAAGAGCTAAGACAGATGTACAAAATAAGTGATGCAAGTCAAGCAACTGGATCCTTTTCATAAATCTTGGCACATAATTAAAAAACAAGCACATCTTTTAGAAAATACCAGTTTGTAAACAGTGATGTACATACAGTGAGTTTAGGGAAAAGTAATATAGAAAATTTAAATACAAGTCATACGGCAGTGTGTTTTAATTCATCAATATGTGGAAAATGGAAAACTTTGTTACCTGGTTAAATTTACTACGGCAAGAATGGAATATCACTGTCATAACATTATAACTAGGTTTAGTGTGGAAGTAAGCATCATTGGAAAGGTTGTGTTCTATAAAAACTGTACTTTAGCATGATCAGAAACACATTCCCACAACGGAACTGGAACCATTAGCAGATGGTATTTGTTCCTCTCTAGAGTGATGCTTTATTACCCAGCAGCACCAAATGTTTTTACTGATAATGTCTTTTTAAGTGAGAATTTGCAATTATAATCCAGGGAACAGTGTACCCCAGAGGCCATTACTTTTCACTTACTCTTTGATGCCATCCATGCATCCATTTATAACCAAAATGTCTTCATTTTCCGTTTCCTCATTGAAAAAGAAATGTTTCATTGTTTAACAATGTATGTATTTGTTGCTCGTACAAAACTGTCTATCAAAATGGCAAAGCGGCGAGTTGGGGCAGCAAGCCCTGCTGATTCAGTTACTCTCTACTGTCAGCAGTCAGGGCTAATCACAGAACAAGAGGTGATATCAGGTGGGCTTTCTTCAACCAAGGATGCCTAACGAGGACATGTCTGTCAGAACTCATTTATCCAGTGACTATAGGAAACAGACATTGCTTTTTTGGTATGTGTCTTGGTTTCTTTTTACTTTTTGTCCACACGATTTTGTATCTCAGATGGAAAAGAAAGTCAAACCTGCACACCATTATTTCTCGACATTACGAAAAGTACCGCCTATAACACAAAGTAGCTTTGACTAAAAAGGCTTTAAAATTCAGACGGAGAAGGCAGCCTTGTTTAACAGAAACCTTCACTTGTCAAACTCAGATAATAAAGATAATACGACCGCATCATTTTCAGCAAATACAAATACACTGGGTGCAGCACAAGCTACAATTTGCTGGCCCAGCATTGCTGACCTTTTGAACATCACTGCATGGTATTTCTCATCTAATATTGTTAGTCACCCACATGACACATAATCTGCTTGCAATGATATTTGCAATATTCAAGGTTTAGAATAAAGAGAATGAAATAGGACATGCAGCTGATGCCAAGGCCCTCATGTTTACGCCTGTGACTCCTTCTGGTGCTAAAAGTAAAGAAAGAATAATGAAAGCCACTGCGTCGTCTGTTGCTGCCAGCTATGTCACATTTGAGCCTTTTGTGATCTCTGCTTCCGGAGGTGAGTGAAAAATGAAAGGTGAGGACAAAAAGCAACAAAAACACTAAATGTTCACAAGGATTTTTTTTTCTTCTGTTCCAGCATTAAATCAGCCATTTTAAAAAAGACCATATAAATACAGGTCTGTAAATGCTTTCTGTTGCATGTCAAAAAGAAATGTTCTGTATTATTGGAGCATTTTAGAGCTCATCATCTAACTAATGTAATAACTAAAATTAGCCAAGCAGGTAATATGCAGAGTGCAATAAGTAGATGCCGTATAAATTAATAATTACTTTCTGATGGTGTAGTTTTAATGCGCATGAAAATCAGTTCTTGTAAACACTTAACAGAAATGAGGGCATGCTAGTTTTCCACTGCTGTTCCAATCACATTTCCTAAACCAGTTTGTTATTGTATTAACTCCCACAATAATCCTTTAACCCTGGGGAGGCGGGTTGATACTATTACATAAAAAAATATATGTAATATTTACATCTATCCCATAACCAAATCAAGACGTTCTTCTATGCAAAAAACATTTGTTTTGAATAATGCATGTTAAAGTGTAGCAAACACAGAATGAACTTACATGAAATGTGCTACACGCTTTGGGTGTGGTGATTTGTTCAGGGGTGTATCCCTGTGTTGAAAATGCCCTTTCATCCCTTAAACCCTATGTAGAATAACCAGCTTATTTTCCGTTCGTATTTACTACACTTATATTTTTGCTTTGTTTATTTTATCGCACATTCTTTTATTTTTTTCTATATTTTGTTCCATTCCTGGTGCAACAGCTTGTCCCATCAGGCTTCAGTATTTTCATCAAAGTCTAAATGCTGTACTGTTGCATCCACTGCGTTTCCTCGTTAGTTAATGCACCAGTTTTCGTTCTATACGCCCGTTTTCCACACTATGAAAAAATACCCACTCAGCACTTGTAAATCACACCCACTCTACCCTCGTAAAGTACACCTGCTCTGCGTTCATAAAGCTTACAAGCTCTGCACACTTTAAATGCACACACTTTCTTTCACAACATTCTTAATGCTTGGTATAGTACCGTTTACTTCAAATACCTGCCTTTGGATTTTTATACACACCTGTCACAACAGCTTGGATTAACATTTACATTTAGTCATTTAGCAGACGCTTTTTCCAAAACGACATACAAATGAGAACACGTAGTTAAGAAAGGACTAGCTACACTGTAGAATTAACAAACCTGATTATTATCCTATCCTGCATCCCACCACCCCCTTTATTTTAATTGATTTCAATCTTTTGACTTCAATCAAAATCAAATGACTTTACACACAGGTAGCACATCACATTTTAAATACTTAAAAGCACACGTTTGCTGAGAAAATAATGCCGGCATTACATTTTAAACCAACTTTTTATTTTTTATATTACAATTGCCCTATAGTAACTACATCATTAATATATAAAAAGAAATCTATACAGAATGCTAAATTTATGTTAATGATCAGGAGATACTGAATAAAAAATAATATGGGATACCCCTGAAACAACGTCCACTTCATGCTTCGTCATGCTACATTTTGTCTAGTCTGACGTCCCACAGTGTGGCGCATGTTTTCTCAGTAATCAACTACACCAAGTGGGAAAGCTAATAATATGCTGCTCCAACGCCCTTTGATGAGTGGCGGTGCACTCGACTAGGGAGGCTGCCCTCTTCATGGATTCGGTGAGTCCTGCAGTGTGCTGTAATTTGTTTCACACTGAGTAATTAGCCATCCTCAGCGAGGGCTGATCAATGGGTTTCAGTGGCTGATGAGCAACCACTCACTCATCGGATATAAGCCAGCCTAAAAAACATTCACGCAGAATGGAAAAAAAAGTGGAACCAGGCAAGCAGTACAGAAAGTAGTGAAATATAAAGAAGAAGCCAATGAGTAATGATCAGTAATTTCTAAATAGTTATTTCGGATTTAGTGTTCTGTAGAGTGCGAATAGAACTGCTACGACCTACAAGAGTACAGCATGAAAATGCTGCCATAGCCTGAAAAGTTTTTTTTACAATCATAAGACAGTTCATTATTATTACAATCATAATACATTAACTGCAATTTGGTAGAAAGTTATTTAAGTATTAATTATTCTTATAGCTGTTACTTGAAGTTGACATTTCTCAGTTGTTAGTTATCTTGACTTAGTCATACAAAGCTATTTAAACTTTGTGAATGAAGTCTATACTGAATATAAAAAATTAATGTTTGTTTGTTACTCAGGGTATATATATATATATATGATCAGCCAAATGATACATACACGCTATAGGGGCAATTATAAAAAAAAATGGTAAAACATTTGGTATAACTATGTTAAAAGTGAAAAAAAAAAAAAAAAAAAAACGTATGTTTTAGTTTTATCCACTGTCTACTGAAATACAAGAACGCGTCGCAAACACCACGCACTGAAAAGTGGCATGACTTAGAAACCAGTAGACAAACAACTGAATGATGATTCAAGCATTTAAATTTGCATTAAATAGCTTTTGCTTTATTGGACTTTCTCGAGCTCTTTGTACTGTCCACACTTGAGCAACTCCGAATGACAGAGGCAATAGTAATTAACTGCCTCCTCCCATAATTCTTTGTTGATAGGAGGTCAAAAATGAGCAATGCCTGAGTTGTGTATTAGTGTGCTACATATCCGCTCAAGCACTGATTACATTAACATGCGGAATCATTTTCTGCAAGCAATGAACTATTGCCTGTAATAATGGAGCTGCTCTTTACAAAAAGTGCTAATTTTTACTTCTAAAATATTGAAACTTAAACAGGAGCAATTTCAAACAAATCAAAATGGCTTTGCAACACCCAACTGCTCCTCGTAGAGTCATTACTCTCATCCTAACCTCCCTCTCAAGTTACAGAAAATCCATTCGATTGAGGCAGTTAAATGTGCTTCTGTTCCTCTTTTTAAAGTAGTTGTCCTGCGAAGTTTCGCCCATCATTTCCAGAACATTCTGCGTTTGACAGCCCCGTCATGTGAAAATGATCTGAATGGGTGAAAGTGATTGAGTGGTTGTTATTTCAGACGACCTGCACAGTGAGAACAGGTTTAAAACCACACTGACTGAACTATTCCTTTCATTTCTGCTTATTACTTTGTACATTTCATTGTTATTTTATTTTTTCAAAAGGACAAAAAGCAGATTCTTTAAATGGTATTAATTTTTGCTACTACTAAATTTTGTCATGCATAACCCTACGAGCAAATCAGATATGTTTGGGTCTGGGTTTTATAAATTGGGTCATTTATTGGACGCTTTTATCCAAAGCGACTTACAAGGTGAGCACAGGATTCATCACAACATCCCTGGAGCAATGAGGGTTAAGGGTCTTGCTCAAGGACCCACACTGGTAACTTCAGTGGACCTGGGATTTGAACCCCCAACCTTCAGATTGATAGCCCAATACCCGAACCACTGAGCTAACCCTTTTATAAGGCTTTTAGTATTTATAGTATAACTATGTAAACATGTGTCACATTAAAATAGGGCTAAAAGGTTTGTACTGTTTTCTTAGCTTGTGAGCAGCAACAACGTTTCTGAGGTAAGTTCTCATTATGTTTTGATTACAGATCATTTAAAGATGCATCATACCAAGATGCTGACAGGTTGCCTCTCTGCATCATAGAGCTGTTTATCCCCAAACGGAGAATATTATTACCTCGTGCAACCTGGGAATTATTAAATTCAGGCATTTGCAATGTTTCTCAGCCAACGCACGATGCTGTAATGAAGTTATACATTGTTTGTGTTTTCTGATTTGCTTATTTAACAGCCTCAGTATTATAAAACGTTCTGTACAAAATGTATCCATATAGCCGCAAATGAGTTTATTACTCCCATTGCAATAGAAAAAGGTTTTGACTTCATGAAGATGCAATTGTACCCTAAACTAACAGCATTTAAATGATTGTTAATTTTCCCCACATTTAATATGAATCTGCTTTTATCCATGGAAAATCTTTCTGGACCTTGTTTTTTTTAAAGATTGCGTGTAGATTTCAGCATCTCTAGTGATCGGAATGTTAATCAGTCCACGATAACGTACATTCACTTTATTTTCCCCACATCTAAGCAACTTGCTTGTTATATATTTATAAACAACAAAAGGATCACGCAATCTTACATTTTAAATTCTGATCTTTGTCCAGTTTTAGTCTAATTATTAATTTGGCCTAATGCAGTATACATCTTTTTCAACCCTCCACCAAACCATTTGCAAAATTTCATGAATACTGTCCTCCCCTGAACAACTCTAAAGCACATGGTGCTTATAAAACTTTTATCCAATTTACTTTAATTTGAATAAATAAGGCTGATTCTTTAGCATTGCAGCAATGACCAAACAAACCTCAGCTCTTGCACAATGAGTTCCTCTTCATTAAAAATGTCTGACACAAACACAGTAATAGGTGGACTAAAGAGCTGAAATGAAAGCACAGTGATGTGAGTAAATTAACATACTGTACGTTTGTTCTAACCAACGCATTCAGAGAAGTATGACAACGTCTAAAACAGTGCTGGGCATCCTCCCAAATCCCCACTTCAAACCTTATCAAAGTTTCAGGCAACTCCATAATATCCAATGTTGCCACCATATCAACAGTCAGAATAGAATTCACATGACTTTTGATATATTATACCTGCATAACTTTCACATACACTATATACACACACAAATTTTTGTTCTCCCAACTAAATCTTAACTATTGAATTAAGGTGTTTATTGAATCCCAGCAACATAAATGTTGTTTTAAGGCTTTTTTGAACGTTTTTGTGCTGTGCAGTTTTATGAATATGATCATCTCTTTATCTTTTACTTAAACCTATACAAGGGACTAGGGTCGTCATGGGTTCTCTGTACCCATCCAGGGGAGAACATTTCGAGGACTGGGCAGATACACCCAGGACAAGTCATCAATCCACTGCCAGCCTCACTTATTACAGAGACACACACTATATCAGGCAAATTAGAGCAGCCATGTTTTGGACTGTGGATACCGGAGAACTGGGAAAAAACTTGAACGTGATAATTCCAGCCAGATCAATGAGAGGAGAATGTGCTAACCTCTACACCACTGTGCATGTGTGTGTGTATATGATGTCATTTTGATCAGAACAGGTTTGCATTCTTTTAAAGGAACAGTAGAACCTTTCCGTTTATCATTTAATCTATAATTGTTAACAATAACATACAGGGCAGAAAAGAATCAATTTGAAGGCTATAAAACAGTGATGAGGATAAAATCTCTAGACTCTCAATTTCAAGCTCAAGGTATGATTTTAATAAGGTTTTTAATACACCAAATCCAACACGGAGTGAAAAGCCTCCTCTTCCATGTGCTGGGCTTATCAGCAGCTACAGTTTATTGCTGCTAGGGAAGGTCTTTGTTATCAAGTGCTGTCAATGTTTAATTAAGTTTTAATGATTCAGCAACACTAAAAGAGCTTTGCTCTTTAGTTACAGGAGAATTGATTTGTTATTACTTGGGTAAACAGTAACCATGGTGGATGAGCAATAAATGCAGAATTATGTTTGGGTTTTAAAACGTTTATAATAATTTCACTTTAATGTTATTAAAAGCCTGTAGCCATAGCTACGGAGTTGTTGCTGGTATACTATAGTCAACAGCTCATACCCAATGTTTACATGCATTGAATAGACCCTGTGGTAATGGTTGTCAATTGGCTTTGATCCCTATAAACATCAACCAATCATTACCTGAAACCCGAAATGTGTGTACTGTGTGTCTCTTAATCAAATGTTCTATACCCATGATTAAAATGATAAATGCAAACAGACTATTAAAATACAGACATTTTCTCTTGAATGACAAAGGCATGTTATATATTGAACAGCTCAAGATTCTTAGTTTTTTGAGTAAACTTTACCCCAACACAATTCTACAAGCTGGATAGTAAGCTTTAAAGGCCAAGTGAAGAGGAGTAAACCAACGAAAGTACAGTTAGAGTACCTCAACCATGTCTGTGTAGAGAGTGAGGATCAAAGAAAAGCAATTCCCGCTCATGAAGCGAGGCAAGGATTTCTGCAATGCTTAATCAGAAAGTCATAGCAGAATTTCATGTCTGGCAAAAGCTCTTGTAATCGATGGCAAGTGAGACAACTCTCTTATAACATGTGTTGGCACGTATTCACTTCACACGGCTACATCAACTGGGCCATTGCCATAAACACAGCCCCGTTACAATCACAGTTGTGTTCGTATTAAAAAAAGCATGCAAGGATTTACCAAAGAAAGCCGACATACCGTACAGCTTTGTACCGCTGGATGATAAACACTCGAACAATCGATTTGAGCTTGCACAATTGCTTCCGTGAGAGCTGGATTTTCAATCCTTTCCAAAAGTGTTAATGAAATTGCAGGAGGAAAAACATGAGCAAATGGATCACATTGATTAGTCACGTACAAAAACGGGCAAAGACAATGCTAATTAGTAAATGGATGCGACTGCTTCCCATGGGTGGCCTCCTTTGCTCCTGACTTGTATTTACCACTGAAAATTCTTGGTAAGTTTAAAAATTCTTGAACACATCCTTTTCCTTGAATTAATGTATTTAATGTTAACATGTACGAATGTTCATTACATAAGAATATAATTTATGGAACAAGTTAAAATCATTTGCTACAAGGCCAAACATATGAAAGCCTTTTTATATTTAGTGGCTTGAATAAATTAAAGCAAGTTTTTGCCTTTACATTTTTACAGTCACATTAAGATAAATGAATGGATTCAAGGTAAATTGGCTGCTCACATTCGCCCATATTCAAATTGCCCATATAGTCAGAGTGAGCGAGTGTGCCCAGCGATGGATTGATTGTACTGAGTGTATCTGCCCTGCATCCGAAACATTCTCCCTTGAATGCTTTAAAGGGACCCCCCCCCCACGACTCTAGTCTCTGACGCTGGATTAAACAGAGAATAATGATATGAGAAGTTATCCACTGTCATTGCCACTAAAGACGTGGTTCATATCCAAGATGGATACATTGCAGTTTATTGCAATTACTTGAATTGCGAACACTCAAGGCTTAAGCAATATTGCTTATAGCTGTAATCCATAACTACTGTATATAAATCACAGGCACATATGAGTCACAATACAAATATTCACATGACAGCTGTCTTCTTGGTTCGATGGATTTGATCAGCTGTGAACAACGTAACCCGTAGACTCATTTAAAAGCTTGTCGAAGTGCTTTCCTCTGTAAAAAATTGCTTCCCGTCCTGCTATTTGCAAAATCTCACCACGGTAAGCCAAGGACACGATGTCAACTGTATACAGCCTATTCCCAACATGTATTCAAGCATATAACCACACAATCTATATAATCTCCACAGTCTGTATACGAGCACTTCAGTGACCTTAGATTGCTCTTTTTCACTTTAAAGTTCCACCTGTCAGAGACATAAAAGGGCGCACTGAGCGGTGGTACTGTGAAAAATGCAATAAGCACCGATGCGAAGTTCATAGAACTGTAAAATATTCTGCTCAGTTAAACATTCCATAGGATTTCCAACCCCTATTGTACACAAAGTCGGTACAAAAACTGCTTGGATATTTACATGTGTATACTGTACTGAGACAGCCATGTGTCAGTATGAGCCCTGAAAATCAATTTGTTGCAGAAGTTAATTATATATTTGCATTTGGCTTGCTGCTAGAAAAACCCAAGACCTCACATATGGCAGGAAAACTGCACACATTGCTACTGCCAACTACAAATTTAGGGGAATTTTGGGGTCCTTTCTGTCCCAGCATGGCTGCTTTCTAGTGCACAAAGCAAAGTTCAAACTGAAACGGCTGGGTGAGTCTGAAGTTGACTGACCAGAGAGGTCGAGACCGAGAGTCTTTGCTTCAACCCCAATGAACACATTTGGAATGTAACTTAAAAGGCAATTGCAAGCCAGGACTCTCATCCAACATCAGTATCAGACTTCACAACTGCACTTTTGCATAAAAGTGAACAATTACTCTCAGTCACAGCCCAAAAGTTAGTAGAAACCATTACAGTATGGTTTTTACCATTACCATTACTTCTCCACGACAATAACCAGTGTTCCTGTGTTGCGATTAATTTATGTTCATTGTAGAAAATTTCGTATCTCATCATCTTTCATTTAATCCAATACTAGGGACTAGGGTCAAAATGGGAACCCCCCCTCCCCAATCCCCATAAGGGGAGAATGATCTGGGGCTGGGCAGATACACTCAGGACAGGGCACCAATCACACACTTATAGGGGCAATTAAAAAAAAATTATAGGGGCAATTTAGAAAACCCAATTTACTTTCAAGTCATGATTTTGGACTAACATGGAATTGCCATCCAGATTGGGACCCGAACCCAGATCCTGGGTGCCTAGAGGTAGACATGTTCATTCATAATGTTAGACATCCAAACCTTTTTATAAGACCATACAATATCTGATTTATTATCCATTTATTTTGAGTCTTGCACTTTTGAAATTTATTTAATTTTAATTCTATTCATTATCTTTTTTTTTTTTTTTAAGATAATCACTATCGATAACCTAACACTAAATTATTTTAAAGCCACATTGGAAACATCTCCTGTCTGGTTTCACTCTCATCATCTTCACTCTAACTGGTATACTGCAGCATGGAAATGTGCTCTGCTCACAGACCTGGACTTATCCTCCAGCTTTCAAGAAGAATCAGTGGTCATGCCATGAGCTAAAGTTGGGGTAAAATTTTGATTTGAAAAGACCTGCCGATGAGAAGATACTGCAAACACAATAATGCAGTCCTGCCGGGTATAAAACTAGTACAATGCAAGAGAGTAAAAGTTAGGAACAATCAGTCTGCAGCAGAAAGATAAGAAAACCATTGCAAGCCCATTGCTACAGAGGGTGAGGAAATAGGTTTGGACATGAAAATCAAATGTATTCTTACACACACAACCAGACAAAGCATAAATATCTTATTGCATAAATAAGACTTATGACAATGCCTTTGTGCAGCAAGCTTTTTTTTGTTATTGTGATTTGGCTGTTGTTGGTTGGCATTAATCAGTGGTGAAGAGAAGCCACTGTGAGTAACTCGTGTCTGTTGCCCATGTGCTAAAGCCTGATAAGGATTGCAAGTGGAGTCGTCATTGTTCATGTGGTGAGTAAGGTTTGTTACTGTGACTTCTTTCGGCAGCTGAGAATTTTTTGTTCAGACAGCTCCTCATACACTTAGATCATTCTAACATAGTTCTACTATCATGTTCATGACTAATTGGATTTCATGCATCATCCAATGGTACTGACTTTACACAGAGCAGCTTCACTTCTTCCAAGGTCAGTGAACCGTACATAAAAAATTATGCACACAGGCGAGGTGTAGAGGATGGTGGTTCTAATGCGCAGCTTCACCAAGAACAAAACAAACTGATAAAGAATGTATGGAGAACGAGTCATATCCATCTTACAAATCTCGGATACAGCAGGACCTCTTCAAGTGCTGTTTTTATTAGGTTTATTTTATGGTTTTATGGTACAAGCTGCTCTGAGACCCTCTGAGCCACCTCCATTACTCCCCTTACTGCATCTCACCCTCACCCTCATTCTCTACAGAGAGGTTCAACAGGGCACCTGCAGCCTGTTCAACATGTCAAATTGTCTCGGAAACAATAAAACAAGCTGGCATGTCTTATTGTGTGAAGGCTGTAGCACTACGGCCGATAACTCTCAGTTCGATGTCTGGGGATTTATTCTAATACTGAACCAAGCAAGTGTAAGTCACGTGAATTTTAAGAAAGTATTTATAATACATTGTGAGTTTCTGGATCTTTGGTCCCAGCAGCGCACAAGATAAATCTAAGCAGTAACCTCTCATTGTTATGAAGGCCCAAAATTCATTATTATCGACCACTGATGTAAATGGCTCTATATCATTGTTTATTAGTACTGGTCCTGGAGGCTAACTTCCCTCGCTCCCAACAGATCTGATTCAGCTTATCAGTTTATTAACAGCATTTTTTTAAAAAGAAAAAACACTGGAAAATTGCAGGGCAGGCTGCAAGAATTAGAATAAAGCAACACTGCTTTATGGTAAGTTACAAAGCATAACTTGTAAACATGTTTTAGATCATGCATCATCTGGGTTCCTGCTGTGATAAGACCCTGGTTTGTCTCTTCTACAAAGAAAATGCCAAATGAGTAGAATGCGATGCCAGATTGTAAGCGATTGCTGATCCAAAGGCGCTGCCAGATCAGCACCACGGACAGCAGTGCTTTCGAGTTAAGCAACCCACATAGACAAATATTTGCACTTCTACTGAGTAGAACACATGAGGTGAATACAAATGATCTACACCCGAGCAGACAGAATAAAACAGATCTGTAGAACAGATTACATCTCAAGTACATTTTAACATCACATATTTACAGAAGACAAAGTACAAAAAAAATCTAAAATGATAATTGAAAACCTTGCCATATTGCATTTTTTCTTAAATGATCAGGTTCAACACTCTTTGCGGGGTTTAAACTGCCATCCATACCTGAGGGTCTGTAATCACGCTGTTTTCAATGTAACAATATAACAAATTCCTTTCATCTGTTACCTTTTTCCTCATTACCTCGTTAAGAATACCAAAGATGTTGCAATAAAGTCAAAATAATATTTGTTAATTTTAGAGCAATTTGCGCTGAATCCAAAATATGGATTCAATATTAATTCATTATCTTCCGCTTATACCTCAGCTAGTGTCAGCTAGGTTTCCCGATGTCCATCCAGAGAAGAGTGACGCGGGAAACTCACGCACTGTCTCACTGACTTCCTCACACACACACAAACCCTATATAAGGGCAATTTAGAGCGGCCAATTTACCTTGAATCCATGTTTTTGTACTGTGAGGAAACCGGAAAGCCTAGAGAACACACAGGCAGAAATGAAGAGAACATGGAAGCTCCACTCAGATCGGGATTCGATCCTAGATTCCCAGCGCTGAAAGCAGAGGTGCTAACCACCAAGCCAACATGCCGCCTAATATGGAACATCTTAAATTATAACTTCAAAATTTCTTTATCTTTTCATTCATTCATTATCTCCCACTTTTATCCTCTATTAGGGTCGCGGTGGGGTTCCCCATGCCCATCCAGGGGAGAACATCTCAGGTGCTGGGCAGATAGACCCAGGACAGGGCGCCAATCCATCGCTGGCTTTATCTTTTCATACAATATTACCTGATCTCTGCCAGTTTTACTCTCTTCAGTTGGTGAGAATCATACAGACTTAAAAAAGTAAAAAAGTGTCATAGAAAATCAAATCGTAGTTGCTATACTGTTTGTGAGCATCAATGTTCACAAGAAGCCGTCAACAGGATGCTCATTGCTGGCCGGGTTTGTAAGGTCAATAATTCTTATTTCTACATTTGAGCATGCAGTGATGGAAAAAGCTTTATTATCTGTGACAGAAACTTTATTAATTTCATATGTAACTCTTTCTTCCAGCACATAACATGTCAAAGTTATGTTTTAGATTTGTTTTGTTTACCTGTAATGAGCTTTTCTCTTGTTCTCCCGCAAACGAATGAGAACGAGAGCAGCAGCCTCAGACAGAGATATAGAGCTGAGTGAGCTGTAACCATGAGGGATCACTGTGCCGGAGTTTAAAGTACTGCTCTAACTTTTATCATATCTCCAAAAGACATTAAAGAAAGAGAAAACTCATTTCAGTCAGCCATGATTAAACGGCACGGCTCATCTGCAATCTGAACTTTGAATAATACAAATTAATAAGGATCCATTTTCACTTATTCCACGGCAGTGCCCGTAGTTACGACACTTCATAATCTTAACATCGGACATGTAATCATTACTGGATCGCAAATTACATTGCATATTCAAGCTAAGATCCTGCCTTGAGTGCTTCTGTCTTTAATATTTATTCCTTCATTTATTTTAAGGCATTTATCCTGATGAGGGTAAGCCTTCATATACTGTACCTATCCCCGCATTTATAGGGTGAAAGTCAGGGAAACACCTGTCATAATCCTTTGTTAATGTCCATAGATGTACATAACCACACACACACACACACACACACACACACACACATATATATTTATTTTTTAACTATTCATTAACATATTATAGAGACCAACGACATGTCATAAAGCATTATGAATACCTTATTAATGCACTAATAATGCATTATAAATACCAGAAATACCATAGAAATCGTGACCCAATTAATTTTATAATAATCATTTTGTGAGTTATTAATTAATTAAGATTTTTTTTTACAAATCTCAATACAATACAATTTTTATTGTGAAAACATACACATTAAAAATATATGTTAAAGCATATGTTTTGTTCTATACTCAAGGCCATTTCTTCTTCATTAAGAAAGATGCAAAAGAACTGAAAACCAGACAGATGGCTACAATCGAATAAAATCCAGAACAGACAAATAATCTAAAAATAAAATAAAATAAAACATAAGCTAGTTCATTGCCAAAACAGGCAAACGTTCAAAGGCCAAAAATCACCATAACAAACAGAATCTAAAGGGAGATTCAAATAGCAGCTTCAAAAAACATCCCAGGTGCAGTGTATAGTCAGAATACAGAGCAGTTACAGCTTCAACTTACTGAAGAAATCAGCAAAACAATGCAATTTAAAAGTGTTCACCGAGTTTAGACTTATACGGCATTGATCCTTTGCTTCACAAGATTTGAAGATTTTTCATTTTCATATTTTTAATTTAAATTAAAATTTAATTTAATTTAAATTAATATACCAAACGTCGAGGTAAATGCTGGAGAATCACCGGATTATTGCATTTCATCATTATAAATGTATTAAACAAGGCTAAATTATTTTCTTATATATTTTTTTTCTAATAGACCAGGTGCAAATTGCTGTTAAATATGCTGCTTTCTGTGTTTTTTTTAACATAAAAAGCTTTTTGTAGCCGACTAGTAACGTAATCAGCTATTGTAAATTTTGGAGGACAAAGGAGAATGTTCTAGTTTTTCTTGTCCAAACACGAGGGAAATTGCATCTGTCAAAAAACAAACATTAGTAATGATTTTATTTTTATATTACTGCACCAAAGTTGATGCAAAAACACCTCTAGCAATTATAAAAAGTTATAAAATGTTTAATAACTAGTTGTCAGCAAAGGACATGCCTGAAAATTTGAAAA
Source organism: Corydoras sp. C115 (assembly GCA_019802505.1). Lineage (NCBI taxonomy): Eukaryota > Metazoa > Chordata > Actinopteri > Siluriformes > Callichthyidae > Corydoras > Corydoras sp. C115. Next base: position 4,181,014 of record JAFMOC010000045.1, read on the forward strand.
ATAATCATTTACAGCTATAATGAACCTGAGCTATCTGTTCTGAGGCTCGTTTTATTTTTTCATACAGTGGGAACACAGAGAACAGAACAACTTATGAATCTGACCTAAAGCAACATCCCCATAATGATGCGTTCTGCTCAGATCACTGGGGCTTTATGTAAAGCCTGAAACCATTTCCCTGAAACTGTGGTGCAGTGACTCATAATTAAAAATGTAGCTCATTGTATTAAAACAAGATTCAAACTAAACCGTGTTTAATGTTTTGTACCGTTATCTCTTTGTCGGTTAAGAGTAAAAACAAATCGCCTATTTGAGCTGAAGTTTGGAAACTGATCTCAGAACTGTTCAACTTGCTGACATACTGGGTGCAACGGTGTCTCTATGCAAGACATCTGAGCCACTTATGCATTGCAGCGAGTAAACTTTCTATTTCATGCAAGACTGGAAGGCAACAGTACAGTTCTAATGATTTATCAAAAGGTATATGTGATGCATTCCCCTTTATTTCTTTTCGAAATATTGGCTTCTATATTAACTAGCTGATGCCTGTCAAGGAGAGCCAATTTCATTTCATCAACTCATTTCAATAGTCATTTACATAATCAGATCACTTGAGGCTATAGTCCATATGGTAATTGCCCTAAGCAAAAGCCATTAGCATTAATCTATTTAAGAAAAAAAAAATGGATCTATGGTCAGTTATTTCCTCAGAATATTCTGTATATCTTACTGAAACTTTGAAACAATAGGGACTATGTAGATATGAAGGAACTGATGGTTAGTTTCTACACAATTAATTATTTATTATCAACAAGCTCGAGTCCCACCATTTCCAGAGGACATATAGAGGACAATAATGCAAGAAAACAACTAATCAGATATTTAATAAAGAATAAGTATAAAGTAAATAAAATACTTATCTGAAATAATGTGTAAATGTGCATCACTGATTGGTTTTCATTGCTTGGGGTGCTGGTCAAGGACGATCAAGGGTTTAAACCCCTTGTGCAAGGCCCTTTGCCCTAATTAATTCAGTGGTGCTGTATAATGTATGAGTTCTAACCACAACAATCAATCTTATATAACAGTACCAGTGAAAAGTTTGGACACGCCTCCTTCTTGCTGCACGTTCTCAGTTCCACTTCCTGAAAAGATAGACTTTGTAGTTCTAGAATTCCAGACTGTTGTCCATTTGTTTGTGTTATATAGTACATACTGTGTACAGCTATATGGTAAGTGAATGAAATAGACAATAGAGCAAGAAAGAGGTGTGTCCAAATACATTATTATTATTATTATTACTTTTGTCAGTGCCAAACTTGGTCAGGATGACCGACTGAATCTGTGGCATGTTTGTGGGTGACATTATAAATGAACAATCAAGCTCCTTGTTCTGGAACTTTGAATAGTCAGAGCCAAAAGAGTGTCAGTTCGCCATTTCCTCATTCCAGATTAGGGCTGAATGATCTTCTGAAGGGTGACTGTTTCGTGATTGATTAATTGCTTATTAAAACTCATGCCATTGCAGTCATTTGAGCTGAACAGTGCTAGTCATCATATAAATAGACAGGAATGAAATGATAAATAGGCTACTACACCCTAAGCATTTTAGTTTAATGACAGCTGGATAAACAATGGCAGCAATTGGAATGGTCTGAGATATATAATGAATATAAATAGATAGCAATCAGATAATGATTACTGCACCCCAAATTCACTTGATCTGCTATTTTTTCAGCAACATGCACAGTTAATTAGAACCGTTTCTGGTGTATTATTCAATAATTCAGCAGTTCCACAGAAACACAAACATCAATCATGATCTGTACATCAAGCCTGTTATATGTTCTTCTCCTATTGGATAAAAGAAAATAATGCTGATTAACTAGCTCAATTATTACATATTAAAAACATTTAGCTGACAAACAAGAGTAGTGACGGGCAGAACACAATATATTTTCATAGATCCATGTGTAACTTTGTTTCTCAGACTCTAAAGGTAGCTTAAGGACTTTCCAAAAACATTCCATTTAACACATTTTATCATATTATAAGTCATGAGCTATATAAATATCGTATGAATATCTAGGGTCATTAACAACCCAGTGTTGTGACAAGCATTATAAATACATTATGAAGCCTTATGAATGTGTTTATAATGCATTGGTAATGGTTGTGAATACATCAGCCAACAGACTCTACACCAAAATAAATGATTTGCCCTTTGTTCATAGCTGATGTTTGTCAAAGTGCTGCTGTCTTTAAAAAACAAAGACTTTCATGAATTAAGCTAAGAGAGAAAAAAATAATTATTAAGCAACAAAACAAAAAATAGGAAATGCACTCTTGATAAATGGACATTACTAACTAATACAATGTGGGAAGTAAAAAAATATATATATATATATAATAATATAAAAATGGTTGTTTCATCTATTCTTTTCAAAAAATAAATAATAATAATAATAATAAAACCCTACACGGGGAGAGCATGGCGACCACTGAGAAGCGGACGTACTAACCACTAAGCCACTGTGCCACCTTTTTTTTCTTTATACTCTGCATGCTTAATGACTAATGACTAAATAAAAGTGACTAAAAAAAGCTGATTGATCCTTGTCACTTCGACTATTTGGTCAATTCTTCTGACCAATTAATTTTCAGAACAATAACTTGTTCGGTGACAATAAATATTATTCATTTATATATTTATTTGTTTTGTTACAGTTCTTAACTTCTTATAGCTGCATTAACCATTTGACCCAACAGTGCAGTGGCCGAGCAACAAGCATTGGGTGATTCAGATAAAAGTGGCTCTAACTCGTATTGTGCATCAGACCTGGTGGAATTTCTCATAACCTAACATACATATTTAGTTGAATACATATGTTCCGATTTATTCCAAATCAGAATTCTTGTGAAAAAACGGATAAAAGCTGAACATCCCTGCATGACTCATAAAGAAGCCATGATAAAGAGGCTGTTCTTTGCAGATAACCCTCAAGATTAGCTTGAGTGGCACTGAGCATTCCAGTTGCCAAAGGGTACGAATTAAGCAGAGAAGCAATCCACTTTTTTTCCACACAGTGAGCATTGAACATGTACTGATTCAGCTCAGAATGAAATCAACCTCAAAACCAAAACGTTTCTTCATGCCTTTGTTTATTACACTTCTGAGTAGATGATATTACACCCACCATTAACATGCTTACACGTCGTACTAAGCTCATTTATTCTTAAGCAGTTATGCATGAATTTTATTACAGACTGAATAAGATAAGATATGCAACAATCATTCCTAAACATAGGGTTTGGAAGATAATAGTTTAAAAATAGAGTAAAGCTTCAGACTTATTAGTATTATTATTATTATTATTATTAAAGATTAGGTTAGCAGAAGGAAAACAGGGTCCTCTACTAGGGTCACAGAAGGGGGTTCCCTTCCCCAGAATGTTTTGGGCACTGGCCAGATAAACCCAGGACAGGGCGTCAATCTATCACCGAGCACACACTCACTCAGACACACTATATTACTTATTCCTTACTATCAAAAGGAACAAAGATAATACAGATACTAAAGCACATTAGATGTCAAACATGTCAGAATCGTGCTTTTACCAACTTGTATGTCTGTTCTCCCTCAGACTTGTTCTTTGGATTTTTGGTTCAGTTGCACACTTGCATAGGAAATTACTCGTCTGTTATCACTTCCCTAGCTCGCTCGAATGAATGCGGGGTCAGAATCTCAAATCTTAAGATAAGCGCCGGCTGAATGATATCAGTAGAATCGTGAAGACAGCACACATCAGAAAGAAAGTGCTTTTGGCCAAGAAGTGAACAATTTCTTGACAGAAGCCTGGTCTATATGTAAAAGGAAAGATCTGAGAGAAAATAATTAGTGAAATGTGAAACGCTTTGCTTTTATTCAGAGGGAAAAAAAGCACTTCAATGGAATCTTAGATGACCTGTCTAGTTGAAATCTGACAAAGAGAGATAAAAAAAAGAAAAAGAAATAAAGGGCTCTTTTAATATACATTAGGAAGAATTTACATTTAAAAATCTCATAAATGCATCTAAGCTGACCAATTTTTTTTTTATAGGAAAGTAAAATGATGATCACTCCAAATCTTTTGCGTTCAGTTCGAGGAATCCCTCAGCTTTGTGTTGATTTGCATTTTGGAGTAAGCCCCCCAGTAATGCACAGCCTTTAAGGATAAGTGGTTACAAGCCCAGCCATGGCTTTGAACGCAGGACCTAAACACTACATTTACATATGGTCATTTAGCAGATGCTTTTATCCAAAGTGACTTACAAAGTGAGCCACAGCATCTCTGAAGCAATGTCTTGCTCAATGACCCACATTGGTAACATCAGTGGACCTAGGATTTAAACCGAAAACTTTCAGATTGATAACCCAACACCCTAACCACTAAACTACCTCACCGTCACTAATGTCTAAACACTAATGTCATCCAGCAGTGTTGCTTCTACTGGTCCACTACCTCGTGTAATAATACTTTACATTTAATAAATGTTTTCTGACAAGGTCTGAAGTTACGATATTAATATAACTGGTCTAGTGTCAATTTAGTTTTAGTAATAATTCTTATAATTTCTCGTATAACTCGTATAATGAAGTGTTTAATCGAATCCCCTTAGGCTTTTTCTGTGCTGTTTTGCTTCAGCAGGAAATAAATTGATGTTTTTGGCTGATCAGGATCTGCACCAGCAAAATTCATTATTCAGTCACAGCCATGCTCAGCCTGAACTCTCATATGCTCCAGTGTCTCACTATGTTCTGCACACCATACGCTTCACTGCTGGGACCTGAAAGCTTATTATAAAAACTAACTTAAAAATGTATAGGAAGCATCTCACCAATTTATGCCAAAGTGCAAGTGAAAGGAGTTAACAGACTGCTGCCATCTTGGGGTTGAATCAAACCAAAAGAAATGAAGGTCTCTTAAGAATTAAATACATTACAGTTCCATCTCTTTTAATATCTGCTTTGAAAACCAATGAAGTTACAGATCAGAGACTGAACACTTGCCAAAGGTGAGATACAGGATGCCTCCTGTAATAGTACTCATCATACGTTTTCTTACTTTTTGTTTTAAGTGCATTTACATGAATGCTGTACTTAAGTACAGTTAGAGAGGTTTGTACTTCACATGAGCTTTTGCATTTAATGTTTCTCTATACATCCACTCCACTAAATTTTCCAAACAAAATTCTCTGCTTTCTAATTCACTACATTTATTTCAATTATGTTACTTCTCTTTAAGATGAAAATTTTACACAGCCGTGACAATTACCACTTCACAATCGTATCGATGCGTGAAACTTTAATAGTTTAATATAAACAGTGAGCCATTTCCCAATGAGCACCAAGCCGGTATCCCATTACTCAGCAATCAACGTTCACTTTAAAAACTCCACACAGATTTGAATTTAAACCTGGATCCCCAGCAATGAGAGGCAGACGTGCTAACCACTTAGCCACCATGCTGCCAACCTTGTTTTTTATTATATTGTTTTAATAACCAATAAGGAGCATGAGATTGTGCATGTTGTAAAGGCCATTGCAGAGTGAAATGCCATTGCACCACTTTTCTGTGATTTACATGTTATAAAATAAATACCACGATAAATTTCACTCCGCATGTTACAAACAAAGCAGGTTTTCAAGAATCACGCAGATGCGATAATGAAGAGCACAGTGTGGAGCTTTATAGGGATCACTGGCCAACAAAATACAATATTTTTTCAGTTGTTATTCACTGTCTGCATTGGAAGGGGAAACAAATCTGATGCAAGCTATTTCACAACTGTCACTGAGCAGGATTAAAGCTGTTGTATTAGATACCTGTGATTTCTCTCAGGCTGAACTTCATCAAATACCCCAGTATAGTGCAATAGCCATTGGTATAGTGTGAAATGGGTTTTCTATAGGATTTTGATTTTACTTAGATCTCGAAATTTACTTTTTCCTTTCTCCAACAATTTTAATTTTCAGCTGGAGAAAATCCTAATATTTAAAATTTTTGACTTATGATAACAGATATGACCAAAACCATGGCAGTCTTACACTCTTTAGAAAAGGCAACACTCATCTTACCTTGCTTATTACCTTGCTTGCTTATTGCTATATAAAGTTATTATTTTTTTGCATTGTAAAATTTTGAAACAGAAAAAAAGTCAAAACTGATATCAGCTCCAAGCTGAATGGAGAAAGTGATTGTAAGAATTAACCTAATACTTGGTAGCAGGCACCTTCACGTCTTTTGCTAGGAATGTTTCACAGCTCACCATCCTCAAAGAGATCTGGGCTCAGCTTACCTAAGCAGCCTTCACTGCTGGCGGGCCTTCAGTCTTCCACTTTGCTTCTAAATTCACTCTGTAGTGCACCAGAGACCTTAAAGAATAAAGTGCCTGGCCCAAATACCCAAAGCACACAACGGATATAGACAGTAAAAATCCTATGAACAAGCCCCAATATGCCATCTTAGTTATTGATAAGGGAGAAAGGGCTATTTTTTAATACATTGCAAATTAATTATGCCAAATAATGACTATACATGTTTTTTTATTTTCAAAGTATTATATGGATGCCATCTTGTAAGTAATATATACACAAGTTTCACTTGAACCTGGAACCTATGGTTGAGTCTCACTGGTATTTAAGAAGGGGTCTTGGACCTATTCTTTTAACAGGTATAGCTCAAGCGCATTGAATGAGAGTTTTTAAGAAATAATGGATATTTTACCAGGATTTAAAATGGCTTTTATATTTATTATACAGTAAAGAGAAAGTCTTATACCATAGAAAAATGTTGGGTATTAAAAAAGTCTGTTTGTGCCAGGATTCAAACCTGGAACTGGTAACATCCATTTAATCCTAACCAATTGTCCAGAAACTATTCCTTAAACAATGTTGCTACCACCATAATGTATGGTATAGATGGAGTATCATAGGTGGTGTGTTACTAAAAAAAATACTATTCTTATTGTCCTATTGTTATAGAACAAGTCTATAAATCAATTCTAAAATCTAGACATACAACGCAGTTGGATACACATTTGGACTGACTGATGACTATAATGGCAGGTCAAAGGACAAACAGATATCCAGTTATTGCTAAAAGTTTGTTCTTAAATAGGTGTTCGGAGAACAATTCCATCAACCTCTTTTCAGTTGGGCCTGAAGTGAGCATGCTGTTCTTTTTGCTCTTATCCCACAGGAGTAAGGGTAGAGTTGTTTTTCAGTCAACCATATCAGGTGTTCTTTTGTCCATTCCAACACTTCATTTTGCAGTTTAAATATGGCATTTTCTCTGATACGTGGCCCGTCACGCAACAGCAAGCCTGACTCATCGTTTCTTTTGCCCTGGAACTCAGAGAGCACTATGTATGGAAGCCGCCAAAAGGTTGTGTAAGGTGTGTAAAATTTCAAAACCTATAGAGTCTGATGAAATTGTTCTTTTTTTTCCATGAGCATCTTCTATCCAAAGTATTTTTACTGCAAGTAGTGGCAAGTAATCTGACTTATAGAATGGCCTAATTAACAAAGCAGGATGGGTATGTAAATATGGTATATTTACATTTACATTTAGTCATTTAGCAGACGCTTTTATCCAAAGTGACTTACAAATGAGAACATTACAAGTCAGAAGCTATGCAGAAAACCAACTACACTGTAAATTCATCAAACCTGATTGTTATTTGTTGCACCCCCCCCCCCTTTTTTTTTTGGTTATCTTTCACCAGAGCCATTTCAGGGAATTTGGGGGTCCCAAGCAAAATTCACCAAACCAAATATTCTTAATTAACAAAAGTAATATTTATATGTAAACATTTAAAACAAAACTTACATCCTAAGTCAAAAAATCATCACAAACATCCAATAAAAAGTGAAAGTTATGTAGTAAATCAAAGCATTTAGGAGGAGCCCCTTTGAGTGGGATTCCAATAACAGCGTTCTACTTTAAATTTAAGTTGTGCATTGAATTTAAAGGGGCGCGAACACAGTTTGCAGTTAGGGTTAGGAATTATATATTTTCATAAAAAAAATGGTTTTTGTAGGCTTTTCTTTGTGGTTGTGATTCTAAATCATTTTATGATATGCTACATTGATTTTGCTTCATAGTCCAGAGTGCTGTAGCAGCAGTTTACTTGTCACTGCAAATATCAAGCAATCACAGCTTCAAAGGTCAATGTTTTATGGAATGCTTAACATGTCAGAGATTACTGTGCCATTTCTTTGGCAACAGAAAGCTGTACACCAGCCACACAAAAGAGGTGAAAAATTATATTTATGTTAATGTTTGAAATAAATTAACAAATTTGTAAACGGGAGCAAAATTATCCCTCAATAATTGTTCAAAGCTATTTGAAATCATTTTCACTTTGATTCCCTTCAGGAGCCAGGTGTGATCTGACTTCGGCAGTGCAGCTCGCTGTTCCATAAGGTATTCCATTTTACTGTGAATCGAGAACACAGAGTATAGTTTATACTATGTATATGCATTCTCTTTACAAATGCAGTACGTGTGTTGATTCACCGCCAAGATACCAATGAATATCTGTCTGGGTCGTTTTCAGTCATTGGCGCACCCGTGTTTTTCCTGTTTGCCAAAACAGCAATCTACACAGAAAAAAAACTAAAAACACACCTAATTTCGAAACCTCCACACCCAACATCATAGATATAGTCACAAGTACCATTGTTATTTTCACATCACAGGCGGAAGCCATGAAAATGGACCATTGGCGGGGTGTAAGATAGCAATGAGCACCATGACATGCCTTGTGCAGAGTGAAGGATAGATGGACTGTGAGAGTTATCAAGGACGTGAGAACAGGTAAGTTTGTATCACAGGAATAAAGGCATCAATTAACACAAACAAAGAATCAATGTATTTTCTAAATGTAGATAAATCCTATTTACTTGTAAGATTTATTTCAACATAAACAAATGCAACTCTACATGTTTTTGTAATAATAGTTATGGTTATAAGAGGAAAAAATACAAGCAAAATGAGTAACTACAATAAAGTCCAACATCATCAAATCTAAGCAATTAAATATCTAACAACTACGGCATCTTTATGAATAATATGACTCTGATTTGAGTTGAGTCAGTGAATGATCTCTGAACTTCTGTTTCTTGCTTGAATTTGATTCCTGATAACTGCCCTCATTAAATACAGAAAATGTTTCAGTATGTTAGGGTTGTGACCTTTTAGCTGCTTTCAGATCAACATCTTTTACCAAAGAATGGTGCTTCCTTTCTCAAAATGGAATATTATTTTAATTTTGTAATAGTTAAATAAAAAAAATGAATGTGGTTAAGAAAACAATAACCATAATTTGGCTGCGCTTGAACTTCTTCAAAAAGTCTAAAGGTACAGTCAAATCAGTAACAGGTAATAATGAACCTGTAAGGCCTGCAAGGTGACTAAGGATCATTTGGTTTAAGGGACTTATTAGTGACTAATTATACTCTCTTGAGTCCACATATAGCAGAAATGATTAATGTCGACCTCTGGAGAGCTAATAAATTATGGCCTAACAAGGTTCCACAGTTGTGACAAAGTCCAAACCTATTATTTCACCCTGTAGTCTGTTTTCGAGATTAAAAAATATAAAGAAAATATTAAGAATATGTTTCAAGTTTTGAAGAAACAAAGAATGTGTCATAGAGCGCTTCAATCACCGAGCTTAATTCTCATTTTCCAATTAATTGAAACTTTATCTGCAAGATAAAAGGAAGCTACTAACAAATTTAGAAATTAATTTCAAACTGATATTAAGCACACAGTTTAAAGACACATTTAAAAGACACTCTCAGTTCTTGTACATCAAGGTCCATGGGTTTAAAATATATTGCCTACTGTTCAGAAGAATTGGTCCTCCATAATTAATCCATCTGTGCAGTGAAACACACATACCCACACTAATAAAATGAGCACACGTGCACATAGATGTGGGCAGCCCTCTACATGAAGCCCGAGGAGCAATTGGTGTTGGGTGCCTTGCCCAAGGGCACTTCAACCATAGCACTTGAGCCTGGGAATCAAACCAGGGATATTGAAGTCAGATGGCTGGTTCCTTACCCACAAGCCTGCGACTTATGTATGCACAGTGAGAATTCTTCTACTCAGAGTAGTAAAAAAATAAAATAAAATAAAAAAACTGCAGTTCTGTTTAGATGCAAGTCTATACTACAATATACTAACAATGACCATGTTTTATGACAGTTATGCCATTTACGATGGTTTATTGCAGCAATGTGTGAAGTGGAGTTATTTACAGATCAGTGTGTGTGTCCATGTATGCATGTACGCATTTTGCACCATTAAACAGCTCAAATCATCATTTAGGCAAACATCCAAACCAGAGCAATCATTCTCCATTTCATAGATGCAGTTTTTTATGAACTCTCGGTTTCCGATTACTACAAACAATAAAAATTAATTAGCTTTTAATGTTGGTGGCGAAATTTTGGTTGCATGGCACAAAGATAATGAATAAGTTATATGGCTTTGTTACTCTCCTTTTCGTCACAGATGGCGACCTCTTTCCATTTAGAAAAGGGCAGGCTACCGGCCAAAGACATAATCTATTAATAAATACATTCTAGGACAGGACTAGCAGTTTCTCCTCTGTTGTTTCCAGGAAAAGTTCTCTCATGCACGATGGCCATTTTGTTTTGGTCTGCCTGCCTGGGATAAGAGGAGCCATATGATGAGGGAATGCATAATCAAAGGTGTCATTTTTCTCCCCTTATTGGGTTTTGTATGACAATATGCAAAGATAGCGCTGTGGCAGAGCAGTCAGGCAGATAATTGCTGAGAAACTAATTAGCTAACTACTCAAGGACAGCTTGGGATGAAGAGACAGCAGGAGGAGGTGCCATGTCACCAAAAATAATTGGATAGAGAATGCCCTGGATTGTGTTGAATAAACTATAGAGGAGGGGTGGGGGAACCCTTTGGAGAAAGACCAGGCAAGGTTGGAGATTAAATAAATTAATGACTGGAGGGGTGTGATGGGGCCATCCACAACATTCAGGCCTGTGACTCTTTTATGAGACTTGACTAAGCTCAACTCAAATTACTTTCTCTTTACAACAGCTCAGAAAGGTCCCGCTCTAGTTAAAGCTGAAGATGAGAAAGTGCACTGGAATAATCAATGTAGAAACAAGCAATGAGGCTATGTGATTGCCTTAAGTTCCACAAGTTAACACAATTTCCTGGGGTCTAAATTAATTGTCAGCGACATGCTTTGATCAAGTATCACAAGAATAAAGCTCCACAGAAACAATTTAAATTTAATCAAGCTAGGACTTCTTGGTAAGCACTGGATTGCCCGCATCATGCCCATTCCAACTCCTGCAGTCAGTACCTTAATAACCTTAATAGAAAACAAAATCTCCCTCTAATAAAACATTACTTGAACTGTTGGAGTTAATGTGGTTAAACATTTATTGAAAATTTTTTTTTTTCCAACTATGAGACACAAGAACGTGAATCTGAAATGTGCATAGTGATTTTTGCACAAAAAAACAGCAGGTCTTGCTTTTACCTTCCCATCACTTAATTGATCTCTTTCAGGCTGGTAAAGAGAAGCCCACCATAGCACAGATTAATTACCATTGTGAAAATGGGTTCATGACCACACATCACATAACATGACTCAGCAGTTGGATTTACAAAGTTAAGTCTAAGGATTGCAATCAAACTTTTTTTTTCAGATCTCAGCAGTATCTTGCCAGAATCACTTTCGCCTTTGGCTGTTGTCCATCTCCCATGTCACATTCACTTACACGAATCTCGTTGCGTGTTTCACGACATCCATACTGCCACCTCGTTTCACAGAACCTGCCATCGGCATGTCAAGATTCGGTTTATCATAGATGATTCAGATTTTCCTGGTTTGTTTTGGAATGCCATTATTACCCACACGGTTTAATAAGATATCTAAGGGGAAAAAATACTTAACACATGCTTAAGTCTGATTTGAACTAACTCGAAGTACTGTGCATGCAAACAACTGATGTGTTTCAAGGCTAGACTAAGAAGACGTGTGCAGATGATTGAAACAATTAAGACAAATGCATAAAGGTGTCTGTATACCAAAAAAACCTGGTAGCAGGAATTGTGATTATTTTGAAGGTTGATGGCAGCACAGCATTTGCAGCTATTAGCTGTGAGCAATGGATAAACGCATTAGAGTCATAAGGGGCTATTCAGTGTCATCAATTTACCCATTAGCATGTCTTTAGAATGTCGAAGGAAACCCTCTGGAGAAATGTCACGCAGACAGAGGGAGGACATGTAGCCTTGCATCAGTTAACCTACTTCAATAATCAAACCTGGGGCCTTTTTGTTATGAAAAAGAACTAAGCTGTGGGTTAATGGCATGGGTAATATTGGGGCAGTCATAGGCTTGTGGTTATGGAACTGGCCTTGCGACCAGAAGGTCCACCAAGTATCATGACTGAAGTGCCCATGGCCACTGACCCAATTTGCTCCCCAACGCCGTATATAGGGCTGGCCACCGTTCGGTTCTTGAGCAAGACCCTTAGCCCTCATTGCTCCAGCTGACTCGTAGCATTGTAGCTGACCCTGTATTCTGACCCCAAACATCTATTGTGATACATGCAAGTCGCTTTGGATTAAAGTGTCTGGTAAAGTGATGTAATGTAATAATTAATTATTATGACAAATACACATATAAATGGTTTTCAGGATCTCCCGCCTCTCCATGTACACTATGCTGAAAATGGTCTACTTTCAAAGTACTTAGTTACTAACTGCAGATTATTTCCATTGATAAATGGAAGGCTTACCAATAATAAAAGGCTTACCAATAATAATAATAATAACGAGTTAAATAACTTTATATCTTCAACATTACTACGAATCAAATGGACTTTTGATTATCCTCTGACATTCAAGAAAAAAGTGTTTAAATAAAAGGCTTAGTGAACAGACCTTTGTTGGTTATACTTTAAAGCCTGTAGCGCCATTACTGTAGAGATAAAAAGTAAATCTTGTAAAGTCGCCTACAGTGTGATCAAAACCCCAAGCAAAGAGCTAATTAGTCTTTTTTACTGTCCAGCTCTTTATAATGCAGCAAATAAAAGAATTAAACAGAGACTGCTAGCTAGACATCCTCTCTGTAATCACATGAGGATGAATGGGGTTTTCATTCACTGAGCCTTTGTTCTTCTCTTTTAATTAAAACATTTTCAATTATTAACATAGTTCTTAGAAATCAGTCCGTATAATGTTCTGATCAATCCCATTAAACCCTGTGACATCAACACCAATTTGGGAATATCACGAGCCCCAAGTAGATTACGTCTGGATATTTTCTCACAGCTCTGGTGTTTGTCAGCGAAACACTAAACCATCCATCAAAAGTTTAATGAGAATAAAGGTGTCTGAAAGATTGCATAAATCAGTCCTTCACATAGTGCTACCTTTATTAATATTTCGCCGTGTTAAGAATTCAGGATTTACTTACTGACACATTGGCACTGATGAGGTACCGAATCTGACCTTAAGAAATGTTCTGTAATGTTCATGAACCAAAATCTATGCCAGAATGTTACACAAAATGCCTAAAAGGCAGAACTGTGGCTTAGTGGTTAGCACATCCACTTATCCAGCGCTGGGGATCAAGGTTTAAATCCCAGTCTGGGTGGAGTTCTCCTCATGTTCGCTTGGGTTTTCTTTGTGTCCTCGGATTTCCCTCCACAGTCCAAAAACATAGATCCAATGTAACTTGACTGCTCTAAATTGCCCCTATATAGAGTGTGTGTATAGTGTACCTGAGTGACTGAGGGTGTGCTCATTGATGGATTGGCACCCTGTCCTGGGTGTATCTGCCCATCACCCAAAATATTCTTCCCTGAATGAGCATGAGAAGTGTAATTGGTTCCTCCTTAACTACTGATGTGTGTTGTTCTCTCATTTGTACGTCGCTTTGAATTAAAGCATCTGCTAAATGATTTATGAATGTAATCAAGACTGAACCTATTTTTTGGGCCTCAGTAATGTCATATTCTACATCATGTAACTACTATCATGTCAGGTTTCTCAGCACATAACCGCTTTTTTAATATAACTGCTAACGCCTGTATGCATTGTTCAAGATGATCATGTCTTCAGAGTGTAGAGGCAACAACACCATCAGCCGAATTGTTTACCCCCGGCAAGATTTAAATCCATCACCTCCTCATCTGGGAATAACCCGTTGCCTACGGTTGTTAAGGAAGTCCACAGCCACAAATTTTAGAGACAAGCAGAAAATGAACTTTGACACCCACTAGATACGGCTTTCTGAGATTAGCACACAAAGTCTACTGTTCTGTTGGATGAACTATTCAACACACACACGCAGTCCTGACTTTCTTCCAAGAGGACTGATATAACCACAAGTGCATTAATGCCATGAAACCATGGACAATCTTTAATAAAAAAATGTTCTACAAGTAATTTTTACTACAGCATTAACTGTACCCTTTGTAACATTTGCATATTTATTTATTTAACACCTCTGTGCTTTTCTGTCAATGTTTCGGTCAATGTTTTAAGGAGTCTGCTAATAACCATTAAATGTCACTGCGGGTGACAACATCTTGCACAAGGTGAAACTAATCAAACCGTATCAAAGTGATCAAAATGATAACTTGCATATATGGCGTACAACAAATCAGTGGATGGTTTAACAGAGTAAAGGCTATATTATTCCATTTCACACTTCTGATAAACTCTGAGTTTATACACTGTAATGTATTAAATAACACTTCAAGGAAAAATAGTTGTTAAAGTTTGTTACATGCAATATACTAAATCATCTCATTATCTTCTGTTTAATCCTATACTAAGGACTGGGGGCATGTGGGGGGGGGTCTGTCCATACAGAGGAGAGCACCAAGGAGATACAACCAGGACAGGACGCCAATGCCAAATGGGCACACACTACATAGAGGAGAATAAGAGCTGCCAATTTTTTGGACTGGGCAAGAAAACCAGAGAACCCAGATAAAACCAATGTGGACACAAGAACATGGAAACTCCACCCAGATCAGGATTATAAACTAATCATAGCAAGAAAAAAAAGAGCTCAGTGGTAAGTGCAGTCCAGCAAAAAAACGTAGCATCTAAAGGCCTGGGTTTGAACTCTGCAAAGGACCTGTGAAAAAAAATCCCTCTGAAGGTTACATCACTAATGTAAAGATGTAAAATTACAAATAAAAGAATTAAGATATACATAAGCTACATAAATTAAACGTTAATTGTACCCTGTGCAGCCATAAAGACATTTGTGACACATCCACGGGCAATGATATAATAAAATGAGGCCAAGTAGCCACAGTGGACTGCAAAGAGTGCAAGATGTGGGGAAGGGTTACAAAAGTCATTATCACGAATCCAAATTTGGAAGAAACGGGCTAAATAAAAGCGACTGGGGAACACTGATTAAAAAACATGTTTTATTTTAAGGCAAATATTTCACAGTTAATGACGTATTAATAATTCTAATTATAATATATACACTTTGAAAACACACCATTACATATATTTATATATTTCACATATGCTTTAGCAAAATGGTGTCAACTATTTTGTAATTGTAGCAAAAAAATTCAAATCTAATGTGTTTTTTTTTTTTGGATTGATAAAAGCATTTTGAGAAGCAAATGTAAAGCATGTTAGCGTTTGGCAATCATACCTTCCCAGTGTTCTATATAAGGCACGGAACAAGCCTGTCTGGCAGCAGCTACAACATTATTAATGACCTTAAAAAATTATTTAATAAAAGTCAGAGATTTCACAGAAGATTATCTCGTTTCATGGGGTTATGTTACCAAAAGATAAAAATAGGATTATTTCACGGTCAAAAAACAAGGTAAGCATGCATAATCTATACATTTTAGCAAACCATTCTGAAGTTATTACACGCAAGAAATATCTATTATACAATACATGTGTATACAAAAAAATGTATGTGTACAATTTGTGTTTAATATTGCTTACTTTTACATTTATATATAAAGAATATAACCATATTTTATTATCTTCCACTTAATCATATATTAATGGAAGGTTTACTTAATTTTAGAAGCTTTTATCATCATTTTGCATTTGTAATGATTGAAGCATGTTGAATTTCATACTGATGTGTTCGTTATCCATTCAGTTGTGCCCGACCCGTGGATCCAGTTTTACTATGATTGTGTTGCATGGTGAAGGTTTTTATGATTAGATCACAAAGTCAAATGTACCTCCAAATTACCAAATCAGAATATCTTTGAGGGGGTTTTCTCTGGGTCCTCTGCTTTCCTCTTTTTCAGACACAGGGAGGATATGCAGACTCCACATAAAGGACCGCTGTGTCGTTAACAGATGAAGTGTGTTTTTATCAGACGACTTATTCATTCATAGTTATAATAAACACAAATTATCTAATCAGTCAGTCACAATTCAATAACAAAGGTAATGATGATCTCTAATCTGTGACTTTTGTTTATGGCATATTGAGTGTTTCCTTAATGGTAAATAATGTCATTGCTTTTATTCAGCATCTCACTGTGCTGATTGTACGTTAATAGAACATGCTGATACTCAGACTTTTCATTATCAAAAACAATGAACCCATTCAATATGTTAATTATACGTTGTTGTTTTTTTCCTTTTTGTATCAACAGCTAATTTTTATTTATAATTAAGAACTTAATGGATTATTTCAATTATGAAGACTGGTAACTATATTTGAAAAAGGGTATTTATTTACAAAGACTTGATGGCCATAGCATTAAACCTGGGTCTGAGTCAGGTTTTAATTTTTCTATTCTTCACACGTTTGCATTCACAACTTTCTTACACAGCGCAGCTAAGAATGACTCTGGCTGACAGGTCTATAGTCTTTAAATCAAATATATTTTCTACCAACATCTGGACCATCATGCTAATTCTGCCATCAATATTCCACACAGTTTCCATTAGTACTATTTCTTGCAACATAATGTATATTTTACAAAGTGAAATATTTTTGACTTGTTGCTTTAAAGCATTTTTTGTAACCGGGGTCTCATGTGAGAGGACGACAAAATGTCCAAGAAAGTTTCTACCAGTTGACTAGACAGTGAAGTAGCTTTCTAATTGACACTTAACATGCAAACCAAAGTCAAATAAACATCAACATAAATCAGATACATGATGTGTATAAACCTTTCAATTAGAAATGCATGAGTAACCCTTAATCCAGAGCAGTGATGAATAGCTTTCAAATTTTTCAAACCCTCTGCCATCTGTTGAAACAATTGGAAAATTATGTTCATGATTTTGTAACATATAAATACTGATTTGTAAAAGAAGTACAAGTGGTGGACCTTGCATTTCACAGGTAGGCCTTCAAGAATGCTCTGGCTGAATCAATCCACCTGTCGATAATGATTTTATGACTATAAAACCATCTCATCATGCAGAAATATATAAATACACACCGAGGACACAATCTTTTTTTGGTCAGCAGAGAAGGACTTGCAGGCCCTGACAGCCGCCACTGAATAAAATGTTATTTACTTCACCTAAGATATAAATGGCACCAATGCCTTTAAACATTTTACACACTCTGGAATAACCATGACAAAACATCTGATGGTTCCCATGTAAACGGATGACTAAGGACGTTTTACCTCAGTGTCATACACTGAAATACAATAATTGTATTTTATTTAAGGCTTCAGGATTAAATCATCTAATCACAAAGGCATGACCTTTTATTATAATATTACATATGGGTGCCAGAAGTTCTAAAGCTGACTGTACATCAATTAAGCTGTCAGTGCTGACAAGGCAGTCTATTCATAGCTATAGTCATTCAAACTTACTTCCCTTTAGAGGATACACTGTATTGTCACTTGAACCAGTCCAGTATCCTGTCTCAATCAGGGAAATGAGTGGGTTGCTTTGAGAAGGTAAAGGAGACAGAGGTGGAGGATGTGATGATGCAAGTGACAATACATCTGTCTTTGCTAGGGTGAAAAGAAGATGGGAGGTGACTTTGCTTCTGACAGGCCCATCTGTATTTCCCCAGGATGTTAATGATTCTAGCGGGCCAGTTCTAAACACGGAGGTTAAGCTGGAGGTGGAGCATGAACCAAAGACATGAACCATGGGATGTGCGAGTCACTTCACTGTCCTTTACGGCTTTACTCTTTAGATCCATCATGCCCTTCAATCATTGATTGGTCATTCACAATGAATGACAAAGACACCAGGGCACCTTTAGAATCTGTCATCATGTTAGATTCATCAAGCTAGTGCTATTCTTCATGGTTCAGTGTAAACATGGATGCAGAGGCCACACTGACCGGCACCTGAACAACCCTGTGTTTGGGCTGTTAAAGCAGATGTCACACTGCAAAACAGAGCAGTCGTTTTGATTGAACTGAATGACAGGGAGAAGGTGTGGGTTGTGATATAAGGATAAAAAAAACGAAGTTATTCTTAGAATAGGATTTCTCCTGTAAAAACCAAAATATCCCGAGATGCTTCGAATAGATGGTTGTCCAGCATTAATTTATGAGCAAGAGTGATGAAAATCAAATGAAAGCTAATTTTCAACACTAAAAAGGGCTTTCGGATATCTGAGATAAATTATAATATTGGAGATAAATAAAGTCAGACATCTGAGATAAATTAAATATCTGAGAAGTTCTAATATGAGATTAATAAAGTCAGAATTCTTGCACTGATATGAAGTTCAAAATTGAAGGGCTAAAATTCTGATTTAAGATTATAATTCTGGTTGATAAAATCAGAAGTGCAAATAAATTTTTTACTAGAGAATTAGGCTTTGATGTAATTATGCAAGTACCTTGTACTACTTTAGTATTGTAGCAAGAGTAGCAACGCAAGGTAAGTAAAGCAACGACAGAAAGATGGCATAATGGAAGGGAATTAACAAAGAATACTAAGTTGATGGTATGAAAGTAAAGGGGAGAGGTTATAACTGTTACAAATCCATATACACGCTTCAACACAATGCTGCCGGTTTTATAGAGATCAGTTAAAGGCAGGTAAGGCAAAGCATAATTTATCTGGTTGCATTACTATCACGTTTGCCTTTCCATTCATTTGTTTCTTAAGTTACTTATCCTAATTAAGATCGTAGAGGAGTGATCACTCTGTAAAAGGCAGAAAAACACCATAAACGGGACACCAGTGGAACTCAGGACAGATACATGCATATCGAGTTAGCATCTCTAATTTACTTGGATCACATTTCCTTGGATTGTGGGAGGAAATCTGAGCTCCCACAGGAACCTTAACACAGTATGGACCTGGGCCACCCAGGGCTTTCTGGCTTATGATGTATGCCTCCGCATCTGCCTGTTATACAGGTCTTATATAATCAGACTACATATTTTTAAACAGTAAGATAAAACATGAGGAGTCCCAGTTCACTTAGAAAACAAGGTTAGCCCACATTGCCCCATTTTGGATGTTCAGGAATCCATTCATGTCCATCTCACAAGCCCACACAATTCTTACCAGGCAGAATGTTAACTATAAATAAAATCACAGTTGAAGAATAAATAAAGTAGTTGAGGAATTATTGCTTGAATAGGGTATTTTAGTGTGCAGGATATCTTTAAACAGAAAAGCCAAGACATTTCATTGTGTTATAAAGATTATAATGGTTTATATATGGATGGCGCGGGGGCGTAATGGTTAGCACGTCTGTCTCTCAGCGCATAAGGGTGACGTTTTCATGTTCTCCTCGTGTCTGCTTGGATTTTCTCCAGGGTTTTCGGTTTCCTTCCACCGTCCAACATGGATTCAAGGTGAATTGGTGGCTCTAGATTTCTCATATTTAAAATTGCCCCAGTGTGCATCTGAGTGTGCCCAGTGTCGGATTGAAGCCCTGTCCTGGTTGCGTCTGCCCTACGCCTAACCCATTTCCCCTGGATGGGCATGGAGAACCCTGCTGCGACCAAAGACCCTAGAATCGAATTAAGCAGAAGATAATGAGATGAGCTGTTATATATGATATATATACACATACGCTCAGTAAGACTTGGAATGTGGGTGGTAGTGTGATATTTAGGTTGAAAAAATTCAAAACTTATGTTTCTCAAGAGGCTCTTTTTCCAGAACTACTAGGTTCCACTGAAGAAGACTGCCCACCACCAGAAGACATGCTTCTTACTGTAAATGATCTAAAGTACATTAAGGACGTGTGATGGGTCAAAAACTCTGCATAAGGTCCAGATTGCTAATGAGCTCACAATTCATTCCATGAGTCATGTGGGAAAATGTCAGCTTCGAATCCCAGCTGTGCCTTGTGCCCTCCTGTTGGTGGATGTCCTAAAGTAAGTAATTAGCTGTACTTTAGAAAAGAACTAAACAACAAGTAGCACAGCGGAGGTGTGTGTAAGGTTTAGTGAAGTCAAGTATTACGAGCAACGCACTTTCAGATTGTTAAAAATAGATATGATACATGGACAAAAGAATTGGGTCAAGCCATTATACTGTATTCATACACATTAAACTCAGATATTTAGTTCAGTTCATGCAGGTGTAGGAAATTAATCTATAGAGGCATTTTAAAAATCTGTATGTTTTCTTACACCATGGGAACGTTATAGTAATTATAAATTATTATAAATATTATGGTATTATAGTAAGGCATTTTTCGGTTCAGGAATTAAGGTGCACAACAGGATTTGTTGAGTTTGCTGTGGAAGAATTGGAATGTCAGCACTTTGAACCTCATCCCCATCAAACACCTTTAAGATTAACTACAACCATGATGAGCCAAGATTATTGCTTACAACATCAGTGCCTGACCTCACAAATGCTCTTACCAGATAGCCTTTCCACAAGCCAGATAGTAGAATGCCTTTCCACAAGCATAGAAGCCAGGTTAGTTGAAAAAGAGTCCCAAATTAGAACTGGGTGTCATTAAGGGTTATGTAGTTCAAATGCATAAATGTTCCAATACTTTTGTCCATGTTACCATCCTTTTTCTGTTTTCTTTTTTGAGTATGAGCTCCACCCTTTAGTTGTGCTCGCTCCAAATCACCTGAATTCTAACCACCTGTTCTTCATTCTACAGTAATTACTAATTTAAGCTGTGCTGTGTTGTTCTTTGCGTCGGTTCTCAGTGCCTGATCTGCAGTTTGATCTGCTCTGTGTTCCTCTCGTCGAGTGAAACATGGCAGTTGAAGTTTATTCTCAGTCCATCTGATTTTCTTCTCACAGTTCACGCCGTCCTGAGTTTGATGCGCCTTTAGGTTAATGTTTTTGGTCAGTGGTTTTCCTTTTTTGATATTTCCTATTGACCATTTGAAGGACTCAATATTATAAACTCTAAACAACCTACTGTGCATTTCCTCTCATCACTTTCTGCAGTCATGACTGTCCATAGCAAAATTCTCTTGATATTTGAATTTTGGAATTGTTTTTTAGTGACACACAAAACACAGAACACTTGTTGAACCACCTAAACAGTCTAAGCAGGCCTTGGTTTAGCACATGTTAGTCTCTCTGACTGTTCGTGAGCAATAAATAGAAACAGGTGAAAGATTTTTTTTAAAAAAAAACTATTTAAAAGGTGGACAACTCAACTGGGTCATGTTTTGACGACTGCAAATGCATTCGAAAAATATAATTTACTTTCCTGGACTATTCCACAATCCCAGGTGTACTGAAGTTATGGGAATCGCCTCCCCAAATACAGCACTTCCATTTCGAAAGAATGGCACAAATTGAACAATGGGAAGTGGATGTATTTTTCATTTGCTATGGCCATCAGAACAAACACTGCTTATGATTACCACACAGTTCCAGTCCCAATTCCTATCTGTCGCCCAGCGGAGATCCAGACTGCCGGCGGCTAGGGCCGTCGTTTCCAAACTTCTTCTGCAATGCCTCAATTTTTGTAGATAAAAATATTTTCCAGCCCCACACTTCACACAAATAATCGTTTCAGTTTTCAAACTCCAGTGTGCTTTATGGTAACACCTTCTATGAATCCGGTATTCATACTGCATTATAAGCACATTCATAAAGCTTTATAACATTTGTCATAAGCCTCTGTTAATGACATAGATGTTCATAATCACACTCAAAGTGTTATAAACTTAAGGCTTCATTACACAAGGTTACATAATGCATTATTAAATAATATTTAGATTTTGGGGGATATTTAGATATTCTTTCTTAATGATTTCAATTTATATAATTTATATAAAGTATGTAAAAAGCATTTATAAACTTTTATAAAATAATTATGTACTAATATTAATGCAATAATAAATGGCACTTTACCTTATGCATGTAGACAGAGCTTATAAGTCTGTCTTATTTACCTTATGCATGTAGACAGAGCTTATAAAGGCTTATGGACATTAAAATAAACTTATGACAAGTGTTATAAAACATGAATACTTTAGGAATGTGTCTAATGTCTTATAAATACCGGATTCACATAATTAAATGCAAAGATCCAACCCCAACAAACAAAATGGGGAATATACTCTATATATATATTCATTCTTTTTATATCATGTAGCTTAAATATTAGCATACAACATCACATTTTCTCTAAAATGCACCCCCAACCTGAATACTTCCCTGCACCCTATTTTGGGAATCAACCAAGACAGATGTAAAGCATAATCTTGATTGACTCATATTAGAAACCAGTAAGGATTATGAGATAATTTGTAATTTCTAATAAACAGTCCACTCTTTATTTAGCTTTTATGGCTCGCTGTACATGTTCAGCGATTCAACATCCATCTGAGGTGGTCTGAAGATGGGATTGGCCGATTCAAGCAGGAAATTTAGCCCTCCTGCCCGCTTCTGCTGTCACCGTGCCTCGCTAAACCCAAGGATTTCTGTTTATTTACACGCTGACCCAACTGAAGATACGGTAAGCTGACAAGGAGCCTCTGCGCTTGCTGCCATGTCCTCTGTGAAATGTGATAGGCAAGCATAAGATCAAGCCATTGAAGGGTTTACCCGAATAAAGACCAAACGAAGAGGCTGTTCCTGTGGTAAGACTCGCAAGAAGCAGACACAGCTGAGAGGATTAGCGATGTCCTCCAGTCACAGGGTTCTTCCAACTTTGAATTTCAAACGCAGAACTTTTTAAACCCGTTTTCTTAGATATGTAGTGGTAGGCTTTTGGTTTCTTTTACCTCCCACAGCCATGCAGAATCGGAATGAGATACCTGGTTGTTCACTTGCGAAAAATATAACAAAGACCCTTGTACCTGCTGTTCCCTTTTGTGGGAGACCTCATCTGTTAAAGCACACTGTCAATGGTAGCAGTTAATTACTGCAATTCATCATCATTGCCGAGAAGCTACATTAAAAGGCCAATGTAGGAAATAGGATGTCCATCCAACCCTGCAAAAGTAATGTGTCCAGGTAGTCAAGTGTAGACAAAACAGTTCAAGGAATTAATTGCATTTCCCTTCATTAGGTTAAATTGGTTGTAGTTGCCATTAACATCCTGATAATGGCAACTAAAAAGGAAAGGACTAGGTGCTAAAAGGCTTTTCTGTCGTTATTCAAAAGAGAAATAGGGTAATAGAAACCAAACACAGCCTCCATCTTTTTATGACACAGGCTTGGCCATATTTCACGGCAGACACTCTTATGAAATTTCTTTACTTATTGAGTTATTTGTCATGTTCTTCATAAAAATGCCTTTGGGCTGGGTTCGAGCTATCCCCCTCCCTTTATATATTCATCATGTTTGGCCGGAAAAAAAGGAATAGAGAATTTGGTCACAACTTTTTTTTTTTTCGTCAACAGAAACCATCACAGACAAAATGTAATTCATTCGATAAAATTCCACGGCGGTGTTTTTACAGGCTCTTCTTTTGTGATCAGTTTCTGCTAGAAACAAACTCAAAAATTTCATGTCATTGTTCTCGAACACATCAAATAAAAGCACTATGGTTTTTATCCGACCAACTGGGAAACAGTGACCCAGTAGGAAAGTTTGCACCCAGTGCTACCTCACCCTGCTGCAGTTTAATAGAACACTTAAAAAAACAATACAATACAGTGTCATGACCTGAAAAACTGACATATAGGGTGTTTCCGTCCATTCTGATTCCATACTCAAGATCTTCAACCAAAAAAGTTGTAAATTTTTGATATTTAATCCTCTCAATGCTTAATATAAATTATTATTCAAATGTGCAATATATTGGTGCAATAATCTCTACTGACTCAAATGTGCAATATATTATTTATATATATATATATATATATATATATATAATATATATATATATATATATATATATATTTATATATATATATATATATATAAACCGCCACCGCCACCTTTACTTTATTTTTTATTATTCATTTATATTTATATCATTTTGTATTTAAATTTTATTACTAGTAACATTTAAGTTTGATAATATTGCATCTTATTCTCCTGCTTTTTAAATCTTGATGCAATTATTTCTTTTCTCTTAATTTTCTTTTGTGTATTTAATACGGGCACCTGTGACAACTGCCCCGGCTTTTAACACTAGAATGGCTAAAGCCGCGTACTTTTATGCCGCGCGCGTGTGCGCGTCAATCCGTATTCTAAAGTACATTTACATTTAGTCATTTAGCAGATGCTTTTATCCAAAGCGACTTACAAATGAGAACATTACAAGTTCCATTACAAGTATTCTGATAACAGACTGTAGTGCATCTGTGTTCTTTGTTGGTCCCCTGTTGGTTCTCTGTTCTCTGTTGGTCAGCACATCACAGAACAGGTATCATTTGGGTGGTGGATTGTTTATTTTCAGTTCTGCAATGACACTGATTCAGTGAGGGGGTTTTACAGCAGCAGTGCTGCTGGAGTTTCATTTAAACACCTCAGTGACATTTTTAAAAATGTGTTAAAACTGGTTTCAGATGAAATAAGCCTCAGTGGCTTTAAACCAGTAAAGACACCTTAAGAACCGCCTGGAAAATCTAGTGATCCCTTCGTTATAATATCTAGAAGCAATAACTCAAAGCCTTCTTCTGAGCTTCTGACTGTGTTTTGTAACAGCTTGCCACTTGCTGAGGAGGGAAAGTGCTGCCTCTACAGATTTTGGATCCATTCTTCACAGGGCGTTGTGATTTTGATGCTAGCCAGCTGTTTCCCCTCTCATTTCCCATTGCTCACCAGACTCATTCCAGCGAGGCAGCATAAGGCAGGAGAGATGGGGAGCAGGTGAGGCTGTAGGGATAGAGAATGGATAATGAGAGCTCAGGAGAGGAGGTGGTTTGCCAAAGCTGAGCCAAGGCTGCTCTACTCTCTGACCTTTCATTGTCAGTGCGTTTATTCAAAGCGCATCTGGAACAACGACAGGAGACGACACAAACAGGGTACAGACATCTTCACATTACAATGGTGCGTTAAACCTGAAGCTCTAACAGGTTGTTTTTTTTTAAATACAAATATTTCTTTTTAATGGTCGTGCAGGGCAGGTTGCATCATGCCTGATGTCCTTCAACGTGTGTAAATTTGAAGTTTCCACCCGGGGCTTTGCATTCTTCCTTAAGTATTGTCCTGGGTAATGGCCTGATTATCATCTAATTTGCAACAGGAGGTGTCGATTAGATTCCAGCGGGGTTGCTGCAACCTCTTGTATTGATGTAGCCACACCTCTGCACAGCTCATCTCATCAAAATAATGACTCCCCATCTCCTAACTTCATTACTCAGCATGCACCCATTTCTTACCCATGGCCAATGGATTTTTTTTTTTTTTTTGGATGGAAAGCAGTTCATTGTTCCCATCGAGAATCGAGAGCTCAGGATTTCTTATCCCACAGGTATGAAATATGAGGCAATAACCTTTTATGTAATGAAGTCACATTTGGAGCAGGACCTTTGTCACCGAAGTAATAATGAATTATAATAAGTATAATAGTTTTGAGGTTTGACATGGCAGGCACAGCGGAGAGTCGGATATAAAATGGTGAGTTACACTGTTGGGGTGTAAAAGTTCACTAGCAAATCCATCAGGCTGGCACTTTCATAGAGGAACAATACAGGAAGACATATGCAAAGGAAATTGATCATCATCAGTGAGACCCTGGGTAAGTAGGTGTATGTGTGTGCAGGAGGGAGTGATAGCCTTATATAAAAACCTCCGACTAAATAGTGCTCGAGTCTCTGGGGAAGTTTTAAGGAAAGGTTTTATTTTTTAAACAAATTGCCTAAAGTGAAGGACCTTATTACTATTGATTTGAAGATTAGCTTCTCTCAGCTATTTGTTCAAACGAGGCTAATCTAACTTGCTTTTAGCTTTTTGGCGATAAGCAATAATCTTCAAATACTGCAAGACTTTTAAAAGAGGTAACAAAATAGCAGAACTGGGGTCAAAAGAGATGTTATAAAAGACATCTTAATATAGATTTAGAAATGAAAAGGTTTATTAAATCAATGTTTTGTACCCAGAATTTATTTCTTTTTACCATTTTTCTGCAATGTCTTAACAGTTTTTATACCAGGTTAGTAAGAGGACACACAAACAGCATGACCCAAGGACCAGGTCACATATACTGTCTGGGACTTTTACGGAAGTATATAATAATAATAATAATTCTTGTAAATGATCCAAAGAAGATGAAATTGCTAATAAATATAATGGTGATAATTATTATATTAATTTCATTTATAATTAGCACAATTTATCGTTACAGGTTTATTTTATTTATTTTTTCCCCACATTATCATTTGGGGTGAGCGTTTCAGGGGTGAACATACAGGGGTGAACGTTTCAGGCACTGGGCAGATACATGCACCAATCCATTACTGGGTACATACTTGCTCACACAGACAAACACTATATAGGAGGTCATTTAGATAGGGCAATGTGGAGCAGCCAATTCACCTTAAATCCATGTTTTTGGACAACATGAGAACTTCATGATACGAACCTGGATCCCCAGCACTGTGAGGGGGACGTGCTAACCACTACACCACAGAGAAACCGGTACAGATTTAGAACAGACATGTTCTATGGGCTTGATCTGAGCATTTACAATGTCAATCATGGGGTGTTCTTACTTTGTTTTTGACAATATACTATATTTACCTGTTTTACATAGGGATTTCTAAAAGTAGCTCAATGTTACATCGAATTAGATAAGTGTGTGATCAAGTCTTAAAAGAGTGTGATCACGTTTTCGTTTTTATTCCATTAGTTAGGCGGTTTTTTGGGTGCTGAATTCATAAAGTCGGAACCTCTCGGTCAGGTCTGTAACATTAAAGTGATTTCATTCATAAAGTTGATTCGGTTCATTTAAAGGCCAGTGTTTGGATTTGGGTATTTCTTGGGTGTTCACATTGCACAAGCTTCAATGTGCCTTTTAAACCTAATTGCCTATTTCTTTCCTAATAAGGTGCTGAAAGGATTATTGTCATCCCTGTACTTTCCATTTGATACACATTTGTATGTCATTTAGAGAGTTTAGAGAGTTGAAGCAAAGCAATGAGTCGTGTGATTACTTTTTTCCAGGAAGTAATGAGGAAGGTAATATCATTACAGTCTGAGCGAAGCCATTTATTAATTTCTAATGGATTATTTTCCTTCAGTAAGTACCCTTTATCTGCAACCAGAGTTTGATACATTAATTACCTTTTAAGATCATTTTCCTTTTTCCTTTCTCTTATAAGGAAAAAAATATCCAGTCACCATGCTGGGAATTTTTTTCTATGCCGATTGGTGCCCCGTCACATGGGTCTCTATCGCTCATGCGCTCACGTATGCTTACTCTCATGTGCGTCCTCAATCACACGATGGTGGCATGCAACTAGATCAGACGTAACAGTGCTGCTTTGAGATAAATGCTGTGTCTATATGATTTTGTATACAAATTGTACACAAATTGTGCCTTTCAGCTATTTAACATGCTTTTAGCTTTTTTGCGATAAGTAATAATCTTCAAATACTGAAAGACTTTGAAAAGCGGGAACAAAAATAGTAGAGTTACAGAACTAAGGTCAAAAGAGTCATTATAATAGACGATGTTTAAAAGAGATTTAGAATTAAAAGATTTATTAAATCAATGCTTTATAACCAGAATCTATATTTTTTACCATTTCTGACCATTATCATACAGATTAGTAGAAAAGAGGACGAACAAACAGCATGACTCAAAGACAAGGTC
Source organism: Corydoras sp. C115 (assembly GCA_019802505.1). Classification (NCBI taxonomy): domain Eukaryota; kingdom Metazoa; phylum Chordata; class Actinopteri; order Siluriformes; family Callichthyidae; genus Corydoras; species Corydoras sp. C115. Next base: position 4,209,230 of record JAFMOC010000045.1, read on the forward strand.
TCATTTACTGTCTTGGCATCTTAAAGATAATAAAAAAAATAATAATAAAATCTTGAACATGATCCAAAAAAAACTAAACCCAAGAAATAATTGCTATTATTATAACTTTAATAATGATTTATAATATCAATTACATTAATAATTAGCACAGTTTATGATTACAGGTTTTTTTGGTTGTTTTTTTTCCCAGCACTGGCCAGATATACACACCAATCCATCACTGGGCACACACACACTCGCTCACACAGACACATTGTAATATATACAAATTAGTGTATAAACTTTTGTGGACATTTACCAAAAAATGATGTAAAATTAGATTTGTTGCTGCACAGATCACAGGATACTGCCCAGTGGGATGTTGGGGGTCAGGTATTTTTGATTTGTGGATTATATTTAGTTAATTTTAGTGATATTGATGTATTTAAAAACTCAAGCAGCACTGCTGTATCTGATCTACTCATACCAGAGAACACATACTCACCATCACCACATCAGTGTCCCTGCAGAGCTGAGGATCAATCCTATCACTAAGTGAATATGATAAATGAGAGAATAATTGTAACAAGAAGGAGGTGAACTAAATAAAGCGGCCATTATGCATCATGTGGCCATGCCGGCTCTGGAGCTTGGGCTTGTGCCAGACCTGTCAGTTCTTTTCAGCTGGCCAGTCAGCATGGTCTGCCAAGCCTACAATGAGGAATGAGGTCTTGTCAGATTCACACTTTTGTTCCACCTTGATCTGCACTCGAGGAGCTGCCGAATGTGTCCGTGATCAGATTTTCTTCTTTATGAGGATAAATTATTCTCATAATTATGGTGTACTAAACAGAAAAAAAGTAAATAATGCTGAACGGCATGACCTTATACTGTATACCATCATATACAATTCACCTAGATTTAATATTTTAAACATTTATAATAATTTTTCATTAAAATTCTCTATTAAAAATACTCTTTACCAGAAAATGAATGCTGAAAACATTCTTAATTATTAAGAATCTTTGCACTAAATTAAATATTGATTATGTTCTCCTTATTTCTCTGCGGGGTTTTTACCTTAAAAATGTGGCACTATATGGATGGGCTGCTATTCACTTCTTCTAGTTGTGAATAAGTTACAATGAGAATTACTCTGTGATGGATTTGTACCATATTCTGTGTGTTTTTTCCAAACCATTTAATCAACGTTTATGTTGTAAGCATATACTGCAATTAACAAAGATTTCCAAAGCTAAAAACTACTAAGAGTATGCACATTACCACCACTATTTCTAGAGTAAACTGACATGGTAAAGCACCAGGGTCAGTATGAGAAAATAATAAGGTAAAAAATATATTCATTTATTCCTCCACTGTAATTTTTTGTCCCTATTGAACTGATTGCATAAAAAACAATGAGTATCTGATTGCCAAAGCATTCAGTATCTACAGTGTCAGTCAAAAGTTTGGACACGCCCCCTTCTTGCACCATTGTCTATTCCCTCCTCTTGATATAGATGGACTTTGTAGTTTTACATTTACAGACTGTAGTCCATTTGTTGTTGTTAGTCCCCTGTTGGTTCTCGATTGGTCAGGATCATCACAGAACAGGTATAATTTGGGTGGTGGATTGTGTATTGTCAGTTCTGCAGTGACACTGATGCAGTGAGGGGGTTTTAGTGCAGCAGTGCTGCTGTAATTTCATTTAAACACCTCAGTGACACTGCTGGGATAGGAATAATGCACCAACCATATAATCCCTGCTCTGTGATGCTACTGTTGGGGTCCTGACCATTAGAACAGAGTAAAGGAGACGTACACAGTATGTACTTCACTAAATACAAGGGTATTTTATATAATTTTATTCAAGTTCAGTAATCACACATGCAATTGCTCTGTATTTTTAAGGGCCGTCTTTATTCATGATTTCATCTGAGATGTCTTTAGTGATGTTTCTCTGTGTAAAAATACGGTCACACTGCCTTGCACTTGCCATTCCCATTCAATTTTTTTTGTACCACGTTCGCACATCTGTGCCCATAATAAATAATCGTTCAGTAAATATTTGCACTACCTAATGTTTCCCTGCTTACTGCTGATAAATAATGCAAAGTATTTACATGCTTAGAAGGCAATTAGTCTGTCTTAGCAGCCTGAGACACCAGAATGCAAAAGCCAAGCAGTATTAATTATTCTCACAAAATTGCATTTGTACAGAAAAGGAAACAGTCAGAACAAAGAGACCAAATAAAAGAAAGCCAAAGGACAACGGAGACTGCATGAAGTGGGAATAACTGTGGGAGTGTTGAGCAATGAACCTGCAGGTCTTGGAGGAGTTGATAATGAGAGCCTCAGCTGTCACAGGTGATGTGAATCAGTTTCTCCATAATCTCATTACGATGTCGGTTCTCCCACTCTGTGACGAAACGCAGGCCTATGACTCAGGGGACACTGCGTTCAAAAGATTTAACGCAGGTGCTTTGTCTGAGGTGCTGGACTGTAATGAACCCCTGGGTAACTTTTTCCAAACACTAGTTTATAAGACATGTAAAAAACATATCTTAAAAACCTGATTTGTTTAAGGGGAGACATGGTGACTTGGTGGTTAGTCTCTCAGCACTGGGGCTCCAGGTTCAAATCCCAGTCTGAGTGGAGCTTTCATGGCTCCCCTTGTCTGCGTGGGTTTCTTCCAGGTTCTCTGGTTTACTCCCACAGTCCAAAAACATGAATAAGCTAGAATTGATGTTCTAAATTGCCCCATATAGTGTGTGTCTGCACCCGAACCTTTCTGACATGGATGAACATGGGGGAACCCCTTCCTCGTGCGATCCTAGTAGAGGATTAAGTGAAAGATGATGAATGAATTTGCTCCAGAGTTAGCAGCTCAGGGTGCTTTGGAAATTTTATTCCTATTCCTGCACTTGTTTCAAGCTAAAATACTTTTCTCTTAACAGAAAAATCCACATTGACGACATTTTGGTAAAAGAGTCCTGACATAAATCTTGTTTTAACGTCATTTTGGTGATATGGAATTACCATACAAACCATAAAGCTGTTGAAACATCCAAAAACCACAGTTTAAGTGTAGTACTCTTAACAGTGGTTGGAATTTCACACCAAGGCCTTCAGTAATGCTCTGTCAATCAATCCATCTGTCACCCGTCAATAAAAACCATTTTATGATTATACAGATATGCAGAAAAAAGCCACTTCATTGTAGATAGATAATTTATGTAGGCATAAAAAAATCACCAACAATAACTAGTAAATAAATAAATATTAATAGTATTACACTAAATAGTATTTTAGAAAATAACACTCTCCAAAAATCCTGAATTATCCAGATTATTAGTACATGAAATTCATCCTCCTTTTTTCCTCAAAAATAGTTAAATGTTTTCCATCAAAAAGTTATTTTCTATTGTCGATGATCAATGAAATTCACTGAAATGCACTTCACCTGAGAGAAGACCGACATCTTGTAAAAAATACAATATTGTCCTGTCCCTCTTCACTAAAAGAAAGTTTCCACACCATTTGTTTTAACCCGTTTGATTTGACTTTATATGTTATATGAAACTTCTATGAAAAGGCTTGAAGGAATCTGATATTGATTCTACACGGGACGCGGCATTTTATTTCTCAGTGCTTGAAAATCCAATCCTATATTATGGGTTTCAGTCAAACCACAATCTGTTTATAATTAAAATACTAGCAGGGTGACAGGTTTTAGGGTTAGGACAGGGTTATAGTGAAGCAGGTAGTAGTTGAAGATGTGTCTCTGTAAAATTAATGGCAGGCTGAACAGCCATCATAATTCATGTGAAAGTGAGAGAGAGGGACATTAGGAGTTAACAAAAGGTGGGAGTCCCAAAAACCTCATGGCAAACTTCATGACCTCATCAGTAAACAGTTTAAATCTGATAAGTGAGACATTGTCAGATTTCAGTCTATGTTTAATACAATGTCCATGTATTGCTCCTGGTCTCCAAACAAACAAGTAGCAACTGCATAATGGCTCCCCTGCAGTGTGGATAGTCTCAATAGGTAACAGTGACAGAGATGCAGACATGGATTCCCAATCATCGGCACTGATTATTCTCCTGCACAATATAAAACTCCCTCTAGTATAAATTGCCATTGAGTCAAGAGCAAACTGTCCATGTCTAATGCATTATTCACTCATCTCTCACTCTCCCCTCCCCCCCCACTCGCTCTCTTTTGCTCGCCTGCTCGCTTATGAGTGTGTATGTATGCATGTGTGTCTTTTAGGCCTAAGGTAACCAGCTTTCACATCTCCAATGTGCCAAAACACAAAGCAAATCAATGTCAGATACATCCGGGACCGTATCTCCCCTTCAGCCAGTCTGAACATCATCATTAAACCACAGACCTGCTATCTCACACACCTCCAAGGCTCCTCTGGGCCCAAACCAATTAGAGTGCCCTCTTTATCTGAAATGACCAATATATCAGTCTGCCCATGGACTTTGAACTGGCCATGCAGCCAAACCTATAATACATGGTGGAAGGACATTGGAGCAAATTATTTATTCTAGCGCGGCGACTGAGATAATGCCTATGGATTTATAAATAAGAGAAGACATATGTCCAATCCCGCGTCCTCACAATTGCATAAATTCTCAGCAATCTTGAGAAAATGACCATGTACTATATTGTGAACACACAATGCTTCTCACACTGTAAGAGTGAGACAGAGGGAGTCTGTAAATTCACAAATCTAAACACCAAGACCTACCAACCCAGTTTTACCAGTTTTTTTTTTAAAAATATAAATTAATATTTAAGAAGTGACTGCTAATTAGGACCGGTTTAGGGTGTTGTGGGTGCTGTTACATATCTCAGCACTAATTACATAAAAGTCACAGTAACACCATGTACTGAATGTAGTCTTGTATGTATTTGGACTGCGGGAGAGAAGAAAGGACCTACAATCAAATGTTGATATCAAACGATTACCAAACTTTGTTGCAGTTACTGTTGACTGCTTTATTTTATTAATGATATTTTATTCAAATAAAATAAAATCCAAAAGAATTAATAATTCACATTGAAATTAAACCCGCAGTTAAGTTGCTAATTAAGACTATTTAAAAATGGCCTTATTTGCATTTGTGTATTTTAACATACAGGCACTTTATTGTTAATATTTTAAGCCCTTTTACAAATGTTGCAACTTATCTAAAGGGTTTCCATTATGTCTTATTATAAGCGTTTAATGACAAAACCATGAGAGCATAATTTAAGTATGGGGGTGCTGTAGAGATGACATGGTTGAGTTGGGAGGACTTGAGCGAAACATTGCGTTCATCATCCACATGGGAAAAAATAAACAATATTTATCTTAAGAAATAAATCAGCAACTTCGAAATAAATATCTGAATAGACAAACATTACTCTTTTATTATCTTTCTATAGAGTTAACAGTAGGTATCCACCAGCTGCTTCACGCCTACCTTCAGCAACCTTGATAAACAGACTTCACCCTGTCAGCTCCCTACAGCATAAAGTCTGTTTAATGTCTTATTGAATATATTGAGCAAATGTCAATAATATCCAGTCATTTTTCAGTAAAGTACAAGTTTAGAATTATCAAGATGATTTTAAGGATCTGTTTATGAACAAAAATGCATGCTGTGACGGCAGTCATGTCATGACTGTTAGAACATCATCTGCTGGGAAAAGAAAAAGAAAGAAAAAAAAAAAAAGAAGAAGATAAAATCTAACCAGAGGTTCCACGCCACCTTTTTTGCTCCTCTTATTGTCCATGTTCTCAGTTCCACTTCCTGTAAAGATGGACTTTGTAGTTCTACATTTCCAGACTGTAGTCCATCTGTGTGTGTGCTACAGTACATACTGTGTACATCCCCTTTACTCTGTTCTTATGGTCAGGACCCCAATAGTACCCCCACAGAGCAGGGATTATTTGGTTAGTGCATTATTCCTATCCCAGCAGTGTGCCCAAACTTTTGACTGGTCTCTTATACCTTATAGTTTGGAGCTACTTAAATTTATTATCTAAATACTAATCTGCCCATTACTTTAAACCATATCTCAGCATTATATATTGTCAGATCAGCAGTTTGAAAGCAACTCCCGATATGAAACCAGAACTTCATCGTATTTGATGCATCTGGGATTCATTCAACCTTCAAATTCGCAACTAATTGAAGCCACTTTCCACATCAGATCCTCCCTTAGAACATTTCAATTTAATTGTCTTATGCAATTGCCCGTGACTTCACGAAAAGGGGTGTACTATTCTTTAATTGTCTTGTTTTCTCTTGAGAAACACGTCGAGAATTATGCCCTCAATGATTAGCAGCAAAACCAGCAAATATCTGAGCAAAGCTAATGATACACTTTACCACTGATGGTAAGGTTAATGAATAATTGCTGTATGCCACAGTTTACTGGGTTTCTCTGATGAGTAAGTAGCGCATTAATCATAGTGATCCTCAGCTACCATTCAAGCTTTCGAGTGCCATGAAAATCACCAGACTAGTTTTAAATGTCACACTCTCCCTTTAGTCCATGTCGGTGTGTAGGACTGGAACTAAAATAGCAAATCGAGGACAGAAAGAAAGAGAGAATGGAGAATATGTGGTTTACAACAAAGCCACAAAGCTAGACATCAGTATTCTGAAGCAAAACAGCACCAAAGTTGGCCACCCTACAAAATAAATCCTGGATATGGTATAAGCTGGTTCCCCACGTAATAAAATCCATAAATGTATGTTTTGCCAACCTCAGACTGTCAAGGAATATACATGCAACTGCACCTCATTCCAAGGTTGTTTCAAGCTTTAGCATAAGTGCTGCCTACTGTTGTCACTATGAATAACATGTCACTGATCTCGGCATTTCTTGACGCACGAGCATTAATAAAACCCACAGCTCCAGCTTCTGAAAAGCCTCGCTAGAACAAAGAGCTCGCAGATGAAGGCTAAATTCTCTTTGGTTTTCAGCGTGCATCAGTACATAGAGAAGAAAATGTGTGCTGCAAGATCAAGGATGTGCTGTGCCTCCTAATAGCTGGAGACTATAATTGTCATCTCTGGAAGTAAATGATCTGAAAGGATACTCTGGTTTGTCTAAACCTGAGCATTTTATTTGGTTGACAAAGCTGTATTGAGCAGTGCGTGGTCAAGCTCTACCAACCTTCTGGATACTAGATATTTAAGAGATAATATTTACATCGACTTGTCCAAAATTAAACACATTTGCAGTTTTTATTTGAAATGGGCAGATAAAAAGAAAAGCACTGGAATTCAATTATTATTATTATAAATTATATAATTTACAAATGCAATAGGGCTTAGTGGTCAGCACGTTCGCCTCTCAGCACTAGGGATTCCCGGTTCGAATCCCCATCTGGGTTGAGTTTCCATGTTCTCCCCGTGTCTGCGTGGGTTTCCTCCGGGTTCTCCGGTTTCCTCCCACAGTCCAAAAACATGGATCAAGTCCAAATTGCCCCATATAGAGTGTGTGTGAGTGAGTGTGTGCCCAGCGATGGATTGGCGCCCTGTCCTGGGTGTATCTGCCCAGCGCCCGAAACGTTCTCCCCTGAATGGGCATGGGGAACCCCACCGCGACCCTACTAGAGGATAAAGCGGGAGATAATGAATGAATGAACAAATGCAATAGCTCACCACCACTGCCACTTATTTTGTTGTATTTTTTATTCCAATTGTTAAGTTGGTAATACTTCAGAAGGAAGCCCAACTAGAACATGCAACCTCCACACAAAAAAGGAACATTTCTGCCCTATATGAGAATCAAGGACTGAGTCATGAAAAAAATAACAATAATATATAGTTATAAAACAATAGTTCCGGTCCTTAAATCTTATTGGCTGAGCCGTTTGTCCAGCCATGACATTACTGACAGTGCCCACTCTCTGACCGCTTCACATTCGTATCAATGCATGATATAAATTATTTTAAAATTTATACTATAAATGGAAATACAGATTAATATAAACAGTGAGCTGATTCCTGATGAGCTCGAGGTTGTCTGACTCCTTTCTCTCTAATGTCTTATTGCTTTATTATATGTGGTATACAATATTAAGAGCCAATGTAATTCAGTAATCAGCATAAGCTATTAAATATCTGAGATTACTTACTCTTTAGCATATCTCCAGCTTTTAAAAAAAGACTAACTCAATGGAAAATGCCTGCAGTGAAGTTTTTTAAATTTGCCCTAAGAATAAGGCTTTTTTTATCCACTTCTTATATATCGCACTGCTGAGACATCCTCATGTGGCAGGTGGTACCTCCCAGAGAGCATCGTCTCATTTGCTTATGGCTGCTACCATCAGTGCCTTTCCCTGTAAAGGTACCCCGTCACGCTGCCCCGTGGTCTCACCTTCTCCCCTTATTCTGCCACTCAAATTAATCAGCCCGAGAACATGTCATCCCCAGCAAGTCTGTCACCAGAGGGTAAGTTGATGGAGCCATTCCAGTCACAGTCATTCTAGTCCGTCATTGTTCCCAGTGGGCCCAGCTGTGGCCAAGAGTGCCGACTGCCAATTAGCAACACCTGTCCACATGCTACTGCAGTGTGGCGGACTCGGTGATAAAAGCACAAATACATGGCTCTCTGAGCCAAGCAGGGTGAGGAACTTTCAGAAAACATGCCAGTGTTAAAGTGATGTGTAACGGCCATCCAGGCTTGATATTACATCTGTAGTTTACCGACAACAACGGTCTTTTGTTTCCCTAAAACTTCGCAATCTCAAATGTAATTGGATACCACCATCTTGTATAAGATTAAAAAAAAACCTATAACCCCACACCAACAGCCCTGACAAAACATTAGCTTGTTAGCTCCAAATCTGTCTGCCACTTTCCGCTGTTTTAGGTTTTTTTGTATGTGTCTTTTCACTTTTCCTCATTATTTTCCCGTCTTTGCTGTTACTGCTTGACCCAGTCTCTTCACACTGACTGTGTGTCCCCACAGTCAGTCCAGCCTGGTTTCAGAATAGCAAGATTACATGCATCGACCTGTGCTAACAATTTACACATTTAGCCGTGTGATAAAACTGACACGACTCAGAATACTGACATTCAGCAGAATATTTAAAGTACAGTTATACAGATGATAAAAAAACTCTTACATAAGCGTTCATACAAGTTTGCATGTATACATGTCTATAATAAATAATATATAATATTATAAATATATATATATATATATATATATATATATATATATATATATATATATATATATATATATATATATAATATTATTCTATACCACACTCTCTATATAAAAAACATCCATCCATCCATCCATTATCTTCCGCTTTATCCTCTATTAGAGTTGCGGGGGGCGGTTCCTCATGCCCATCCAGGGGAGAACGTTTCGGGCGCTGGGCAGATGCACCCAGGACAGGGCACCAATCTATCGCTGGGAACACACTCACTCATACAAAAACACTCTATATTGGGCAATTTGGAGAACTCAATTGACTTGATCCGTGTTTTTGTACTGTGGGAGGAAACTGGAGAACCCGGAGGAATCCCACACGGACACGGGGAGAACATGGAAACTCCACCCAGATTGGGATTCGAACCGGGAATCCCTAGCACTGAGAGGCAAACGTGCTAAAAACTAAGCCACCGTGCCGCCCCCATATATAAACCATAGGTGATTAAAAGTACACTCATATTTTTAGTCTATATAGTGTATAAAATTTGGAATATGGAAGAAATGTAAGAAACACACAGGTACTTTTGAAAATACTACAAATAAACCTTATTACTTCTACAGTAACCACCCCGGGTAATTGTTCTAACATTTTAGGATATGCTTTGGACGCCGATTCGTTCTCACCACTACAGCAACACAGCGAGTGCATCAGAACTATCAGTATTATTGTGTTTTTCATATACCGTGCACATATCTTCCCGCTTCACTACACATACATACCTTGTTAGAAACAAAGAGATCCAATTAGAGGCGAACAAATCCAAAACATTGTCAAAAAAATCCTATGGATAAAGCTGTCACAGTCAAAGCAAATATTGCCAAAGAGCATACCAACAGGTCCAGCAGCAGACAGTTACCAATCGATATGTCAGGACATACAAAAACAACATTCTGAAGTGGGATGACAAACAATACTTTGGAAAGAAAGACGGCAAACAACAGCATAGGAGTTTCAAACTATGAGATACTGACAGTTGTGCATCACTTGTGATTAGAACTTTCTTTCTGATGCTGGAAATATACCGAGTGCTTACCTGTCACAACTTCTCTGATATAAAACAACATGGAACTGCAAGAAAACCTGAAAATGTGTCACCAAACATTCTCTGAAGTACAGTAAAAAAGTCTAAATACAGATGAATCCTGTAAAAAAACAAAAAGCCTAAAAGAAATGTGACACCTATGGCCTTGAACATCTAAGTGGGAGAACATACTTTCTTAATAATGACCAACTTTCATTGATTCCCTGGTCACAGACTGAAGGACATGAAGAGCAAGAAATCAAGAAGGTGTCAATTTGAGAATGCACCTCTAGTTTATGGCAAATGAGCAAAGGGTGAAAGTGATTGGGCTGAAGCCATGACTAGAATTTTAGTGAGGATGACCAGTAGTGGGCAGGTGGGGGTTTTGCATAAGTAGTTTATAGGGCTCTTTCTGATCAAACAGTTCTAGGGACTCAGAGGGTGAGAAGCTCCACTAAGAAATAAATATGGTGAGTGGATTCTTTTTCAGAGCCCTGCAGATGGTTGGTCCATGGTCATGTGTAAGGTTACAATTTTGCTTCCAAGGTAGAATATCATATGGTTTAATTAATTATTCACAAACAGTAAATCAAAGACTTTTAAAGGGCATCACCCTATGTGGAGTATTTAACTGCGAAACAACAAGCCAAAAACAGCAGTTTTACAATGTTTTGGGTCATTATTGTGTTTTATGATGAAAACATCGTAGTTAATTAATACATAGTGGTGCGGGAACTTTAGTGGCTTTTGCATGACCGTGTGCTTGTTTCGATTTCTAAATAATGAATGAATACACAAGCAGGCTGCAGGATTTATGTCCTGTAACTTTCAAAGCCCAAGGTTGTCCCCTGCTGTTTTTTTGTTTATCCTCTCGAGTGATGGCTGGAAAAGTGCCGTTAGAGTGTGATTTATTAAGGCTCTCAGTCACCCTCTGTCCCCTAAACCCTGTGTGTTCATGCAAAGATGTGCAGAGGTCACCGACTGAGCGGGAAATTAACTTTACAATGTAAACCCTGGCATTACAGCTTTAAATGTTAAATGATCCCACATGATTTTTACGTAATGTTTATTTCTCTGTGGTTCAGGACATGGGACTTTTTTTTTTTTTTCTCAACAAACATGTTTATGCAACAGAAGCAGGCCAAAGCCATTATTGCCATGGCAATTGACAATGCCATGAAAATCAGTAAATTGTAGATACAACAGTGACCCATATCAGAAAGATGTCTTGACATTTACAAAAAATAATAAATGAATACATAACCGATTTCACAAGAAACATGTCGCCATGGTGATATAAATTACTAAAAATTATTGACTGCTACAGAAGAATTAAAACCAAGCATGAGGAAAGAAACTATATATATATATATATAAAGCTGAAATTTAGCACTGTATGTGTTTTAAGACTTTCCTTTAATGAATCTATCCCATGATCAACAATACTGTACAACTGCCTTTAAAATTTGTATTTAAAAAATTATAAATTCATTCATTCTCCCACTTTATCCTCTATTAGGGTCACTGTGGGGTTCCCCATGCCCATCCAGGGGAGAACGTTTCGGGCGCTGGGCAGATACACCCAGGACAGGGCGCCAATTCATCGCTGGGCACACACTCACTCACACAGACACACTCTATATGGGGCAATTTTTGAGAATTCTATTGACTTGATCCATGTTTTTGGACTGTGGGAGGAAACCGGAGAACCCGGAGAAAACCCACGCAGACACGGGGAGAACATGGAAACTCCACCCAGATGGGGATTCGACCCGGGAATCCCTAGTGCTGAGAGGCGAACGTGCTAACCACTAAGCCACCGTGCCGCCCAAAAAATTAAAAATGATAAAATTTAATTAAAACTGCATAATGAAATAGTCTCCAGTTTAATCCAACCTAAAAAAAATAAATAAATAAAATAAAAATAAAAAAAGAGAGAGAGCGAGAGAGACTATCTGGGTCCGGAAGGCAAATCTGTAGATTATTCTGTAACTTTATGGGAAAAGCTCTGCACACTGAAGTGGTTTTATTTACTCTTGGTGCTGATAATAAACCTGCACCCTCTGATCTCCGTGAACACTGCGGTGGTACATGGGTAATGAGCAGCTCATTGAGGTACTGCAGAGCTGAAACACTTGGCATTTTAGAAGCAGGAGCGTTTTATACTCAATGGAAAATTGAAATAGAAGCTAGTTTGAGAGAGTGGGGGGGGGGCGGTAATTTGCTCAACCACTCTGATTTTAGTGAGTACCTGTGCTGCTCCATTTTGGCCTAATTGGAGTTCATTAAAACATCTGCTGAAGCGATCGAAGATCAGATCACTACACAAACCTGGAGTAAATGAAAGCAGAGACTACTTTTCGGTATCTTGTCAATAACATCGTACAGTATCCTCAGGTGAAAACAAGGCATTTTTGTAATGTTCTGAAGATTAAATCAATACACAGATAAAAAAAAAAGTCACTGATAACATCTAGTCTTTTACAGTCTGCGGTCTTATTTAAAACACATTTGTGTTTTCGCTGGCATTGTTTAATGTCTGATCTAATCTCAATGCAAGTCAGATCTTGTTGAGCTGATTTACCCAGCATTCCATCAACCGCTGAAATAACTACGAATGGTTCATGAATAATTAAATGCAGTGGGAACATATATGGAGGAAAGAGAAGTGATAGAGATGAACAAAAAGCACAGAACCGCATGGAGTAATTCTCTTAATTATTTATGGTTGTGTTTTGGGTGTTACATGTAACAAACCAATCAAAGTTTCACTTGCCGTTCCCTTTAAAAGCCCCCATGCCCATCCAGGGGACAAAGTTTTGGGCGCTGGGCAGATTGCTGGGCACATACTCCCAGACACACCCACACTACATAGGGGCAATAATAGGGGACACCGTGGCACCCAAGCTACAATAACCTGATTATTGTATTGGAAACCAATGATCAGTTTATGGGTTTGCTAATTCATAAGGTCCCAGGTTAAGCTTTTTAATTAAAGCATTTTTACAGCCAATTTAAAATATTAAAAAATATAATCCATCATTAGAGAATAAGTTATTATAATTAACATAGAATGTGTTAATGTAGATGATGAATCTAATACACACACTGCTCCTCTATTCTGACTCATAGGGACCAAGAGACCGAAAGCCATCTGGTTATGTGGTTTAAACCAAATATAATTGTTTATTGCTATAGCAGCAACCGGCCAGCACAGTCTAATAAACAACATTAAAATCAGATATTCTTGCTTTTCTAAAATCTCTTTTTAATGCACATCTCATTCCATCTGCCGTTCCATCACTTGAGGGATGATTTCCTCATGTTTATGACAAGAAAAGCCATCTTCTGTCACTGAGCTTTGACAGGCCTTTTTATTTTCACTTCAGACAGATCAGCTCAACTAATTGTCTTATTCTGCCTCTGCTTGCAGCCGCTGATGAATATCTGAGTGGTATCTTGTGCTCCATGACCAAATTCATGAAGCACATGGTCTTCATCATGTCACCATTAGCTGCGGAGAAGAGATAAGAAAGCGCCACCTCTGCAAAAGACCAAGAGGGGGCAATCATTCTGCCCTAGTTTATTATTCCGAATAAAGGAAATAAACTCAAGTGAACAAGAGATCAGTGTTTAACTATAAACCCTCCACAGTTCCACTGCAGAGCCTCTGGAGTCACTGGGGACCCAGACCACAAAAATACAGCAATTTGTAATTATGATACAGAAAAGGCCATTCAGAAGAGAGATTCGGGTGACTGAGGAGGGTTTTAATTAAATTTATGCTTGGCATTTGGGGGGGGGCACCTTTGTTTTTGCAGGAGACTGTTTTGCTCACTGAGATCATGCCCGTCATTGCCCCAAGCAACTGTGGCATCTGCCATCAATGAAAAGTCTTTGCCACAGGCAATGAAACGTCAGCGCTCTCTTTAAGATTAGGACAAACTAAATGTAAAAAGCTTTTTTAAAAAAGGTCTTAAACTTTTTTTAACCCCCTCATCACCACATACATGGATGAATCTCCCATGGAGCAAGACAGCATGATTATACCACCTCATCACCTGCCTGCAGCTAGTAAGCATCGATTTTTTCTAAAGATTGCCTCTTGGAATGACAAATTCCTTCTTTGCTCCTCCCCAAGCGAGTGGGGGAGCCGGAGGAATGACTTTTCAACGGATACCATAGCGTTTTTGATTGACTATGTGGCTTCCAAACCCGTGAGGTCAAACAGGGTCTCTGGATTAAAGCGTCGAGGGGTAAAAGAAATGAAATGAATAAAAAGACTTTCCTTCCAGGAAAAAGAAAGGCACATTTCTCAAAGCACAATCATTTAATCAGTCAAGTTCATTAGCAAGCATGAGGTCAGTGTTGTGTCCAACACGAAACCATTCGCTTATAATACAAGACGATCTTGTGCACATAAATATTATACTGCAAGAAAGGGGTTTCAAGGTCACAGACATAATTATTCTTTAGCATTAAACTCACAATAACAATACTTAGATGTGTGCATGTGTATTTTTACCTACAAATTAATTGTATTGGCTTCAAAATTAAGTCAATGGTCATAAAAGCAGCTTTAAATATTAAACATTTAAAATAAATTTAAAAGAGTGTATGGGGAGAATTTTTGAAAATAAAAACTTGATATCATTTTAAAAAATTCAAAATAAATAAATAAAAAATAGTTTATAGTGCTATGTGGACCATGTAGTGTATATGATTTCTAATACATGTACTATGTAGTGTCTATAGCATATACTGATTTTTATTTGTTTTGTCATTTATACCAGTACAAGTTTGCTCATTTTGTTGTGAGCTCCAGTGGTCCACACTAATTCAGTCAAGATACGTATACGCATCAGAGCACCCATTTACATTTAACATAATAAATATAATCAGACTTTTATACATGACAATTTAAAAAAAAACATTGTTCTGATGTATAAATGGACATTGACTCATACTGATTTCACTCTTTTACCATTGTATAGACTGTACACGTGTTGGTTCAAAGTGCTTTCATATAAATAACTTTATTTGGAATTATTGACATCTTTTTTTGATAATAAGTAAAAGTAATAAACCCCCAACTAAAGGTTTAAAAGAACAGTTTTGTTGCTGGCTGAAGTTTGGACTGTTCGTTGTTGCTGAAAGTGGATTATCTAAGATAGTTGTCGTTTACGGCTCTCATTCTGTGAATGTCACCCCGTACTCACCCGTCCTCCAGCGCAGTGAAGACATTTGATGCTCTCTCCCTGATGACAATGAGCACAGGGATCAGGCAGGAAGGTGGTGGAGTGCTAATCTTCTCCCAGTGCCAGTCTGATCCTTTTCCCCTCCATCTGTTCAGAGTACGCCGTCACTTCACCGAATCACAGGAGAATTCTGAAGGAGGCTGATGAGAAGGTGCAAGAAAGGAAATGACTAAGCATGATGTGATACCAGCAAGATAGAAGATAGCAAAGGATACAGTTTGGCAGATGAAGTACCAATTAAAGTTATATTACTGTTTGAAAAGCTGAATATCTATATACAGTGTAAAGGCAGGCACGTAAAACGCCAAGGGATTTTATTTATACAGTAATGGGCACCAAATATTGGCACCCTTGAATTTTGTTCTTAAGGATTTCCCAGAAAAATTATTGCAATTACACATATTGTTATATACATGTGTATTTCCTTTTTATTGAAACACAAAAATAAAACAGAATTTATATAATTTCATGCGCAACTTTAAAAAATAGGCCACGCAAAATGATCAGCACCCTCCTCTTAATATTTAGTTGCACATTTTTTGTGGAAAAGATCACATGAAACCTGCACATCACATGAAAAATAAATAAATAAAAGACATCACTGGAACCTCCCGGTCTCATTTTGGGTTCTTGCTAAATTAAAACTTTGTATTAAGTAAAATGCATTAACATCTTCATGTAAGAACCCCGCTGCAGAGCACATGGTTCGTTACTTATTCCCCCTTGCTGCTGAAATGGGAGCTGTAGCAATTCAGCTGACTGAGATAATGCTTTTTGAGTGTTCATAATGCCACCTTAAGTGCCGCTGGAGGAGTGCAGTGAATTAATAGTCTTCATAGCGCGATCTCAGGCAATTACATTATCCACTGATTTATGAAACAACAGTTGCAAATGGCAGTGTAACCTTGAATCTGTGAAATGCAAAGTGAAATACTTATTTTGTGGAATTTCGTATCGTCAGAGATGAAGGGCATCACAAAAGTTCACTTGGAGAGAAAAGAAAAGTAGGGTAGAAAAATGCAAATGTTATTTGCTGCTGATTCAATTAAATGTATTCATGAGATTTCATCAGTAAATATAATAACCTACAGGTTAACGTAAAAGTTTGTGGACACCTGGTCATATTCTATGTTTAACTGAGTTTTCTAAGTGAAAAGAAGTAAACACGTTCTTTAAAAGATTACATGGAGTCACATGGCATGGTAGATAAAACCTCCAGCCCACCGAAGGATACCGATCTGAATGTGTTGCTTACGGGGTGCTGCTTCATGTTTGACCCTATGCTTTGATCCTAAATTGCCTGAATAAAATTGTTGACCCAACATTAAAAATATATATATATAATTTTTTTTTTTAATGTGCTGAACAATCCGGTTTCCTCTCACAGCCCAAAAACATGGATTTATGTTGAAATGGCTGCTCTAAATTGCCCCATGTAGAGTGTTTGTGTGTATGTCCCCCGCGATGGCAGCGATGGCCCAGTTGGCAAATAACACACATTGAATAGGGCTTCAATTTACAGAACATAAAGCAGTACACAAATTATTGGTTGCAAGTTTGAAAATGAAGCAGAGCACACAGTTCAGTTCACCATAACTCTACATTTCATCCACCTATACAAAGTGAACACAGCAAGTCAAGTGGAATTAAACACCGATTGTCCTGTAGCATTAATAACGCTTCGTGCTCCCGAACAAGCGCTGTCTATTCTGTACAGTTCTGTCGGTATTTATCTAGTCTTTCATCTGACGAACGAAACCCCCTGGCAGGACAGTGAAGCCACTTTCATAGTCAATATTTAATCGACTGTGACTCTCTGCAATCACCCGGCTGCCCTTATATTGCTCAGGAGACACGAGAGGAACAACAAATGCATTTGATAGGCATTTTGGATGATTGGCTTTTCTGTAGCTAGAAGTCACCACAAGCTGGTGAAACCCCAAAGCAGATTAAAGCTGGGCTTTGCCTTTTTTTTTTTTTTTTACATCTTAAACTGCTTATGACAGCTTCTTGTCTCACAGCGGAGATGGAAAAGATTCAGACTACTGCGCCTCTGATTTCCTGAGTTCTGAGGCCAGGACTGTGGCCTTTCTTATGTGTTCCTGATCTATTTCCTGACTTTAGACAGGGGATCAAAGGAGTTTTCATTTCTTCAGAAGCTCCTGGGCCAGATCTAGCTACTTTGGTCTAATACCCACTTTAGCTCAGTGGGCTCTACGAGAATCACACAGCAAATCAAGTCATTCGATAGCACAATTTTTATTTAGGGTCAGAAGCTTATGTGTTAAAGCTGAATAGAAAACTAATGGAAGTCAAGTGTCAACTTGCAATATCCTTTAATGTTTGGTGTGGCAAAAGAAACCAACAACCTCAGTTGTCCTTCATCCATCGCAATGGATGTCACTCCTAAGTAGGCATGACACGGCTGCAGATTTTGTTGGGATGATTATTGTCCAAGATATAAATCACGATTATATTATAGTGATGATTATTGTAGCAATAATTAACTTAATTAAATTACACTAACCATCCATAGTCTCTTATTCTGTTATTTATTTAATGCAAACATGAACTTTATTTAATGTTTGAATTATTATTTATTTAATGCAAACACAGGTCTTTTGCTGAATATTAACACAAAATGTATTTATAACAAAATATTGAATTATTTTGTGAAAATCAAAGTAAAAAAATGTTTGTCTCTAATGTAAATATTTATATCCATCTGAAATAAAACTAGGTCTTACCTGTGGGGACAAAGTAAATACACAAGTTTGCTGCAAGTGGAACTATTTTTTGTTCTGTGCGAGTTGCGCCACTTCATTATAAATTCTGGCTTCAAGAAAGATAAATATTTCTGTTATGAATGTCGTCATAATGATGTTTCCCGCATCCCTGCAAAACTTTACAATTATATGTATGAACTCATTATATGTATGATCAGCAAATAGGGATGTCATAAGAGCAACTGTGAACGTGTGGGTGTTCCAATACATTTGTCCTTATAATGTAGAATGGATAATTATAATGAACTTAATGTGGGTGTGAAAAGTAGAGTTGCAATCTGTTCTCAAGATTCTATTTAAATCTTTTTTAGCTGTTTGTTTAATAGGTGAATAAACGTTGATTTATAGTAATATTGGCAAACCGATATATTGCTTAGTCTCTAATACTAGGCCTTATCCTACATCTGCTGTTCTTATGACTGAAGAGGAGTAGATCCTGCAGTCCGCAAAGACAGAAGAAAGTTTCAGAGCACTAAGGTATAACTATCAGACATGGAGGTGAAACTTTGCTTTAAAAAGTAATGGATATCAAACATTTCAAAATACATATTTGCATTGTGGTGCTATGTTCCCAGGAGTCCCCGTGTCATGCCCAGAGGACTAGTTTCATCTTCGAGTTCTTAAATGTCAGACTAAGAAAATGAAGTCTAGCACGTTGCACTATTTTCAAGATGCGTAGTGCATAGCATTAATTTTCAGACCGCCGGTTAGCTTTTGCCTTTTGTGAATGCATTTCGTGCATGGCTGGGTGAGCAGCCAGTAAATTCTGAACTGACTGCTGTGGCTGCCGCTGCATTTTCATTACAAAAGGTAACAAGGAGAGGATTGAGGTGAGACTCTTCATCGGCAGAGTAATTCCCAAGAGGCGGCGCGCCGCGCACCATTGGGGAGTTCGCAGCTGATGGCTGTTGCTCACTACTTATCTTTCGCGGTCGTTCTCCGGCCCTGCACCATGTTTCAGAGAGACGGCATGCGAGAAGCGCTGCAAGAACTCATCAAGAGAATCACACGGACTGAATATTAATGGCCCGCCTCAGTAAAGTGACGAGGCAATCTGCTTTCACCTACTTAAAGAAAATGACTTAACCACTCCTGGAACTTTTGCACCTATTAGCTAGTGGCCCTGGTAATAAGATTCCTGTTTGAGTGGCAGAACACGTCTACTCCATCTTGCAATTAGTGGCATATGTGCCAGGACGGTAAATGAGCCAGAATCGACTTGATGATGCTGAAGCCACGCCGGTGTCAGATAAATTATATGAAGTCAGCTATAAGCAATGAAAATGCTATTTTTATGTGCGGTGCTGTCACAGCTTTTCAGATGAATTGCCATCTGCTACACAAGCTACCTATATTTAAGCGCACAAATTGCGTGATGTGCCTGGAGGCACCGCTGGACCACAGCATGTACATACAAACATATCATTTCCCCCCATTTAGATACACTTCTGTGCTAAGCAACTGTCATCGCTGTCTGCACAGGTGTGTTGTTTTATGTTCAGAACTGAAGAACCAGTGGCAGGATATCGTCCAAGCAGACACGACCACCTTGTTTAAGTCAGATACATTTGGAATAGTGCGTATTTATTCTTGCGTGCTTAAGAGTTTACATATTTTGCTACTGTTTACATCCATTATACATAGTTTCTGCTCCATTTCACATTTAATTTACATTTTACATATGCTATATTTATATTTTATATTTATAGTTGTATATTCTATATTATATTTTGCACATCTACTGTATATTGTATTTATATATTATTTGTTTTTTTATATTTAATTTCTAACTTAAATAGAATCGGGTATGTACCACACATAATATAATATGTACCACATATAATACAAATGATTATAAACTTTCATGAACCTTTTCGAATTATTTAAAAGCCAGGACCTGCAGCATTAGTACATTAGGAGAGTGTAGTCAAAGCGCTGAAACACTGGGGGTGCCAGGCGTTAATTAAAGGTAATTAACACACCTGCCGGTGGCTCCACTGATGAATGTGTGTAGCCTTTATAAGCTAAAACATCACATGTCATGAAAAAAGGGATCAATCCACCAATATTAATATTTTAAATACAATGTAAATACAGCCTTTCTTGAGGGTGGCAAATTATGCGGTCCTCATTGCGTATTGTAGTGTGCTGAAACTACAGGCCTAAATTTAGGTTTAAATTTAGCTCAGTGGTTAGGGCATTGGGCTATCAATCTTAAGGTTGGGGGTTCAAATCCCAGGTCCACTGAAGTTATCAATGTGGGTTCTTGAGCAAGACCCTTAACCCTCATTGCTCCAGGGATGTTGTGATTAACCCTGTGTTCACCTTGTGAGTGGTTTTGGATAAAACCGTCTGCTAAATGACCAAATGTATAAATGTATAGCGTTACATTTCAGATGCTTGTACTTTAACCTGGCTGTGTCTTCAATACCTCACTACATTTCAGAAGGACATTGTGTACTTTCCACTCGACTACATTCAGTAAAGAACCATTTTCATGAAATCTTCTAAACAGGGTTTAATTTTAATAAATAATCTAAGAGCGTGAAACTTCAGGACATATAATCAAAATGGAGATTTTTCTACTAATCTTTCTCATTAATCATATCATGTCTCCTGAGACACGCTGTGATTGATGGTGTCCCCGTGTAGAACATTACATCCAGAGTGGTTTAAAACTGTGCCACATGTAGCAGCTACAAACAAACTTACTGTTTTTACGTCGATGCTAGATAATTAATCTTCTAATTACATCATGACAATAAATAACACTTTGCTGCTTAAACTGTAAGCATGGGATTTTATTTAAGTAGGATTTTTAAGCAGGTCTTTCACTTGAAACAGATTATGAATATTTATGATTATGATGTTTTACGGGCCATGTGGGTTTTCCTCAGATTCTCCGGTTTTAAAAATATGGATGCAATGTGAACTGAATGCGCTAAATTCCCCCTATATAGTTTGTGTGAGTGTGGTCCATGTGAGTGAGTGTGCCCGAAATAGATCGGCACCCTGTCCTGAATGCATCTGTCCAGCGCCTGAAACGTTCGCCTCTGGATGGACATGTGGGATAGATAATGAAAGAAATTACGATTATTTTTTTTATGATTATAATGTATTAGGGGCAACACGGTGGCATTCAGTGTTCTCCCTGGGTTTGCGTGGGTTTCCTCTGGGTTCTATGGTTTCCTCCCACAGTCAAAAAACATGGATTCAAGGAGAAAATAAATCTTTAAATTGCCCCTATATAGATTGTGTGCCCAGCAGTAGATTGACACCCTGCCGTTTGTGTATCTTCTCTAGCTTCCGAAGCGTTCTCACCTGAATGGGCATGGGAAATCTTTAATATAGGACTAATGAATGAAGATAATGAATAAATTATATATATATATGTATATATATATATATATATTTTTTTTTTTTTTTACTTAAAGCATTATGCATCGTCACTGATGAAATATTAATGTAGTACAGCAACACAGAGCAACAAAAGCATGTTCATCTAAAAGGTGTAGTTGCTGCCATCATTTTATACACTGGCACATACACAAAGTAATTAATATCTCCAAATGTCCTACGACAGATGATGTCAAAGGAGAGCAAGGACACTTGGCAAATGTTTCTGTTCTCCCATCCCAGAGCCCTTAGCATATGTGCAAAAGCAGACAGTTCACCCTCCCAGGTTGCGAGCTGGCAGGACGGGCAGGGTGTGACAAATGACCATTGACACATACACACAGGGTCAAGTGAAGGGGTCATTAATAAACTATCACAGACCGGATAAAAGGGAGGCAGAACGTGTAGACCAGGGCCAAACGAGTGATTAAGAGTGCCAAGGTGATGATGGTTTCGGTTCTCTGACCCGCTGCATGTCTGATCTACTCATGATCAATGTGGATCTGCTGGACTGTATTTTTGCACAGATTAGTTCCAAAAATAAATAAAAAAAGAAGAAGTCACATGGTATTTATAGGGATTTAGGATTGAGATGCATCTACTTGGGTTCGAATGTCCATTATGTTTGAATTAAGACGTTAGAAGCAAGATAAACATTTAAGAATTTAAGAGAGGTGGTTAGACCAATAGTTCAAGGGGTATCAGTATCCATCAAAAGTGGTTAGAGAAGGAATACTGGTTGGTTGTTGGGGTTTTATTGCCACTTCAGGACATACTTACACAGATAAGAAGCACTGATGCACAAGGGGAGTGAAGGATGGACCACACACTGATCCAACAGAGGAGCTACTGTGGTTCAATCTACAATCTAATATCTGTGGGATGTGCTGAACAAACATGTCAGATCTATGGAGGCTCCACCTTCCAACTTACTAGAGTTATAGGATCTCCTGCTAACATCTTAATGCCAGATACCACAGCTCACCTTCAGGGGTCTAGTGGAATCCACAGCCATGTACTATGTATAATTAAGACAATAAATATACTGATAGTTATATGTACAGTATGGTTGATATGGTAAAAGCCTTTAAGCGTAAAAAAAATTGAAATTATTAAAAAGAGTGAAGCTCTAAAGTAAAAGTAAAATTGTAATATATTCTTAAAATGACAAATAAAATACTTGAATACAATTGTAGAATGACTGCAGTGGTGACTTTAGGTTTTAAATCGCTAATTGTAAAGTTAAGCATTTGAATCTCTCAAATACCAAGGTTTTTATATAACATTTACATTTACATTTACATTTAGTCATTTAGCAGACGCTTTTATCCAAAGCGACTTACAAATGAGAACATTACAAGTATAATGTAAGGTCTTTAAACCTGATAAATCTGGGTTTTGAGAATAATCGAGCATTTCCAGCATTCCACAAGCCTTACACTTTCATTACCAAGGATTACAGTTAGATTTCAACATTGTTTTGTTGGTTGAATTACAGAGATACATATTAGTGGTTTGTTTATGCAACAGAAGGAAACAAGCCATCACGAATACACAGCACTGTTTTATAAAATCAATGTTTATCCAAAGAGATGTTCAGTTGTTTAACGCATGTTCCCTACATATTCAACATGTACTGAACAGTACAGCTCTACAGTCAACTTTCAACACATAAAGTTAACCAATAAGCCATTCCATTAACGTTTACTATGCAACCAGTGTATTTGTTGTGGTGTGTAGGCCTGTGTTCTCTGTGCTTGCTTACACACTCATACTGTATATATATATATATTCATTCATTATCTTCCGCTTTATCCTCTATTAGGGACGCGGTGGGGTTCCCCATGCCCATCCAGGGGAGAACGTTTCGGGCACTGGGCAGATACACCCAGGACAGGGCGCCAATCTATCACTGGACACACACTCACTCACAAACACTCACTCTGCATAGGGCAATTTGGAGAACTCAATTGACTTAATCCATGTTTTTGGACTGTGGGAGGAAACCGGAGAACCCGGAGGAAACCCACGTGGACACGGGGAGAAGATGGAAACTTCATCCGGATGGGGATTCGAACCGGGAATCCCTAGTGCTGAGAGGAGAACGTGCTAACCACTAAAACACCGTGCCGCCCCATATATATACCCCATATATATTTATATACATATATATACACACACACACACACACACACACACACACACACACACACACACACACACACACACACACAAGAATGTGAACATGAAAACAGAATTTCCAGACTGTTGTTATTGGAAGCTCCTCTAGACTCACCTGCAAACTGACCTTCAGAGAGCAGCTTCACAATTAACCAAACTAATTACTGACTTCTTTCACTCATGGCTATTGTTCTTGCAGCTATAATATTTCATACTGCCACCTGCTGTATTGGAGGGGTAATGTTGCAGAACATGTAACTACAGAAACTCTTTGGTCCAGTTAATCATTCATTCATTCATTATCTTCCGCTTTATCCTCTATTAGGATCGCGGGGGGGTTCCCCATGCCCATCCAGGGGAGAAGGTTTCGGGCGCTGGTCAGATAAACCCAGGACAGGGCGTCAATCTATCGCTGGGCACACACTCACTCACACAGACACGCACACATACACACTCTATATGGGGCAATTTGGAGAACTCAATTGACTTGATCCATGTTTTTTCTCTGTGGGAGGAAACCGGAGAACCCAGAGGAAACCCACGCAGACACGGTGAGAACATGGAAACTCCATCCAGATTGGGATTCGAACCGGGAATCCCTAGTGCTGAGAGGAGAACATGCTAACCACTAAGCCACCGTGCCAACTCCAGTTATTCATTCTCTACATTTTAGAACGTTAGCACGTTCATCTCTCAGCGCTGGGGATTCAGGTTTAAACCACGAATCTAGGTGGAGCTTCCATGTTCTCCCTGTGCCCGCATGGGTTTCCTCCAGGTTCTCTGGTTTCCAAAAATATGGATTCAAGGCAAGTTGGCTACTCTACAAAAGAGAGTATCTGAGTGAGTGTGTGCCCAGAGATGGGCTGGTGCCCTGTCCTGGGTGTATCTGCCCAGTGCCCGAAAAGTTCTCCCCTGGACAGGCATGGGGAACCCCCCCCCCCCTTCCTCCACGACATTACTATAGGACCGAGCAGAAGATAATGAGATGAGATGAGGTTCATGATGTTAACCCTGGTTTTATTAAAACAGTAATATCATAATGTACTGATATTGAGTGTTACCTGTAGGTTTATGTACTGTATTCATTAAAAATAAATAAATTCAGTCTGTAAACTGTTATTATGTGTCTCTTCAACATTTTATCTGAACCCTGCATCTGCGGCATCTTTGTATTCCCAGCCAATCATAGTGTACACAGGATATTGGCTGTGGATGGTCTTTTGGGACTTCATTAATCGATTACCACTGTCAAAAATAATGCTTCTTCTGAGACTTATGAAGAAAGGCCATGGTCGGTTATTGAACAGAGAATATAAATATATGTGCACAAAGCATTAGGGAAAACTGTGCTACACAATACCAAATATTACCACAATGTGTCTCCTCGCTGCACGTTTAGAGCTTTAGAATGATTTGATTCCTTTTGCAGGCCTAACCAAACATCCGTGAGCCCATTACAGGCATGAACTTTGGTTTACACAATCACGAGAAACAACCTGACAATGCTGCATGTGTTTTTAAAACTGTGCCTAATCAGTGAACCCATTCCATCCATATCCATTATCATCTGCTTAATCCTCTACTAGGGTTTCCATGTCCATCCATGGGAAGTTTTTGGTGCTCGGCAGATACACCCAGAACAGGGTGACAATCTATCGCTGGGCACACTCACTCACACAGATACACACACAACCACACACTATATGGGGCAATTTAAAGCAGCTAATCCAGGTTGAATCCATGTTTTTGGACTGTGGGAGGAAACTGTAGAACAGAGAGGAAACCCACATGGAAACGGGGAGGACATGAAAACTCCACAGCACTAAGAGGCGAACATGCAAAGGTAGTTCCCTTACTTGAGGGCAAGGTAGCTCAGTGGTTAGGGAGTTGGCCTATCAATCTGAAGGTTGGAGGTTCAAATCCCAAGGTCCACTGAAGTTACCAATGTGGGTCCTTAAGCAAGACCCTTAACCGTCATTGCTCCAGGGATGTTGTGATTAACCCTGTGCTCACCTTGTAAGCCGCTTTGGATGAAAGCATCTGATAAATGACCAAATGTAATGTAATGTAAATGTAATGTAATTTGCTAAAATGTGTCCCAAAAGAATGTTTATCATTTGAAGTTTAAGAAGGAGGTCAGTCCAAAGTAATATGATGGAAGAGGAACGGCATTATGCAGTCAACCCAGAGCAAATCCAAAACATAAAACTTTCTAGACTAAAAAAACTTTTAAATAAATCCTGATGGCATAAAAACACTCAGACCCATCATATACAACGTGGGGCATATAAGAAAGCATTTTGGTTCTGCTGGGCTGATCAGAATTTGTAATACAGATGTGTTTTTTGTGAGCGACAGCTTGATTATAAGTATGCTATGAAAAAGTCCTTTAGTACTGAATGGATGTCGGTTTGTTCTGCCTTTATATGAATACCAGAACACGGGGTAACTTTAATGCTGAAATCATTTTTGTCATGCTGTGAGAAATCTGAAGGATGTGGGGCAAAAAGCCGGGCTTAACTTTAAAAGCGAAGTCAGGAAAATTAAAGAACGTCACTTACCCCATTTCACCCCAGCAATGACAAAGTGTCACAAATTGAATTCCACAAACTGTAAGGCACTGATGTGGAAGCTGGTCCGGTCTCGAATGACTTCCACAACAAATAGGTGTTTATTGTTGGGCCTGAGCTCAGCTGAATTAAGCAAACACCAACAGTGACACCTAGAGATGTGAAAGGGACCCATCAGTGTTTTCTGTATCAGTATCTATCAGAACCGACTCAAGCCATTACTATGAACCAATAAATATACAAAACAAAATCCATTAATTAGTTACAATTGTGTTGATCAAAAGGTATCTTAATGAACCCTCACACTGAACTACTTATTATTATTTATTATTTTATTATTCACAACCACTTTAATGTATAAGAGGAAGAATGAAAATGTTTCATGTCAGATGCCGTGGATTTCATACATATGTGAAAATAAAATACAGCTTATTGTAAATGGTGTCTGGAGTCTGAATCTTGTGTTTTTTGGACTTTAGATTCACCTATTGAAGTTGCCCAGGGCTGGTTCTTCTAAAATGCCTTTTATAATCTGCATTTTTCCAACCTTGATCCTTTAAGATCTTCTCTTTTCTTTCTAACTGAACATCCTCATATTATTCACAGGAACAGAAAGTCTCTTCCTGACAGGTTTGATATGGATTCACATTTTAAAACGTCTGATTTCTTTTAGTTGGATTCATAGGTTCATCTTTTGGGTATATTGGTGTAGTGAGTCATTATTTGGGGGCTCGGTGATTAGGGCTCAGTGCTGCTGCTGCACAGTCTACATCACCCCATGCAACAGGAACAGGAGTGAGTTCTACGACTTTATTGCGTAAAATTGGAGGTTTTAGCTGCAAACTAAAAATGTTTTGCCTAAATGACACAGAAACATATTCTAGAAATAATAACGACGCACATGTCATCTCATCATCTCCTGCTTAACCTTTTACTTGGGTTGTGGGGGGGGGGGGTCCCCATGTCCATTCTAGGGGGGAACTTTTCAGGCAATTTTACCTTAAATGCCCCCACTTATTTCCACAGACACACACACACTATATAGGGGAAATTTTCAGGCATTTCACCTTAAATGCCCCCACTTATTCACATAGAAACACACACTATATAGGGGCAATTTAGCCAATTCACCTTAAATGCACACACTCACTTACAGAGACACACTCTCTCTCACACACACACACTATATAGGGGAAATTTAGAGCAGCCAATTCACTTTTAATGCACTTACTTACATAGACACACACAGACAAACACACAATTTAAGGGGAAATTTAAGAACAGGGAAAAACATACAAGGAGCACATGGAAATTTCACCCAGATCAGGATTCGAACCTTAATTCCCAGCTCTGACACTGCACCACTATACCACTGTGCTGCCCCTTAGTAAATGTAATTCAGTAAAAATGCATTTTTAATTAGGGTTTCATTTTTATCTGGTTAAAATGGGATCATATATGTAATTAATTCTGTATGGATTTTTTTCAATTCAAATCCAAATAAACTGCATCATGTTTTCAATGCATCAGATTTTTTTTTTTAGAAATAAAAAAAGGAAAAATACACAGAAATTATAAACACATTCCAATACAGTCAGCCAATCAGTCATTTTTCCTCAACCTGAATAGAAATGAAAGCAGAAATATAACTGGAATGAAGAGTTCATTTAAGCTCAGCAATAAAAGTTCAATTTAATCTGCTATCAGCCAGCATGCTTTCAAGCGTAAAACTCAGAGACGGCAAATTTTCGGTATTTGTCTGCATTATAAATATTACTTTGAGGCAAATCTGAGCACGAGCTCTTGAGGGGAAAATGAACAGGGTTTTTTTTTCATCTCTCTCAAGAGCAAAACCAACAGTGTTGGCTTCTGATTTAGGCCAAAGGGAGTCTGAGCTCAATTCTATTAGAAAGTGAACACCATTTGTTACCACCAGCTGAAAAATGAACACCTTCACTGAGCACATTCAATCGCAGCACTTAATGCAAGCCAAGCATTTTTTCTTGGAGAAAGCCTGAAAAGAAAATAGCTCATCCTCTTAATATATTTGACATTAATTACGTTTAAATAAATAAAGCTAGGTTTAAGGCAGAGCAGGTAAGACACAAACTTAACCATAGAAATAACATACAGTACCTATCCCATCACTATTACTGTTTATTATTCATTTTTGAAAGTAGAAAATCATTGAACATAGACGTTATTCATTCATTCATTCATTCATTATCCACTTAATCCTCTAACAGGGTCTCAGGGGGGTTCCTCATGCCCATCCAGGGGAGAAATCTTAAGATGCTGGGCAGATACACCCAGTACAGGGCACCAATCTATCCCTCAGCACACACATACACACACTATATGGGGCAATTTAGAGCATTTAATTTACCTTGTATCCATATTTTTGGACTGTGGGAGGAAACCCATGCAGACGCGAGGAGAACATGGAAACTCCACACAGATTGGGAATCAAACTTGAAAATGAGAACGTGCTAACCACTAAGCCACCGTGCCGCCCGGAATACTAATATTGATTTAGTTATAACATATATGGGCAGCACAGTGGCTTAATGGTTAACATGTTCTCCTCTTCAAGAACGAATCCCTATCTAAGTGGAGTTTCCATGTTCTTGTGTGGATTTATATATATGTATATATAATGTTTGGTTAACCCCCAATGAGTCTGCCCACTTAAAGTTCCATCCATCCATTATCTTCCGCTTTATCCTCTACTAGGGTCGTGGGGGGGGTTCCCATGCCCATCCAGGGGAGAACGTCTCAGGCGCTGGGCAGATACACCCATGACAGGGTGCCAATCCATCGCTGGGCACACACTCACACACACAGACACACTCTATATGAGGCAATTTGAAGTATTCAATTGAATTTGATCCATGTTTTTGGACTGTGGGAGGAAACCCATGCGAACACGGGGAGAACATGGAAACTCCACCCGGATTGGGATTCGAACCGAGAATCCCTAGTGCTGAGAGGAGAACATGCCAACCACTAAGCTCCATGCCACCCCCACTGAAAGTTCATTCATTCATTCATCCATTATCTTCCGCTTTATCCTCTATTAGGGTCGCGGGGGGGTTCCCCATGCCCATCCAGGGGAGAACGTTTCGGGCACTGGGCAGATACACCCAGGACAGGGCGCCAATCTATCGCTGGGCACACACTCACACACACAAACACGCACACAAACACACTCTACATGGGGCAATTTGGAGAACTCAACTGACTTGATCCATGTCAATGGAGGAAACCGGAGAACCCGGAGGAGACCCACGCGGTCACGGGGAGAACATGGAAACTCCACCCAGATGGGGATTCGAACCGAGAATCCCTAGTGCTGAGACGTAAACGTGCTAACCACTAAGCTCCGTGCCGCCCCCACTGAAAGCTGTTTTCAATAAACTTTTTCTTTTTTAGTCACTGTCTCCTTAGCTTGATTTTTTATGGTTTTAGTTGAAAGCGAGTTGAAAAGCTGCTTTATATAAAGTGCTATATAAAAATATGCTTGAACTTCTATGCTACCAGAGAGAACTCTGTGGGGCCAAAGATCTGCTCTGTAAAAGGAAAGTAAACTCATCCATAAGTCTATAAATGAATAATGCTTTTTATTTAGTAGCACTACAGCAACACCCGATCTCACATAAAGAAAACAATTGCTCTTGTCGTATTATAGTGCTGAGTGCTGGTAACAAGGGGATCGTCCAGGGCTCTAAGCAGAAATTGAGGGCACTTTTCAGCCTAAATTGGGTCCAGGAGATAGCGTTTTGTTTGAAAGCACACTACAGGCTGAAGATGAGGAGTCCCTCACCTCATGAGTCAGCTTGTACTACACTACAAACATGGAACAGTGGGGAAATGTTGAAATAGACTTTAAAGGCTCAGTTTGAGGCCGCTTCCCTTTCGCACATTAGCGGTTTCACAGCTTCTCTTGAAAACCCCGGGAGTTTACGTTTTTAGCTTTAAAGATGACATTGTTCTCATGACACGATGAAAGATCGCGTGTAGCGCTGTGTCAGAACAAAGTCGAGGCCGAGGGTGGCTCAGAGTGCTTTTTATTACAAATTCACTTGTTTTTAATCAGGGAAGGCACCTCCAAATGTGCGTAACTCATCATGGGATTCGGTGTGAGGGGAAGTGGAATCTCTTTTTGGACCTCTTCATTGTGCAACATTAAGCAGAGCGGTCCAAGTTTTCATCAAGTCTCATCCTAATTTAATGAGGGGAATAATGAAACTTTGTGAAATAGCTCTTAGGACTCATTTAGGCCCGCTGGGATGCTACAGGCTGATTTGGTCCTCTTGAAACTGAAATTGTCTTGAATCCAGTCTTAATTTATGAATAAAACATTTACGGTGCAGTTTGCCAAGCAGCAGTCTTTAACAATTGGACTTAATGGAAGTACTCTTGTATACTTAATCAAAACAAAACAAAGCCAACACTCTAGATAACTTCAAGGCTGGGGTTATTCAACCAGAGAACAACGTGCACCTTCACCTTCTATATATGTATTTGGACTCCGGAAACCGGAGAACCGCTTTTAAATCTGTTTTGTAAACTGCGTTGGCACAGTGGCTTATATGTTCTCCTCTGGGAATCCAGGTTCAAATCCCAATCTGGGTGGAGTTTCCATGTTCTCCGCGTGTCTGTGTGGGTTTCCTCCGGGTTATCCGGTTTCCTCCCACAGTCCAAAAACATGGAACAATGTCAATTATTCATTCATTCATTATCTCCCGCTTTATCCTCTATTAGGGTCGCGGTGGGGTTCCCCATGCCCATCCAGGGGAGTCTTGGGCGTTGGGCAGATACACCCAGGACAGGGCGCCAATCCATCGCTGGGCACACACTCACTCACACACACACTCTATATGGGGCAATTTTGAGAATTCAATTGACGTGATCCATGTTTTTGGACTCTGGGAGGAAACCGGAGAACCCGGAGGAAACCCACGCAGACACGGGGAGAACATGGAAACTCCACCCAGATGGGGATTCGAACCGGGAATCCCTAGCGCTGAGAGGTGAACGTGCTAACCACTAAGCCACCGTGCCACCCTCAAGGTCAATTAAATGCTCTAAATTGCCCTATGTAGAGTGTGTCTGTGTGAGATTGGAGCCCTGTCCTGGGGGTATCTGCCCAGCACCCAAAATGTTCTCCCCTGGATGGACATGAGGAACCCCCTGCGACATTAGTAAAGGATTAAGCAGAAGATAATTAATGAATGAGTTTCATAAACTAAACTAAAATAAACATAAGTAAAATGAAAGTTTCATGGAGTGAATCTTGACTTAAACATGAGTGAAAAAAATAATAAGTAAAATAACATTCCAACAGCGCAGATGAGTTTCACCGGTGTCCGAGGTTTGTGAGAAGAACAGAGCAGTAACGTTTAAACGAAAAGGGCACATGACTGCATAAAAGCAGAGTGTGCCATTTAGGAGTTGAGAGAAAAGGCAGAGGCCATACTTATAATCCAACTAATAAAGAATTTTGAGGATAAAAATGTCATGGATGGAAATGTCATGAATGAAAATGTCATGGACAGTAAAACTGTTCAACCGAAGAAGGCCACATGGACGATTCCTCATCACTGCCAGAGTGTCAAACGAGAAGAGTTTAGGAGAAAATTACAGATGAGAATAAACAGGGTACTGATCAGCAGAATGAGTTTACTGAATCACTATTTACATAAACAAAACGGCAGAACGTTACGTTACAGAGAGAAAGTAATCGTCCGCTTGCGCAGCCCTTCTACATATTCTGTGGCTTGATCCAACGCCGTCTTTTGCTCCACCACGGGCGGGGTGCCCTCCACAAGCTTCACAAAGTAATGACAATAGACCTTGTCCATGATGCCGAACATGCCTCGGCCATGGTAACGAATGCGTTTCAGGTATTTGCCTTTGGATGAGAAGGACTCGGCTGTTGAGAACAGAAAAGATACGTCATTTAAACCAGGCTTTGCATTTCCTTGTAATCAGAACGTCTCCACTTTCTTATTTTCTGCACTATTGGAGCCTTTCCAGCGTGCTCATTCCTTGTAGAGGAGCAATAACACAGTCAGTATCTTGTGACCTCAATGCAAATAAAAGGCTGTGAGATTTTAAACACTCATCCCCATCCTCATATTTCAGTTCACACTTTTCTTGAACATCTCATGGTTGCTGATTGTCTGCTGAAGGTTTAGAGCTGAACTGCACACACATCCTGACAAACATCCTGTGTGAGTAATGTTAGTGTTTTACCTGAACAAACTGACAAAAGCATATGTTTATGGTAATATATGGAAATAATGATATGCTTTACATTATTTTTTTGCTTAATCCAAAACTGGCGGCACGGTGGCTTAGTGGTCCTCTCAGCATTAGGGATTCCCAGTTCAAATCCCCATCTGGGTGGAGTTTCCATGTTCTCCCCGTGTCTGCGTGGGTTTCCTCCGGGTTCTCCGGTTTCCTCCCACAGTCCAAAAACATGGATCAAGTCAATTGAGTTCTCCAAATTGCCCCATATAGAGTATGTGTGTGAGTGAGTGTGTGCCCAGCGATGGATTGGCGC
Source organism: Corydoras sp. C115 (assembly GCA_019802505.1). Classification (NCBI taxonomy): domain Eukaryota; kingdom Metazoa; phylum Chordata; class Actinopteri; order Siluriformes; family Callichthyidae; genus Corydoras; species Corydoras sp. C115. Next base: position 4,242,233 of record JAFMOC010000045.1, read on the forward strand.
CCTGTCCTGGGTCTATCTGCCCAGCGCCTAAAACATTCTCCCCGGATGGGCATGGGGAACCCCACCGCGACTGTAATAAGAGGATAAAGCGGGAGATAATGAATGAATGAATGAATGAATGAATGAATGAATCCAAAACTAGAGACTAGGGTCAGGGAGGAACCCATGCCCATCCAGGTAAGAACGTCTCAGGCGCAGCACAGATACACCAAGGACAGGTCACATACACTCACACAGACACACACACACTATATGGGGCAATTTTAGAGCAGCCAATTCACCCTGAATCCACTGGGAGGAAAACGGATTAAACCCATCTAGACACGGCGCACATGTTAACACCTTTCAGAACGGGATTCAAACATGGATCCTCAGCGCTGAAAGGCGGACGTGCTAACCACTAAGCCACTTTGCTGCCGTCTTCTCATTATTTATGTTTTTTTTTTTTTTTTTTATCAGCGCAGAGTGCAGCAGATCCCGGCTTCTACATCAGAGATCAGTCTAGTTTTAGCCCCAGTTTACACATAACGTGTAATTCATAAAGAGATCTGCTTTAAAATCCTGCCCGTTCTTAGAGTCTATGCCTGAGGCTCAATCTCCGAGACTAGCAGCCGTGCAAGTTTGAGGCAGCAAAAGCCAGAACAAAGCAGGTGCTTACATGTGACGGCTCAAAGACAGAGGATCAAAAAGTTCTCCGACTGCTGAGCAGACTTTTCAACCTCACATGGATCAATAATTGTAATCCAAGTACAAAAAATGTACAGCCCTTTTAAAGGTTAAGTCTTTCATTTTCCGCCGTCTTTTTAAATGATCAGTTAGCAGAGTCATGGGTTTTAAATTTGCTTGTTGAATGACAAAAATAATAACAGGACAATAAACAGGAGCCAATTTTGTTCGAGTGATGATATATATGCGTGTTGCGTTATTCATTTAGATTAGGACTAAGACGGAAACATTGTGATGAAATATTATAACTAGAAAACATTAAGATAACCTTGATTAGTTTATAATTCACTCCAACCATGGGGTAATTTAAATATTTAATCTGTTTAGGATTGCAGTATTATAAAGCATTAGTCCTTAAAATGACATGAATTGAATGTTACAATTTATAAATCGATCAGTTGATCCACCCGCAGTGGTCGCTAAATTAAAAATTATTATTAATTTCATGTTGTGTTTAAAATATATAGCAAAATGTCAATAATAATGAATCCTATGCAATCATGGCTTTAAGATTAACATCCATGTCCTCTGATCAGAAAACACGATCTTCAACTTACCAACATATAAATTGGACTTGTACTCGACATTGTGGTTCTTCACAGCCATTTCTTGGGCTTCCAAAAGAACCTAATAAACAAAAGACCAGAAGTCACTAATAATAATAATAATAATAATAATAATAATAATAATAATAATAAGAATAAAAAACAACTTAGTTTGCAAGCAACGCTATGACTATAAAGCTCCATGTTTACCTCTCTCATCACTTTGGCTCCCTTCTTGTCATTAAACTGCAGCTGAGCTAACGCCTGATCGATGCTCATTCCTCTGATCTGTTGGCAGAAAAGACATATCAGCGACTTTTCCCTAAAATACTTAATTTGCTGGTTTGCTACTGATCAGAGGCGGCACGGTGGCTTAGTGGTTAGCATGTTCAAATCCCCATCTGGGTGGAGTTTCCATGTTCTCCCCATGTCCGTGTGGGTTTCCTCCGGGTTCTCTGGTTTCCTCCCACAGTCCAAAAACATGGATCAAGTCAATTGAGTTCTCCAAATTGCCCCATATAGAGTGTGTCTGTGTGTGTGTGTGAGTGTGTGCCCAGCAATAGATTGGCGCCCTGTCCTGGGTCTATCTGCCCAGCGCCCGAAACGTTCTCCCCTGGATGGGCATGGGGAACCCCCCCGCGAACCTAATAGAGGATAAAGCGGAAGAAAATGAATGAATGCTACTGATCAGTCAGTCAACAGCTTCACTAACACCACTCCAGGCACGTATGCTCACCAGTGTGTGTAGTTAGGTGTGTGTTTCACTGCACGGATGAATTAAATGTGGAGGATAAATTCTTCTGTGTGTAAGCACGGTAGGCAAAATAAAATTACTTCATAGGCAACAAATTTTAAAAGATTTTTTTTTTTTATCTTTATTATTTCATTTTTATCCATTATGTTTTTGTAAGTGAATCTGCATGACTTACCAGCTTAGCTAAGTACCACATCTTGTCCTTGCTGTACTTTATTTGTCGTCTGCAATGATGAATCTCCTAAACATGATGAGAGTAAACTGATTTTGCTTCAATGCAATAATAATGCTCAGTAATATTCTTAGGCAGTAGGTTCAAGTCACTAACAGCAGGTCGACGCGGCTCATCCTTCTTCTGCGGTGGATACACAATACGATTTTTTCTATCCCAGGTTTTGAGGTTCAGCGTAGCACTTGTGTGTATACAAGAGATCTGGGAGGATGGGGCAAGAAGCCTAGAGCCCCACAAATAGATAATGCACTTTAGCTTTACAACCTGGTAATAATAATGCATTATAAACACATTTAAAAAGCTTTATAAAGTATTCATTATGCTTAATACCACTTATCATAAGCCTGTATTACTGGACATAGATGTTTCTAAGCACATTTAATCAGTGCTCAGTGTTTTAAGAATATTCTATAAGACTTCATAACACAAAGTGACAATGCACTTATAGAAACTTTATGTCGTATTGTTATAACACTGAGCAGCACAGGGGATCCAGGTTCAAATCCCTATCTGGGTGGAGTTACCATGTTCTCCCCATGTCTACGTGGGTTTCTTCCGGGTTCTCTGGTTTCATCCCACAGTCCAAAAACATGGATTTAAGCTCAATTGGATGCTCCAAATTGCTCCATATAGAGTGTGTGTCTGTGTGAGTGACTGTGAGTGAGTGTGTGCCCAGACATAGATTGGCACCCTGTCCTGGGTGTATCTACCCAGTGCCCGAAACGCACTCCCCTGTATGGGCATCCCCTCCCTCATGAGCCCAGTTAAGGATTAAGTGGAAGATAATGAATGAACGGCTGCTTTTTTTTTTTTTTAAATTGCCCCTATATAGTGCGTGTCTGTGTAAGTGTGTGCCCAGCAATCCTGTCCTGGGTGTCTACGCCCAGTGCTCGAAATGCTCTCCCCTGGATGGGCATGAGCCCAGTTAAGGATTAAGTGGAAGATAATGAATGAACGGCTGCTTTAAATTCCCTCTATATAGTGTGTGCATGTGTGTCTGTGTGAGTGTGTGCCCAGCGATAGATTGGCGCCCTGTCCTGGGTGTATCTGCTCACTTCCAGAAACGTTCTCCCCTGGATGGGCATGGGGAACCCCACAGAAACCTAGTAAAGGATTAAGCGGAAGATAATGGATGAAAAGCTGCTTTAAATTGCCCCTATAGAGTGTGTGCATAGCGATGGATTGGCATCCTGTCCAGTGCCCTAAACGTTCTACCCTGAATGGGCATGGAGAACCACCCTCCCCTTACACCACCCCCACATATATATATATATATATATATATATATATATATATATATATATATATATATATATATATGGGCGGCACGGTGGTTTAGTGGTTTGCATGTTCTCCTCTCAGCACTGGGGATACAGGTTCGAATCCCAGTCTGGGTGGAGTTCTCCCCGTGTTCTCGTGGGTGGGTTTCCTCCGGGTTCTCCAGTTTCCTCCCACAGTCCAAAAACATGGATCAAGTCAATTGAGTTCTCGAAATTGCCCCATATAGAGTGTGTCTGTGTGAGTGTGTGTGTGTGTACCCAGAGATGGATTGGCACCCTGTCCTGGATGTATCTGCCCTCTAAACGTTCTCCCCTGGATGGGAATCATGGGGAACCCCACCACGACCCTAATAGAGGATAAAGCGGAAGATAATGAATGAATGAAAATGAATATATATATATATATATATATATATATATATATATATATATATATATACATATATCCCTACATAATTTAGGGTATGTTATAACACTGTGTTGATCAACAGAGGCTTATGACAAGTGTTATAAAGTGTTATGATGACATTATGAAGCTTTATGAAGGCCCTCATGTTAAACGGGGATCTTCGCCCTTGATGTTTTAAGCTCCACGTTACGCACCTCGAATGAACGTGTCCAAGCAGACGACTCAGAAACGAGGCGCCTGTGGAGAGAACGCGGTGTTAAATACTTTTAAACTCGCAGAACAAACGTAAAGCTTTAGAACTTTCTGTTTGTTTTTGTTTGTTTGTTTGATCTTACCGCTCGCCGTCAGCGCCGAGGCCGCCATGATGTCCGCGCGACTGCACACCGCCTTCCTGCACTGTCGCAAAAGAGCCGACCTCATTACCTCACTGTTAGAAGTTGTTTATGATTATAAAACAAATTGTAACTAATGTTAAATATTACATATAACACGTTTTTACATTGCTTAAAAAGGTTCTTTCATTTTGCCTATTTTCTTCCGACTAAAATGCTTCACGGTTACTGTTATTCAATTTCATATTTTAAGAGAATGATTAGTTTATCCTAAATATTAAAGACAATTAAAAAAAATGTCAACATTTAGTAGATCAAAATGATTAATATTGATATTTACGACAATTAAATTAATGACGACGAGAAAGCGTGTTTTATCCCCCACCTGTTTTGGGAATGATCCCGCCTCCTGGGTGTTGGTTGGCTAAGAAGGCTGTCAGCGCGGACACGCTGATTGGATATGGTTCGTAATGTGGTTTTGAGTAATAAAGGGGAAGCCAATAGGGACGCCGGGGGTGGGTTTTTGACGGTAAACGGGTGGATTGAGTAAAAAGGCTGCAGCATGGAGGGCAGAACGGGGCAGATGTTGCCGGCGGGGCAGTTCAGGGATCTGGAGTGAAGTTGGGGCCGCTGCTGGAATCTGATCATGATGCACGAGAGGCTGCTTCCAGCTTCTCCGAACTGGTACTGCTCCCGCAGCAGCGATGTCAACAGTAAAGGTGTGCTGGGCTTCGGGGCTAAAAACACCGTGTACCTGCTGCAGGTGACCCCCACCTGTCCGGTGCTGCTGGGTAAGACGCCCCCCTGCGGTCAGGATCGCGTGTCTGTGGGTTTGTAGCTTCTGCTGCGTGTCTGACCTGATCTTTGGTTCCAGGGGAACTCAGTGGGCACGCTGAACGAGTTTCTGCCTTCACGTTCTGCCCCCACGAGGGACAGGAGAACATCTGCGCCAGCGGTTCAGATGATAAATCAGTCAAGATCTGGGACACGGAGCGAAAAGTGGTGTTAGTGGAGCACAGTCTTCATCAGGTAGAACTTTACATTTACATTAGGTCACTTAGCAGTATTCCAACTGGATGCAGGGTTGGTACCACACCCAGGGGCAATCAGGGTTAAAGGTCTTGCTGGGATGTGGGCATTGGATTTGAACCAACAAGCTTCAGATTGATAGCCCCACACCCTAACCACTGAGCTACCACATCAGCTGGACCTCAACATTCATTCATTCATTCATTCATTATCTTCCGTTTTATCCTCTATTAGGGTCGCGTTGGGGTTCCCCATGCCCATCCAGGGGAGAACGTTTCGGGAGCTGGGCAGATAGACCCAGGACAGGGCGCCAATCAATCGCTGGGCACACACTCACTCACACAGACACACTCTATATGGGGCAATTTTGGAGAATTCAATTGACTTGATCCATGTTTTTGGACTGTGGGAGGAAACCGGAGAACCCGGAGGAAACCCACGCAGACACGGGGAGAACATGGAAACTCCACCCAGATGGGGATTCGAACCGGGAATCCCTAGTGCTGAGAAGGGAACGTGCTAACCACTAAGCCACCGTGTCGCCCCGACCTCAACATTTACATTACATTACTTTTTCCCAAAGTGACTTACAGGATTAATCACAGCATCCCTGGAGCAATCAGTATTAAGGGTCTTGCTGGGATGTGGGCATTGGATTTGAACCAGCAAGATTCAGATTGATAGCCCCACACCCTAACCACTGAGCTGGACCTCAACATTTACATTACATTTGGTCATTTAGCTGACGCTTTTATCCAAGGCTTACAAGGTGAGCACAGGGTTGATCACAACATCCCTGGAGCAATGAGGGTTAAGGGTCTTGCTCAAGAACCCACACTGGTAACTTCAGTGGACCTGGGATTTGAACCCCCAACCTTCAGATTGATAACCCAACACCCTGACCACTGAACTACCATTCCCTTAAACTATGATTTATTTATTGCACCTTCCTTCATTTGTTGTAGTTGTTGGTTCCAATCCCAGCTTCACTGGTCTGCATTATTGTCAATAATGTCATGGCTGGACAAACGGCTCAGCCAATCAGATTTAAACACCAAAAGGCATTTAACTTTTGCCCTATGAGCCAGTCCTCTAATCAGGATAATTAATAGATAATGAAATTAGGATTGTAAAGTTAATTCATTCATTCATTATCTTCCACTTTATCCTATGTTAGGGTAGCGGGGGTGTTCCCCATGCCCATCCAGGGGAGAATGTTTCCGACACTGGGCAGATACACCCAGGACAGGGCGCCAATCTATCGCTGGGCACACGATTGTAAAGTTCATTCATTCATTCATTATCTCCCGCTTTATCCTCTATCAGGGTCGCGGTGGGGTTCTCCATGCCCCTCCAGGGGAGAACGTCTCGGGCGCTGGGCAGATTCACCCAGGACAGGGTGCCAATCCATCGCTGGGCACACACTCACTCACACAGACACACTCTATATGGGGCAATTTTTGAGAATTCAATTGACTTGATCCATGTTTTTGGACTGTGGGAGGAAACCGGAGAACCTGAAGGAAACCCACGCAGACACGGGGAGAACATGGAAACTCCACCCAGATTGGGATTCGAACCGGGAATCCCTAGCGCTGAGAGGAGAACGTGCTAACCACTAAGCCACCGTGCCGCCGATTGTAAAGTTATTTAAATTAATTATTTCTGCTTATGTGTGTGTCTGTTAACAGAACAACATTTCAGCTATCCACTGGTCTCCAGTGCAAAAGACTTTACTGGTTTCTGGAGATGAGAAGGGTATTGTGGTGTGTTACTGGTTCGGCAGAGGGGACACTCGCAGCTTTTTCCCTGAACCCAGAACCATCTTCTGTCTTTCCTGCTCTCCACATACTGAGAACCATGTCGCTGTTGGGTAAGAGCGCTCGACACACAACTCATATATGATGTTTAATTAAATTGCTATTTAGAGCAGCCACTTCACCTTGAATTCATGTTTTTAAACTGTGGAAAACAAATCATTCAGATCGGGATTCGAACCTGAATCTCCAGCATCAAACTGATGTAAAATCATACAGACCTTTTAATTGCACTTTCATCCATTATCTTCTGCTTTATCCTCTATTAGGGTCGCGGTGGGGTTCCCCATGCCCATCCAGGGGAGAACGTTTCAGGCGCTGGGTAGATAGACCCACGACAGATTGCCAATCCATCGCTGGGCACACACTCACCCACACAGACACACTCTATATGGGGCAATTTGGAGAATTCAATTGACTTGATCCATGTTTTTGGACTGTGGGAGGAAACCGGAGAACCCGGAGGAGACCCACATGGACAAAGGGAGAACATGGAAACTCCACCCAGATGGGGATTCGAACCGGGAATCCCTAGTGCTGAGAGGAGAACATGCTAACCACTAAGCCACCGTGCCGCCTTAATTGCACTTTCATTCATTCATTCATTATCTCCCGCTTTATCCTCTATTAGGGTCGCAGGGGTGTTCCCCATGCCCATCCAGGGGAGAACGTTTCGGGTGCTGGGCAGATACACCCAGGACAGGGCACCAATCCATCGCTGGGCACACACTCACTCACTCACACAGACACACTCTATATGGGGAAATTTGGAGAATTCATTTGACTTGATCCATGTTTTTGGACTGTGGGAGAAAACCGGAGAACCCAGAGGAAACCCACGCAGACACGGGGAGAACATGGAAACTCCACCCAGATGGGGATTCGAACCGGGAATTAAATTGCGCTTAATTGCACTTATTTCACAAAATATTCTTTCATCCTGTCCTGTTTGATTTGCTGCTGAGTAATGCAGCAGGAACCATAGCAACAGTGTTGGACCTGACCCTTCAGTGACCTGCGGTCGTCCTGTTTGAGTTGAATAGAATCACTGATTGTGGATCAGACCTGGTTCTCTGTACAGATGCTCCTCTGACTGAATGGGTTCCGATTATTACAGCACCCCCCCCCCAACAACAAAAAAGCTCTTCAAAAGCTTTTAAGATGCATGAAGAATATCATTTCTGTGCAGAGTGGAGATATTCAGGTGGTTGTGATGATGGTTGTAGTTTATGTTGCGTTGTTTAGTTTATCTTTTCTGGTTTGTTTTCATTTGAAGGTACAAGGATGGAATGATTGCACTGATAGACATCAATAAGAAAGGTGAAGTGATCCATCGCTTACGGGGTCATGATGAGGAGATCCACGCCCTGGCCTGGTGTCCTGATCCCAACGAGGAGATGCTGTACAATCGACCAGAGGACAGCACCGGTTTGTTATTCAGCTTAATGAATCGGGTAGTTCCGGTCCTTACATTTACATTTAGTCATTTAGCAGACGCTTTTATCCAAAGCGACTTACAAATGAGAACACCACAAGTCAGAAGCCATGGAGAAAACCAACTGTACTGTAAATTCATCAAATTTGATTGTTATTCGATGCTGCGGCCCCCTCCCCCTTTTTTTTTTTTTTTTTTTTTTACCTATAACAGGTATTTGTTAAAGAGATGCGTCTTGAGTAGTTTCTTAAAACTGTTTAGTGATTCTGCCTTACGGACAGAGTTGGGAAGATGGTTCCACCATTTTGCAGTGATGAACGCCACAGAGTGAGAATTAGCTCCTCGGTGAGGTGGAATCGCCAGGCGGCAATCATCACTGGAGCGAAGTGAACGAGTCGGAGTGTATTTTGAAAAGATAGAGTGAAGGTAGGAGGGGGACAGATCCAGAAATGGTTCTGTAGGCCAGAGTCAGTGACTTGTACTGAATGCAGCAGCTACAGGGAACCAATGGAGGGAAGTGAGTAATGGAGTGACATGAGTTCGCTTGGGCTGGTTAAACACGAGTCGGGCTGCAGAGTTTTGAATTAGTTGAAGAGGTCTGATAGTGGAAGCTGTGTCCTTATCTGATTGGCTGAGCCGTTTGTCCAGCCGTGACTTCGTTGAAATTAATGCACAGCTCTGACTGCTTTACATTCGTATCAATTTGTGAATACAGTACATTATTATAAACCATGTACCATAAATGGATATACAGATCAATATAAACAGCGAGCTGATTCTCAATGAGCACTAAGCCGGTATCCTGTTACTCAGAATCAATGTTCACTTTAAAAACCAGACTAAATTAATTCATAAATCAAATATTAATTCATAAATGGCGGCACGGTGGCTTAGTGGTTAGCACGTTCTCCTCTCAGCGCTAGGGATTCCCTGTTCGAATCCCCATCTGGGTGGAGTTTCCATGTTCTCCCCGTGTCCGCGTGGGTTTCCTCCGGGTTCTCCGGTTTCTTCCCACAGTCCAAAACATGGATCAAGTCAATTGAGTTCTCCAAATTGCCCCATATAGAGTGTGTTTGTGTTAGTGAGTGTGTGTCCAGCGATAGGTTGGCACCCTGTCCTGGGTGTATCGGCCCAGCGCCCGAGACGTTCTCCCCTGGATGGGCATGGGGAACCCCACCTCGACCCTAATAGAGGATAAAGCGGAAGATAATGGATAAATGAATAATTCATGAATTAATATGGTTTGTGGGCAGCACGGTGGCTTGGTGGTTGGCACGTTCGCCTCTCAGCGCTAGGGATTCCCGGTTCGAATCCCCATCTGGGTGGAGTTTCCATGTTCTCCCCATGTCCGCGTGGGTTTCCTCCGGGTTCTCCGGTTTCCTCCCACAGTCCAAAAACATGGAGCAAGTCAATTGAGTTCTCCAAATTGCCCAATATAGAGTGTGTCTGTGTGTGTGAGTGAGTGTGTGCCCAGCGATAGATTGCCGCCCTGTCCTGGGTGTATCGGCCCAACGCCCGAAACGTTCTCCCCTGGATGGGCATGGGGAACCCCCCTGCGACCCTAATATAGGGTAAAGCGGAAGATAATGAATGAATGCATATGGTTTGTATTACAATGTGTTTGTGTCCATTTTATAAAGTCATGAAGGCATTCGGGGTTGTTTATTACTGTGAATGAATCAAGGGAAAGAGTTGTAACTGGACTCCGCTACACGCCAGGCCAACTCTTTTTCTGATTCATTCACTATAATACACGCCCTCTTGTACCTTAGTGCTTTATTATACAGTCAGGACCGGTGGGGTCTCAGAGAGGTGATGGTTTTAAAAAACAGTCCAATTAAAATGTAAAGATTATGGGCAGTTAATGAACTATTCAATTCATTTTAATGTCTTGGGGAGGTCATGACCCTGACACATGCAGTGCAGTAACGTATTTGGAACATAATGAATGATGTACATCAGTTAAACCTTTGTTCTAATTCTTAAACCTTTATAAACAGTGAATGCTCATTGACTTTCTCTAATTAAAACTTTATGGCTAGACCATGCACAAAAATCCAGCACTTTGCTTTTTTTCGGTTTCAGATCAGAGCGAGGTGGAGGTGAGCGGCTACCTTGCTTCAGGGAGTCGGGATCAGACCGTCAGAATTTGGAGCACAGCCAGGGGCAAAGGTGAGGCCTGCTTCTTTTATATTTTAGGAAAACTGATTGGTAGTGGTTATCACATAGGGATTCCCGGTTCAAATCCCCATCTGGGTGGAGTTTCCAATTGTCCCATAGTCAATTGAATTCTCAAAATTGTGTGTGTGTGTGTGTGAGTGAGTGTGTGCCCAGCGATGGATTGGCGCCCTGTCCTGGGTGTATCTGCCCCAGCGCCCGAAACGTGGATGGGCATGGGGAACCCCACCGCGCCCGATAATTGTATATACATGAGTTCTCCAAATTGCCCCATATAGAGTGTGTCTGTGTGAGTGAGTGTGTGCCCAGCGATGGATTGGCGCCCTGTCCTGGGTGTATCTGCCCAGCGCCTGAGACGTTCTCCCCTGGATGGGCATAGGGAACCCCACCGCGACCCTAATAGAGGATAAAGCGGAAGATAATGAATGAATGAATGATTGTATATACAGAAACTATATAAATAACTATGACACTCTATAACCACAGTCCTGGAATGATGTCCATAAACAGAAAAGCAAATATTGATTCTTACTTGAAAACTAACATTCATTCATTCATTCATTCATTCATTATCTTCCGCTTTATCCTCTATTAGGGTCGCGGTGGGGTTCCCCATGCCCATCCAGGGGAGAACGTCTCGGGCGCTGGGCAGATAGACCCAGGACAGGGCGCCAATCCATCACTGGGCACACACTCACTCACACAGACACACTCTATATGGGGCAATTTGGAGAGCTCAATTGACTTGATCCATGTTTTTGGACTGTGGGAGGAAAACCAGAGAACCCGGAGGAAACCCACGCGGACACGGGGAGAACATGGAAACTCCACCCAGATGGGGATTCGAACCGGGAATCCCTAGCGCTAAGAGGCGAACGTGCTAACCACTAAGCCACCGTGCCGCCTTGGAAACTAACAAATGGAGTTAATTGTGACCGACAGGTTTACAAATTTATAAAATGTGACGGCTTCGGATATTTTTTTCATCACTGTCTGTCTTTGTAAATGTCCATGCAGGTGTTATGACCCTCAAACTGCCCTTTTTAAAAAGGCGTGGGGTGGGGGTGGACCCGGGTGTGAAGGAGAGACTCTGGCTCACTGTGCACTGGCCTCGAGGTCGACCGACACAAATCGTTTCCAGCTGCTTTGGGTATTTTAACCTTTAATTTCTTGCCTCTTTTATTTTGCAATTCACTCTGAGGTCAGAGATTAGTCTCGTACTCCACATCACTAACTAGTAGCTTCTGAAAGGACTGAATTAACAGTGTTTGTGTTTGTGTGTGCATGCTTAGTGGAGAGCTAGTGGCTTGGGACCTCACAAAATCTGGTAAGCAGAAGTGGACGTTGTTGGGAAGCTCATCAGATGGGCAGAACCACAGCCGTATCGTCTTTAACATGAGCTCAGTGTGTGTGGAGGACAAAGAGCTTCTTATCAGCACATCCATGGACCGAGAGGTAAACACGCCTGCGTGCACTTTTCACTTGTGGTTTTATTCGTGCTGTTGTGAACATGCTGACCACTAGGGGTGAGCTGCAATATTCACTGATTCGACGATTCGATTCGGAGAACCGTAGTCGACTATGAACCTCATAGTCGAATGTACCATTTTGACCACATGGGGGCTCCCATGGCTGCTGCTAAGCATTAGTTTTTACATGAAATGTCTTTGTTTTCGTTATATATATAGCCTTTTGTCAAATAAAACTCATTGATCTGAGTGTTTCAGGTTTTTCCTTTGAAGTGGAAAAAAGTCCAGAACGGGGATCCCATTTATGGTGCTCTAGAAAAACAAGTAAAATATAAAAAAAAAAAAATCTTTTTTAAAAACCTCGCTTATAGCGCCATCTTGTGGTGAAATTTTAACTGATTCGACTATGAAAATCCTTTGTTGAAGACACCCCTACTGACCACTAAGCCATCGTGCTGCCACCTTAATATTCATTCATTCATTCATTATCTTCCGCTTTATCCTCTATTAGGGTCATGGGGGGGGGAGGTCCCCCATGCCCATCCAGCGGAGAACGTTTCGGGCGCTGGGCAGATACACCCAGGACAGGGCGCCAATCTATCGCTGGGCACACACTCACTCACACAGACACCCTCTATATGGGGCAATTTAGAGAACTCAATTGACTTGATCCATGTTTTTGGACTGTGGGAGGAAACCGGAGAACCCGGAGGAAACCCACGCGGACACGGGGAGAACATGGAAACTCCACCCAGATTGGGATTCGAACCAGGAATCCCTAGCGCTGAGAGGAGAACCTGCTAACCACTAAGCCACTGTGCCGCCCCACCTTAATATATTTCACAAATATAGAAAATATGATGACACACTAAACTTTATAAAATAATTTGAATAGAAATAAATTGTACAATACAGTCTGTTTACTGTTTTAATCTCTTTAAAGCAGTTATGTGCTTATTATTATTAATTATAATTGTTTGCAGATCAAGTGTTGGGATCTTGCCACTCTGGAGAGCTGCTGGACTTTGCCCACACTTGGGGGCTTTGTTTACTCTCTAAGCTTCTCTCCGGTGGGCACAGGCTGCCTGGCACTAGGGATCGGGGACAACATGATCCGAGTGTGGAACACGCTTGCCATTCAGAAACCATATGACACCAGAACCTACTGGCAGGGGATCAAATCCAAAGTTACAGCCGTATGTAAAGCAGTTTAAATTACTTTTCTAGACCCACACTATTAGATCAGTAGTATATCAGATTAGTAAAGCTCATGGAGTATAGTGGCTTTACTTCTGAGGTGCAGTACCAGATATTTTAGCATAAAAAAATTATAAACCTAACTTTAACTAAAATAAATTGTTTTTAACTGAAGAATAAAATGCTTTTTACAGTTGGCATGGCATCCAACTAAGGAAGGTTCCTTAGCCTTTGGCACAGATGATGGCAAAGTGGGCGTCTATGAAGTTTACTCTAACAAGTAAGTACGGTTTTGTGTAAAATGTCTTGTTGCTATCAGACTGATTTAATGCAGAAATAAAAATTCCCTTGAAAGTTTAGACACTTGTATTAAGACAAAAGCTATTCCTTAAGATACTTAATTCTTATGAATTTATTAAAAACCTTTAGGATTTATAGCGTGTGTTCAGGTGGCTTAGTGGTTAGCACGTTCGCCTCTCAGCGCTAGGGTTACCTGGTTCGAATCCCCATCTGGGTGGAGTTTCCATGTTCTCCCCGTGTCTGCGTGGGTTTCCTCCGGGTTCTCCGGTTTCCTCCCACAGTCCAAAAACATGGATCAAGTCAATTGAATTCTCAAAAAATTGTGTTTGTGTGTGTGAGTGAGTGTGTGCCCAGCGATAGATTGGCGGCCTGTCCTGGGTCTATTTGCCCAGCGCCCGAGACGTTCTCCCCTGGATGGGCATGGGAACCCCACCGCGACCCTAATAGAGGATAAAGCGGGTGAATGAATGAGCGTGTGTTCAGTGAATAGTGCAGTTCAGTGCAATTACACTGTTTGGACACAAGATGGAGCTGTATGACGTCGAATCCCAATAGAAAAAGATAAAAGTAGTCAAATTCTTATGTCTGTTTCTAATATAGAACTTGTAAGTTTAATGTGTCTGCATTTCATTTTTTAAAATATATGAACATACAATTAAAAAGTGCTTGCAGTTGTTATAGAAAAAGAATAAAAACAAAAGAACAACACAAGTTAAAGTGATCTGGGCCTAAAGTGCTTACACACAGAGGAGTCTGTCCTCCACATTTCATCCATCCATGCAGTGACACACACACACACACACACACACACACACACACACAGGTGAAGTAAGCACATGGAGGGAGAAATTGGGGTTAGGTGCCCTGCCCAAGGGCACTTTAGGCATAATACTTAGTGGGACAAGGAATCAAACCAGGGAACTTCAGGTTGCAAGTCTAGTTACTTAACTACAAACCTATTACTGCCCAAAGCAAAAGACAACATCTAAATGTACAGCCTTTAGAAATGTATTAAACGTAAATGTATTAATTTGTCAAAACCTCAGTAATATTAATGAGCGTGTGTCTGTGTGCAGGCCTCCACAGATCTCCAGCACGTACCACCGCAAGACCGTGTACTCTCTGGACTGGGGTCCCCCTGTGCCGCCGTTTTCATTTGGTTAGTAGCTTCTTAACATTTCAGTGAGCACATTCATTACCCCCTTCACAGCTCGGCAAATATTGAAACGGGGTCGACGCCAAGACTCATCCGTCACCAAAAACTGTCACCCGGCGCATCTTTCCAGCGCAGCAGTAATTGAGTGAGATTATGTGCAACTCGATTCCCTTGTGGCCGTTTGGCTGCGAAATGAAGGAGCTGAATGTTCATTTGCAGCCTGACTGCAGCCGTGTGCTACTTATCACTTTATCTATCAGTGGAGCAAGAGATGAACGAGCTTATTGCCTTTATTCTAAATGAGCCTTTGAGCCACAAGCTGTGTGTGTGTGTGTGTGTGTGTGTGTGTGTGTGTGTGCGTGTGTGTGCACGTTAGCTTTGTTTACAGTGGCTGGATACTTTTGCTTACTTTCCGCTGGCTGGATTTTAGTATTTTTACATGTGTTAATGTATCAAGCCATATTGTTCAGTCACATGTCAGTTATTCATTCATTCATTATCTCCCGCTTTATCCTCTATTAGCGTCGCGGTGGGGTTCCCCATGCCCATCCAGGGGAGAACGTTTCAGGCGCTGGGCAGATACACCCAGGACAGGGTGCCAATCCATCGCTGGGCACACACTCACTCACACAGACACACTCTATATGGGGCAATTTGGAGAACTCAATTGACTTGATCCATGTTTTTGGACTGTGGGAGGAAACCGGAGAACCCGGAGGAAACCCACGCGGACACGGGGAGAACATGGAAACTCCACCCAGATGGGGATTCGAACCGGGAATCCCTAGCGCTGAGAGGCAAACGTGCTAAACCACTAAACCACCAACCCACCCTCATGTCAGTTATATAATATAAAATATAACGTATATAAATATTAAATCTGACGGTGAAACCCATGCATGGTGCCAATTCATCACGTTTTTAGTTTCATTGCCATCAAACCATTAACACCAACAAACAAAAAAACAAGTATTTATGTATATAAATATACTTGTGTGTGAGCAGGTTCGGGGGACAAGCCTTCTTATAGCCTGTACAGTTGTGCTGGAGAGGGAGTCATCTTTCAGCACGATCCCTGGAAGTTGTCAGAAGAAGCAAGCAACATCGATAAACTCATCTGTGACACAAACAACATTAAAGTAGGTGATGCACAGGACTGCCTCGAATTATTTTACTAAAGTTGTAATACTAAATTTTGGCAATCGCTGCCATGTACTTCAACCTCACTGTGGTTCCAATCATCACTCCATATCTTTCACTGCTAAACAGACATTTAACTAGAGCTTTGGATATAAGCATCTGCAAAATTATCTGAACATGTGAAAAAAATATGGCTTTGAGGTGAATTGGCTACATTAAATGGCCTTTATCTAAATTGTCCATATATATATATATATTGTGTGTGTGTGGGCGGCACGGTGGTTTAGTGGTTAGCATGTTCTCCTCTCAGCACTAGGGATTCCCGATTCGAATCTCCATCTGGGTGGAGTTTCCATATTCTCCCCGTGTTTGTGTGGGTTTCCTCCGGGTTCTCCGGTTTCCTTCCACAGTCCAAAAACATGGATCAAGTCAATTGAGTTCTCCAAATTGCCCCATGTAGAGTGTGTTTGTGTGCATTTCTGTGTGTGTGAGTGTGTGCCCAGCGATGGATTGGCGCCCTGTCCTGGGTGTGTCTGCCCAGCGCCCGAAACGTTCTCCCCTGGATGGGCATGGGGAACCCCACCGCGACCCTAATAGAGGATAAAGCGGAAGATAATAAATGAATGAATGGTGTGTGTGTTTGTGCCCAGTAATGTGCATATCCCCCATAATCCAAGACTTGGATAAGGCAGAAGATAATGAGATGAGATGAGTATAATGCTAGACAAAGTGGTTTGAACACTTGGGACTTGGGGGGGAAAAATTATTCGAGGCAACTGCTTTTACTTTTTTCACTGAATTATGTACAAATATATTGCTATAAAATGTAATAAATAAAATAATATATAAAATATATATATATATATATATTTTTTTTTTTTGCAGCACAAACTCTCCCCACACACAGACCTCAGCTGGAAGCCTGATGGGAAAGTTCTGGCAGTTGGAAATGAGGATGGGTGAGTGGTCCTCTGTTGTTCCTGTGTAAACCAACTCAAAATTGTATGTTGCCCCGCCCACTTTTTGTCTTGTTGCGTTATGCATGTTACTAAGTGACTGAGGTTACAGTGCTTTATTATAAACATGCTAATTCCACTATAAATTACTACAATTAGTTTAGGTTGAATTATATATGATTTGCATTTTTGTTTATTATATTATATATCATGTGCTTGCAGTTCTGTAGAGGTCTATGCTGCTCCAGATTTGAAGTTGCTCTGCACTGTGCAGCAGCATCATAAGATCATCAACACGCTGCGCTGGCATCATCAGAACTCGACCCAGTCTGAGCTGCACTGCCTGCTCGCCTCCGGCTCCAGCAATGCGCTCATCTATGTTCATGATCTGCGGAGCGCAATCGGTAAATTTCATGTTGGATCCGTCTTTAAATCTGTCTCGTTTTGGACAGTGGAACAGTTTTCACATCAGCAGGTTAAGATTTGTTAAAAATATGGACATACGTACAAAATGATAGTTAAGTAAATAATTAATGCAGTATTTAATCACTCCTACAATGTGACTAAATAAAAAAAAATACACTACCAGGCAAAGGTTTGGACAAGTTATTGTTCATGTTCTGAGTTCCATTTACTGTAAAGATGGACTTTGTAGTTCTACAATACCATTCTGTAGTTCATCTGTGCGTGTTCTACAGTACATACTGAGTACGTCCCCTTTACTCTGTTCTAATGGTCAGGACTCCAATTATCCCCACAGAGCAGGGATTATTGGGTGGGTGCATTATTCCTATCCCAGCAGTGTGACTGAGGTGTTTAAATGAAACTCCAGCAGCACTGCTGCACTAAAACCCCCTCACTGCATCAGTGTCACTGCAGAACTGACAATAAACAATCCACCACCCAAATGATAACCGTTTTGTGATGCTCTTGGCCAATACAGAACTAAGCTTTTTTATAACTTGTATATAATTGATTTTTATATCATTTATTAAGAAAATGCAACAGAGAGTCCAGTTTTGGTGACTGAAGCTTTCCGGACTCTCTCTGGTCACACCAACAAGATCACTGGTCTCGCCTGGAGTCCTCACCACGATGGCCGCCTTGTCACCGTCTGTTATGATGGGACAGCTCAGGCAAGGAAACGGTTTTCTTTTGGGCTGCTATTTATAGATCTGTAGTTTGACAACACTAGAGTAACAAACATTCATACCAAACTGTCACTTCAGTTAAATGTGTGTGTGTGTGTATGTATATATATATATATATATATATATATATATATAAAATATAATATATCTACTTGCAGTACACACTTTAGCCACAGGGGTCTCTAAATCCCCAAATCTATAGTCTGCTGCTTTATATCATGCTAATGGAGATAGAAACAAAACATTAAGGTTATTTTATTGTGTCGAATATGTTTAAATCTTGACTTCTAATTCGTATTTATGAATTTTGCCGGCATCTTAAAATTAAAGTAATTTCTTCAGTTTCTTAATTCACTTCTCTGATTGCTTCACTGCAGGTGTGGGATGTGCTTAAGCAGGAGCCATTGTGTAACTACAGAGGTCATAATGGACGCCTGCTGTGCGTGCAATGGTCTCCCGTTCACCCTGACCTGGTATGGACCGGCGGCGATGACTTCACAGTGCAGGAGTGGGCTGTGTCTAAACAGGAGCATGTGAAACCCCCTAAAAGTGGGTGTGATGGTATTATACACCATGAAACTGAAAATCATCACACAGCTGGACATATTCTGTCATTTGTTCCTTCGGTTTGAAGGCAGGAGACGAGTGGAGATGGAGAAAAAAAAGGCCCCGCAGAAAAAAGCAAAGAAGAAAAAGAGACCGGCAGGGAAAGGCAAGACGGCGGGGGAGAACGAATCTGCTGCTGGAGAAGTGGGGAGTGGGGCGGACGAAGCACAGTCCGAGGAAGAGGCTGAGGATGAAGGGAAAGAAAGTTCCTCTTGTTTAAATGGTAACGTCCTTTAATTAGCACCTTTGTTTCGTTTCGTTAAGCAGATACACAGCTACAAATCTCAATTTCCTTTCCTTCAGCTTCATCGGTGGAGATCAGTATGGAGCTTTGGGCGACAGAGAGGATAGTAAATGGAGGAAAATCGGTTCTGGCCGCAAAAAAGGATGAAAAAGACGAGAAGAGAAAAGAAAAAGCAGGTCAGCTCGTTTTTTAACATGCCCCTGGAGCGCAGCAATTTTCCAGTAGTCGGCAAAACACTCAAACTTTTTTTTAAATTAGAACAATATCATGATGTTATTATACTCAATAGTGCCCGGGTAACCACACATTACACCCGTGGGAGTAATTAGGACATCCCATTCCATCTCTTTGGAGCTATTCCAGCTTCAAGGCTACTGTGTCTGTGGGAATTCATTGTTATTAATTCAAAAGGTCAGATACTGTACAGACAGCAAACTTATTCTCAGCCCAAGCTACAGATTATCATCTGGGCCACTTGATGCCACTTTGGCGACAGTCCCGGTTACAAGCTGTGTGTCACATGCGCACCAGATTAGAGCCAAGCATCAGCCAAAGGTGTTCACATGGGTTTCACTGCCAATTCTGTAAACCAGAGGGGGTTTGTAAAATGTGGTTTATATAAGTCATTCCATCTCATCTTAATCCAATACTAGGGACTTGGGTTGCAGTGGGGTTCTCCATGCCCATCCAGGGGAGAACATTTCAGATGCTGGGCACAGGACAGGGTACAGTCTATCACTGGACATAGACACACTCACTATTGTAGAAGTTTAGAGCAGCAAATTGAGCTTGAAGCCATGTTTTTGGACTGTGGGAGAAACCAGAGATATTTTTTAAAGATTAACATGTCAACCTCGTTTTGATGTCTTTTAAGTTCCCTCATGGTTACTCCCTCCTCACCCCTGCAGATCTAGGTTTGAAAAAGAGGAAGGCTCGCTCCATCTTGCCTCTCAGCACATCCATGGATCACCGACCTAAAGAGGAACTCCAGCAGGACTGCTTAATGTTGGCTGCTGTTAAATACGGAGCAGGTCAGTGAAATGGTACAGGACTGAGTGTCACTGTGGTGTCATCTTTAGATCAGTATTTTAAACCAGCTGTAAAGTTCTAAAGTAATAAGGCACAAGAGGGCATGCATTATTGTGAATAAATCATGATTGGACAAACGGCCCAGCCAATCAGATTTAAGGACCAGAACTACCCATTTTATTATGCAAGTTCACTCGGTTGCAGGCACATATGTTTTTGCTTTTATTGTGAATTCTTGTAAAAGCGTTTTTTGTGTGTGTGTGTATATATATGTGTATATATATGTGTGTGTGTGTGTGTGTGTATATATATATATATATATATATATATATATATATATATATATATATATATATATATATATATATATATATATATATATATAATGGCAGCACGGTGGCTTAGTGGTTAGCATGTTCTCACTAGGGATTCCCGGTTCGAATCCCAATCTGGGTGGAGTTTCCATGTTCTCCCCATGTCTGTGTGGGTTTCCTCCGGTTTCCTCCCACAGTCCAAAAACATGGATCAAGTCAATTGAATTCTCCAAATTGCCCCAAATAGAGTCTGTTAGTGTGCGTGTCTGTGTGTGTACCCAGCGATAGATTGGCGCCCTGTCCTGGGTGTATCTGCCCAGTGCCCGAAACGTTCTCCCCTGGATGGGCATGGGGAACCCCCCCGTGACCCTAATATAGGATAAAGCGGAAGATGACTGATCAAATATATATATATATTTGTATATGTCTGAGGAAACCTTTTTTTTTTTCTTTCTCAGATCAAGCAGGAGACTGTGTAGCAGGCAGTGGAGAACACATCCAGCTGGGTTTATTTACAGACAGAGAAGCACTTTACAAGATGTTCCTGGAAGAAGGTAGGACCTGCAGTATTTGTACTAAAAGCAAAATTGACTGATTTCAGAACTGTAGCAGGCAATGTGAGTCTGATGCTTAGTCTCTGGGATAAAGAAAGTCTTAAAACGAGTACATTTGACAGGAGTGTGTATTTCCAGCGATGCTCAAATGATGGGTCATGACCCAAATGCGAGTTGCGGATTGTGAAACCTGGTTAAAAAAAAAACCTTTCTCTTTAAATTAGCCTACTATTGGGCCAATCTTGTATTTCTTTAGCTGAGCACCAGGTTGTTTTTATTATTTATTTCTTGTGTTAAAATCAGACTAATGTAACGGGTTCTCAAGTTTGGGCCACGCTTAATAATCTGTATCACATGAATTTATCAGGATAAAGACCTTTGCTCTGTTGTACTTGTGTAGAGGAGAGTCATGTGGAAGCTGGTCACTATGACTGCATGACTTATCTCAGGCTGTGGAAAGGAGATCTGGTTGGGGCTCTTCAGCTGGCCACAGAGAAAGGAGAGCTCACAGATCACCTACTGAGCTTAGCGCCGATGGGTAAGGATGTTAAGAAGCCCTTGTATTTAAATTGGCAACAAATGTTAAAACTTCAGATCGATATAAACGTATTTATGGGTCTATTAGAACATTTATAATCTGTATGGATGGATAATCTAGATGGATAAATGATGGATTTTTTTTTTGTAGCTGGCTATCAGGTTTGGGTCAGGACAGTGGAGTCCTACGTGAAGCAGCTCTGTATGCAGGAGCAGTTTTTAAAAGCAGCCTCCCACCTGGTGTCCATCCACAAAATCTACGAAGCCATCAGCCTCCTTAAAGATCATCAGTTATACAGGTGACGATACATACGAGGATCATTCGAGTTGTACCCCATTTAAGATATGAGTCTTAGCTGTTGTGTTTGTTCGCAGGGAAGCCATCGCCCTCGCCAAAGCCCGACTGCAACCTGCCGACGCCGTGCTGAGGGAGCTCTATATGAGCTGGGCTGCTGTGCTTGAGAAGGACGGCCACCTCACAACAGCTTCCAAATGGTAGTCTAATCTCATGTCTAACGTGCCCTCATCTACTTCGCATTCACACTGTTGGTTTCTATGAGATTCTTTCGGTCTGATCCACAGCTACCTCGCTGCCGGCTCCAGCTTTGACGCAGCCAAGATCGTCTCCAAAAAAGGAGACGTGATGTCACTGAGAACTGCTGCCAACATGGCAAAGGTCGCTGGGGAGAACAGCCTATGCCACTCACTTTCCTTAAGATGTGCCAAAGACCTCATGAACTCCCAGGATTGGTTGGCAGCGCAGGACGTCCTGAGCTTGCAAGACACTCTACTGGTCAGTACTTATTCATTCTGTAAAAAAACAGCACTGCTTTTTAAACTAAAGTTGAAACTGAGAAGCATGGTGGAGGATGAATCGTGGTTTGGAGCTGCTACACATGAATCACCCCGACACGCCCTAAATCAAGCTACTGGGTGTTTGGTTGATGGCTCGCCAAAAGTGGCTGATCTAAAGGCCCTTGAGATGCATCTTATTGGTTGTAAAGAGTAAATAAACCTTCACGGTGTCCCCAAACGCAAGTATGTAAAACTTTGTGGTAATGGAAGCAACAGTGTGGATTTGTGAATAACATGCACAAGCTGCCCAAGGGGGGGTAGGTGGGCAGTTTGGAAAATAGGAAAGTAGGTATGGTAGGTAGGTGGGAAGGAAGGAATTGTAGGTATGTTGGAAGATGGGTAGGAAAGAGGATAGGTGGGAAGGAGGGGTAAATGGATAGGAAGATGTGTAGGATGAGTAGTTTGAAATGAAGGAAGAGTAAGAAGGTAGGAAGGGTAGATAACAAGATGGGAGGGGTAGGTAGGTAGGAAGAGTAGGTAGGTAGGAAGAAAGGGTGGGTAGTTTAGAACGAAGGAAGGGTATGAATGTAAGACTTTTGTTAAATAACTTTTGTAGTTAAACCAGTGCTTCTTAAATAGTGGGGCACGCCCCCCTGGGGGGGCACATAACAAGATATCACAGAGCAAGTGATATTAAGTGTACTGAACAAACCCTCAAGAGACAACATGGAGAAATATTTAACAGAGATGAGGAGAGAAAGGCGGAGAGAGACTAAGATAACAAGAGCAACAAAAGTCAACCGAAAACTAAAACGAGGAAACAATGTTGAAGCTCATGTAGCGCCTGGCTTCACTGTAACTGTAACTTCACTGTAACTAAGGTGGAGACGAAGAAAGACCAGTGTGTCTTCTGTGTCTTAAAATGTTGGCAGTGGACAGCGTGAAGCCAAATAAATGAAGGCGTCACTTAAAGATATTCCACCCCAATCACGCCGATAACCGCTTGAGGTTTTTTTATCGTAAATGTGACGCGTATAACCAGCAAATATTAACGCTTTATGAAAGCTACTCCAGAAAAGCTGTGCTGCAAAACGGGCGCGTTGGAGACATTAGTTCTGTTTTCATTATTTTGATCAAAAAAATGTTGCTGATGAATTTGAATGTATTATTTTTTTATTGATTTTATTTCATTTCATTTTTCAGTATCAAATGCAGTCAGTTCAAAAATGTTTCTAGTTTAAATAAGGATTTCATTTGTTTCTGATACAAACTACAAAAGTTAATCAAATGATTCTTTGTTCTAAGTTGATCTATATTTCTTTCTTTTTTGTTTTCTTTCTTGTTATAAAAGAGGTGTACTTATAACAAATTTATAGACAAATCATACTACAGTGGTCGTAGTGGACTGGGGGGTGCAAAATGTTTTCTTTTTCCTAGGGGGGGCTTAACAGAAAATAATTGAGAATCACTGAGTTAAACGCAGTGCTATGTGCTGCTGCTGATTGTAAAATCGATGAGTGTGTGGTTTCAGGCTCATAGGCTGCTGTTCTGTGTGTGTGAGCTGCTCACTCGGAGGTTGTCGGATTCTGTGGTGCTGTCCTGGAGTCTGAACACTCATCACCCCTGGTCTGAACCCAGCAAGGAGAGCTTCATCTCCACTGTGCAGACAGTGTGGCAGATGGTGTTTCACCTCGACACCGCTGACTCTGAACTCATCCAAACCATCCGTCAGCAGCTTCGAACCACAGAGACCCCGCCCGTCAGCGCCAGCCTGCCTGTAAAGCAAGTACGTCCACATGCGTTATAATACAATACTAACATCAGGGTATGATCATAACAATAGCTATGTTATGAGGGTTGCTGGAGCAAAAGTCAGTCCCACAGCGGGGGGCGTTCATCTTATTGCCAGAACGCAGGGGGTTGAGATGCTTTGTGTGGAGTATGCATGTTCTCCCCATGTCCATGTAGGGTTTTTTTTTTTTTCACAGTAGCGCCACATAAACCCACAGAGGTTAAACATGAAGGACAGATTCCTCTATGTGTAAGCACTGTAGGCAAAACAGATAACTCCATCACTTCTATATAGGGGCAATTTAAAAAGGGGGGCAATTAAGAGCAGCCAATTTACTTTTAATCCATGTTTTGGACCGTACGAGGAAATGGACAAAAAAAAAAAAGGGAAATACCTAGATCGGGATTCGAACATTGAACCCCAGCAGTAAGAGGCGGAAGTGCTAACCAATTTATTTTGCAATCATGTGTCCGGCCAATGAAACATGTTAGTTTTTTTTTTTTTTTTTTTTATGTATATATTGTTTGGCCTTCTGCAGTTCTGAATATATTTGCTGTCTACTAACCTACAAACTCACGATATGAATCTGTAAGTGTGTTCCGATGTTCTCTCATCCTGCAGATGCTCTATCATTTGGCTCTGGATGTGACTCTGGCAGTCCTCAGTGAGCTGCTTTCTGACTGGGACTCTGTGATGGAGGAACTCTTAAGAGCCGTGACCCGAGGATTCACAGCCAATCAGTTCCCTCTGATGGCCGAGATGTGCCAGCTTCTCCTTCCTGATGGTGAGACGCCTCTTCGGTTATTTAAATCTCCATAACTCTTAATGCTGCCATTCAAAATGATAAAGACTCTATTTCTTTAGGTATGAGTTCTGTTGCGGTCTATAAACAAAAGCTGCTGCAAGGTGACGATAAAAGCCTGACCGTCTCCAAATGTCTGGAAGCTTTCATCTGTTACCGGCAGATGTATAATGATTGGTGGGGCACGGACGGCCGAGTCCAGAACGGTCACGGAACTGGAACAGAGTCCGAAACTCTGTCTGACAATCAGGAAAATCAGATCATACTGAATTCCGAAGCTGAATCCATCGGTGGAGGCAATTGGAATGTTCTCCTCTCTGAACCCCATGCGATCCTGCAGTCCACTCAGAATGCGATCGAGTCCATCCAGAGCAGGGTAGCCATGCTGGTCCAGCAACACAGTCTACCTCAGGAATGTCAGAACAAACCGGGTGGACATCAGCCGGAGGACACGCTGGAGCAGAGCGGATCTAAAGGCTCAGCAGATGGCGACAGCAGGTAAACGCTTGATCTAAACATGACAACTGATTCAAAAACACATGCAATGTTTTCCCATGACTGCTTTATATCAAGGTTTGCTTTTCATCCCAGAGCTCCAGCAGATGCTGAAAGTTTTCCGGTCCTGGTAGCTCAGGTCACCGAACATCAAAAGAAGCTTTCCACCATCCCCGACCTCGTAAAGGTAATGATGCTTTTACATCCGTCCACACTGGACTTTTAGTCCATTAAAATCAAAGCAAGAGTTCATTACATAACATGACCGTCTTCTCTTTGGCACAGACATACTCCTTCCCCAACGTCCTTGAATGTTGTCTCGTCCTTTTGTACATGAACAAGCACTTTGGCGAGGTTCATCATCAGCTTTTGGAGAAAGCGACCACACTGCTGCTCAAATATGGATCGACGCCGTCCTTCCACAGAGCGTGGCAGAGATTTATATAGCTGTTTCTCCTGTCGCCTTCATTTTTTCAACTGATAATATATTAGTTTTCTGATTTGTAAAAAGATAACTGTCAGTATTTTCTGTACTTTAATAAAGTATTAACAGAATTCATCTACAGCACGTTTATTACCTCTGTATTTAGAACTCATCGGCGCATCCTCAGCCCGGGCTTGTGCTGTTTCTTGCAAATGGCATTTTTATTCTTAATCTTTTTATATTTAGCTACATTTATTAACTTCTGAGAAAAAAAAAGAATAAAAAAATCATCATACAAAACAACCTACACACATCACCTAAATATAAGTCTCTCCTATGCACGTAGAACAAGAACATTTGGAAGGAGGAAAGCCAATATATTAAATTATAGACAAATATTGTCAATTTTTTTTTTTTCCATATGTTACACCGCAAGCAAAAGGCATTCCAGTTCATTTTCATCTTTCAAGTTTAGTTCGCCTTTCATATTAAACTGGATTGTTAGTATGATTGGGGAGGCACGGTGGCTTAGTGGTTGGCATGTTCTCCTCTCAGCGCTAGGGATTCTCAGTTCGAATCCCAATCTGGGTGGAGTTTCCATGTTCTCCCCGTGTCCGCATGGGTTTCCTCCGGTTTCCTCCCACAGTCCAAAAACATGGCTCAAGGTCAATTGAGTTCTCCAAATTGCCCCATATAGAGCACGTCTGTGTTTGTGTGTGAGTGTGTGCCCAGTGATAGATTGGCGCCCTGTCCTGGGTGTGTCTGCCCAGCGCCCGAAACGTTCTCCCCTGGATGGGCATGGGGACCCCCCCCCCCCAATATAGGATAAAGCAGAAGAAAATGGATGGATGTTAGTATGATTTGAATTTATAACTCAACAAGCAAAATTGGTTAATTTTTGTATTTCAAGCTTGGCTCGCTTTTAATAGAAAATGGTCGTTTTGTCCACTTCAATAAACATGCCTTTAAAAATGTAAATCATAAGTTGTTTGTTTTACCCTCAGTTATTGACACTTTTATTTCTCGGTTCTCAGGAGGATTTACATGCATATAAGTTTAAGCGGAGCGGCACGATGGCTTAGTGATTAGTTCGCCTCTCAGCGCTAGGGATTCCCGGTTCGAATCCCCATCTGGGTGGAGTTTCCATGTTCTCCCCGTGTCCGCGTGGGTTTCCTCCGGGTTCTAAGGGTTTTCCTCCCACAGTCCAAAAAAACATAGATCAAGTTAATTGAGTTCTCTAAATTGCCCCATATAGAGTGTGTGTACCCAGCGATGGATTGGCGTCCTGTCCTGGGTGTATGTGCCCAGCGCCTGAGACGTTCTCCCCTGGATGGGCATGGGGAACCCCACCGCGACCCTAATAGAGGATAAAGCGGGTGATAATGAATGAATGAATGAAAAAGTTTAAGCGGATGACGTTTCTCAGTCTCACTGTATTGTAATCTCGTAATTAAAACATTTATTTATGTTGTAATAGAGTTTGGACACTAAATTAATTCCACTTTTAATGAGACAAAAAGCGCGGGAAACGCGCCGAGAGTCGAGTCTTTTCTTTGGCCGGATGGACTGGAGTTTAAATGACGGCATTTTGCGCTCTGTTACCAAATTTCTGTAGGTTTGTAAATATTTAACAGCATATGAAGTGATTATACGAATGTTGGGAGGATTTATGAAGCTTTAAACATACAAATAATAAAATAACGCCGCTACATGAAACGTGCAATGGATTACAAATGTACAAAATGTAGTTTTAGATAAATTGGTGTAAAAAGTAGCGGAGATTAATCGTTTTCGTTTTGTATTTATTTAGATAATTCTCCCAAATACGCGTTAACACGTTCTAAAGGTTTCCAAAAACCTTACCTCACAACCTCCGCACAACGCCGTGTTCGACCCCCCCACCGCACTGTTCCAGTGCAGCTGTCAATCACACCCAAACTCCTCCCACACGGTGGATTTGATTGACAGTCGCGCTCCAGGCTCCGCCTCTAAACTGAGCTACAGTTAGGATGGCATGCTTAAAGGTTTAGAGTGTGGTGTTGTAGAGCCTGTCTCTTCATTTTATTCATTCATTCATTCATTATCTCCCACTTTATCCTCTATTAGGGTCGCGGTGGGGTTCCCCATGCCCATCCAGGGGAGAACGTCTCGGGTGCTGGGCAGATAGACCCAGGACAGGGCGCCAATCCATCGCTGGGCACACACTCACTCACACAGACACACTCTATATGGGGCAATTTTGAGAATTCAATCGACTTGATCCATGTTTTTGGACTGTGGGAGGAAACCGGAGAACCTGGAGGAAACCCACGCGGACACGGGGAGAACATGGAAACTCCACCCAGATGGGGATTCGAACCGGGAATCCCTAGCGCTGAGAGGAGAACGTGCTAACCACTAAGCCACCGTGCCGCCCGTCTCTTCATTTTAGTTCCACCTATTTTTGGGCTCTCCGCTCCGTTGTATTCTTCGTGGGAAAAAAACTGTGAGATCCGTAACCAAACACAACCTGTGACACTGCTGGGATAGGAATAATGCCCCAAGCAAATAATACCCAATGTGGGGGTACTATTGGGGTCCTGACCATTAGAACAGAGTAAAGGGGACGTATACAGCATGTACTGTAGTCCACAAACTATTTATCACTAAAGGGGACTACAGTACACGGTGTACGTTCCCTTTACTCTAATGGTACGTTCCCTTTGTTCTAATGGTCAGGACGCCTATAGTAGCACCACAAAGCAGAGATTATTGACTGGTATTGAACAATCATAAGCCAATCGTTACTGAAGACAGGTATATTCATATTTACAAAGTGTCTATCAACATGCCTTCAGAATTAACATGAAAACTCACACATGCAGGAGGAGGACATGCATTGTGTCCCCTACCTGAGAATCACCACCCCAAGCATAAGTACCTTTTTAAAAGTTACTTTTCTCCCCAAAATATGTACATTATGTTAGACATTAAAGTTAACAATTTCCATTAATCCATTTAAAAACGCATAATTGAAGAAAACCAAGAAAAGCATCATTATTAACGAGATGTGGATACGATTCTGATCGCAACCTTAGCTATAAAAGAAGAGAACGAGCTATAAAGCACACCTTTAAACAATAAACATCAGCAAAATGTTAAAAGACATTAAAACAACGTAGATAGAAAACATTTTAATACACATTTTCATACAATGGATGGAATAAAATCAACACGTAGCACAATCGACTGCTTCTCAAATTAAAAGAGCTGCACAGAACCACCTGATCCCAGCACCTTAATCCTTAATAAGTGTTGCAAAATTTAAAAGTCCTCATAGGAAAAATTCTAAAAGATTTGGACTTCGTTGAAAGTTCACATTTTAATCCACATACTTCCCAGCATAATTTAAAAATCTTACAATGGCTCCGAGCATGTGTTACAAACACTGAACAGATTACCTTTGTGACACCGGATATATCCAAGCTTCATGTAAACAACCCTCAACAAGATTGTGTGGAACTGCTGGTGAGCATTTTAAAATGCTTTGAATCAAGTTAGTGATGAGAGAGAAGGTGCTAGTCCTGTGCTTAAAAATATATGCAAGTGTCTTATTCTGTAAAACAAAAGAATAAAATGTCCGGGAGGAATGAACGCTTGGAAATCAACACTACAGAGGAGCTTCTGTGATTCCGGGCTCGTTGCAATACAACTGGCAGTAACAGCAACTCATAATTCAAATTAATTGGTCGGTTTCTCCACAGTCCTCATTCAACTGAGAATGGAAGTAGATGGGGGGGGGGAAGGAGAGGATATGCTGAAAGCGATAAAAACAAAGTGCGCTGTGGTCTCAGTGATCAGTGCTTATTGTTGATCTCCTCTTGTGAGGAACCGGAGATGCCGTTCTGGTTCTGCGTGGAACCCGAGCCCAGGCCGTATAGTCGGCCACAGTACTTAGCATCATCGATGTTGTCTTCGAAAAAAAGCTGTGAAAAACAAAATTTGACTTTTAAATTGATTGCAAATTATTTGATAAAAAACTAATCTAATAAAGATGGGCCAGACAAAAAAACACTTGAGGATTCTCCTCATTTAAAAACATCGTATTAATAATAGGTATTAATAATTTCTAGGCATACCAACCAGTTTGTCTTTGGTTTTGAAATGTGTGAACACTTAAACACTATACAGGATTTGCTGTATTAAATATGTACAGTAGCCCTCTCCCCCCTCCAAACAAGCAGGGCACATAAAATGAGGGTAAACTTAAAGCTATACAGTATGAGAGACAACAATCAATAAAACGAACAAACCTCTTTCATCCTGAAGAAAGCCATTCCAGTTAGCAAGGAGTCCGATCCCGCCTGATGCTGCCTTCCGATCCTTTTAAGCTCCAACTGGTCTGCAACCTCCTGAAGTCCCCCCTAACACACAAAAATACCGCACAGGCAATTCAAAACAACAATATATAACCAATGAGCACTCGTTATATTAAAAAAATATATGCAGGACATGCATTATGAATAAATCATGGTTTATCTAGTCTAATTTTATAACGTGAACATTGACCGCTGAGCAATGTATTGTATATTACACATTCATATGAATGTAAAGCACTCAGCACATGTCATGGCTGAACAAATGGCTCAGCATATTAGATTTATGGACTGGCACTATCCATTTTTCAAATATTCAATATGTTACCAAGTGTTTTTATTTTAATCCCAGTTTGTTTATGTAAAATGCTGGCTTTGTGTCTGGTGCTGCATGCACAGGTCAGGTGGCTCATGGGTGGGTAGGGTTCTGCGGTGGTCTTACCTTCAGGTTTTTGCAGCTTTTCATAAGATATTTAACATCATAGATGGCAGGGAAGAAAAGGTTCAGAATCTGAAAGAATTCATGTTCCTCTTCAGGTAGACGAGCATCTGTCAGGAGTTTCACCAGGTAACCGAAATCATAACCACTGGACAGAGAACATGAAAAGAGAACATCAACTGATGAAATAGCACAGGGCTGTGGAACTCTGAGTTCAACTCTAACAATACATTTTTAAATAGCTTTCATATTTACAGTTATAATTATTTCAGTGCTGTCACAGGGAGCTTACCTATGAAATGAGAGCCACCGGACGTTTTCACACAGTACTAAACCCGAGGTCATCAAGAGTTCAGCGAAATACAAGGTATCGATCCCTTCTTCCTCATGCTTCTTAAACTGGAGTCCAGAGTTCTGCAGAAGGTCTATTGAGTCCTGAGAGTACATGTCCTCCCTGTAAGAATATCAAGCGATTTAACATTTTTACTCACTGATTTACACAGATAGACAACGTCAAATTATGTGCATAAAGTTCATAAACCAAAGCATAAAGAAATAAGACCCACGTTAAATTAAATTTAAAGTTGAACTGCCAGGTCGTCGTCCCGGGGGGGTAGTCACCGTCTTCGTTCATGAACGTTAAGCCAAGCTGAATGATTTTCAGCAGATCAACATTGCATCGCAGGAGCTGATATTGGTAATCGACGGTGCTGCGGAATTCTCCGATGGGCCGAACCACAACTCCGGGGAACTCTGTGTCCTAGCAAGAGGATCACAAATCAGAAAGTGTAAGTTACATTTAGGTGTTCCGGTAAATAGGGGGCACACAACACACTAGTCATGTGTAGTTTAACATGCACTCTACAGACTTTCTACACAATTCATTGGTGAGGTCAGACACTCATGCTGGATGAGATGGAAAAAAGAGAAAGCGCATCAAAACAGAAAACAAATGACACCTACCATCGCGATGTAGTTATAATTTTGAATAATCTGGCGGATTTTCCTCATCTCCTCCTCCACATTGCTGGCCCAGACCTCGCAGATGATTTGACTCGTATCTGCAAGTGCGGCTGGCATTTTGCTGCAGGCTGAAGAAACAACCCAATCACCTTAGCAACTCAAGACCACAAGCAGGCGTTGAGGAACAGCAACTCTGCAATCACTGCAAATCAGAGCAAAACAAAGTTATTCAATGGGTGGTGGAGGATTCCAAGCACTGCAATGACTCGATGGTGGTGTGTGAGTGTGTGTTGTTATTGTATGAGTGGATCAAAACAGCAATGTTATTGGAGTTTTTAAAGCGTTGTGTCTAATCACATATCCATCTTATTGCTTTGATGTAAAAATCAGGGATGGAAACTCATATGTTGTTCCACAGTTTGTTCAAGTTATTTTTTAATATAGCGCTTTTTACAACAGTACATTGTCACAAAGCAGCTTTACAGAATGAAAAGCCTTTAAACCCCCAAAGAGCAAGACGAAGCGACAGTGGCAAGAAAAAACTGCCTGTTATGTTGTTATTTAAGGAAGAAACCTTGGGTGGG
Organism: Corydoras sp. C115; assembly: GCA_019802505.1. NCBI lineage: Eukaryota > Metazoa > Chordata > Actinopteri > Siluriformes > Callichthyidae > Corydoras > Corydoras sp. C115. The sequence continues at coordinate 4,274,272 of JAFMOC010000045.1, forward strand.
GGCGGCACGGTGGCTTAGTGGTTACCGTGTTCGCCTCTCGGCGCTAGGGATTCCCGGTTCGAATCCCCATCTGGGTGGAGTTTCCATGTTCTCCCCGTGTCCACGCATGGGTTTCCTCCGGGTTCTGTTGTTGCTGCCTGGCCACTCAAGGAGGACGGGTACCCCACTGAGTCTTGGTCCTCCCAAGGTTGATTCATTCATTATCTTCCGCTTTATCCTCTATTAGGGTCGCGGGGGGTGTTCCCCATACCCAACCAGGGGAGAACGTCTCGGGCGCTGGGCAGATACACCCAGGACAGGGCGCCAACCTATCGCTGGGCACACACACACACTCACACACTCTACATGGGGCAATTTGGAGAACTCAATTGACTTGATCCATGTTTTTAGACTGTGGGAGGAAACCGGAGAAACCCACGCGGACACAGGGAGAACATGGAAACGGGAATCCCTAGCGCTGAGAGGCGAACGTGTTAACCACTAAGCCACCATGCCGCCCTAAGTGACATAAATGTTTTTAAAAAATAAAATAAAATAAACAAACAAGCAAACAGACCCTCTGAGCTGATTAAAAACTGGATAATATCTACAGAAACAACCGGCTACTTAAGTAACATGCCTTTAATAACCCATAACGACTTTGCTATTGTATCGAAACTTCACCTAAATCAAGGTTTGTCGTTTTTGTTGCTGAATTCGTTCAGATCGCAGAAGTTTTTGCCCCCAAACCAAGAGAGCGTCTATGTCAGAGGTAACCAGGTAACTATAAACACAACACACGCTGATGACGACAAACAATAACGGTTACCTTTCATTATAAAGAACGGCTACGTAACAATAAACAGGTTACCATAGTGAATAAAGTCACGTGTCTGCATCTTTTAAATTCAACTGCTCAATAAGGGCGGCACGGTGGCTTAGTGGTTTAGTATGTTCTCCTCTCAGCACTAGGGATTCCCGGTTCGAATTCCCATCTGGGTGGAGTTTCCAGGTTCTCCCCGTGTCCGTGTGGGTTTCCTCTGGGTTCTTTGGTTTCCTCCCTCAGTCCAAAAACATGGATCAAGTCAATTGAGTTCTCCCAATTGCCCCATATAGAGTGTGTCTGTGTGTGTGAGTGAGTGTGTGCCCAGCGATAGATTGGCGCCCTGTCCTGGGTGTATCTGCCCAGTGTCTGAAACGTTCTCCCCTGGATGGGCATGGAGAACCCCACCGCGACCCTAATAGAGGATAAAGCGGAAGATAATGAATTAATGAATGAACTGCTCAATAAGTTGCAAGTGTTTGGCCTTTATTAGCGCCACTGCTCGGGGACGTCGTCCAAATAGCTTTACATGCCTCATAGTGTACACTACGCTCCTCAGATTTAAAAGGGCGACTTAGTGCACTCGAGAGAGGGAACAGACGCGGTTGAGGCACAGCCCAACTACAAGCAGGCATGCTACCGAGCTAACGCTCCAAACCGCTGTCGTCATAAACCAATTAAAGCACAAATACGAGCTCCCGACTTTATAAACTTCAGTGATTAAAGTTAAAGCGGTAAATGAGCGGGGAGGCCGCGGTTACCTTGCGGGAGAACTGCTGCGTGTCCGGCTCGAACAGCGACCTCAGCTGCGTCTGTTGAAGCTCACCGCCTACGTCTCCATGCACCGAGGGATTGTGGGTAACAACACAACTACTGGCACTGCCAGTACTACAAAATAAAATACCACGGAACTACAAAATAAAAGCGCTTTCGTCGATTCCCGATTGTTCCCTTTAATAGCAGCGGTTTCTTTTCATTCATTCATTCATTATCTCCCGCTTTATCCTCTATTAGGGTCGGGGGTGGGTGGGGTTCCCCATGCCCATCCAGGGGAGAACGTCTCGGGTGCTGGGCAGATAGACCCAGGACAGGGCGCCAATCCATCGCTGGGCACACACTCACTCACACAGACACACTCTATATGGGGCAATTGGGAGAACTCAATTGACTTGATCCATGTTTTTGGACTGTGGGAGGAAACCGGAGAACCCGGAGGAAACCCACGTGGACACGGGGAGAACATGGAAACTCCGCCCAGATGGGGATTCGAACCGGAATCCCTAGCGCTGAGAGAGAACATGCTAACCACTAAGCCACCGTGCCGCCCTCGATTTCTTTTTATCGTTGCCTAATTTAGTGCAATATATCTGACACTGGCGGCACGGTGGCTTAGTGGTTAGCACGTTCGCCTCTCAGCGCTAGGGATTAAAACATGGATCAAGTCAACTGAGTTCTCCAAATTGCCCCATATAGAGTGTGTCTGTGTGAGGGAGTGTGTGCCCAGCCATGGATTGGCACCCTGTCCTGGGTGTATTTGCCCAGCGCCCGAGACGTTCTCCCCTGGATGGGCATGGGGAACCCCGCCGCGACCCTAATAGAGGATAAAGCGGAAGATAATGAATGAATGAATATCTGACACTGAAAACCAAAGATTTACAAAGTGTTTGTCAATCACAGACATTGAAATACAAAACTGTTTTTATTTTTTTTTTTTTTTTTATTAATCGAGCTTGGCTTAATTTTAGTCATATCAAAATCTAATAAAATAGAGAAAAAATAATAAAATAATAAAAAAATATCACTTGTGTGACTGGTGTTCAGTATTAAAAGAGTAGCTGAAAACAATATAAAGTATAAAACAGGGATATATTGGTTATTAATCTGACTTTTTTCTATCATTAGTGATTTTACACTAAATTCTCAGGCCGTTCCTGCAATTAGAACATTTTTCTTTTTCTTTGTAGTGTTACTTTTTATTCCCTGTACATTCTAAGGTTGCCAATAGTGACCTTAATAGTAACCGAACCTTAAAAAATGCATTTAATAATTAATAATAATTAATTTTATACCCGAATACTTCATCTAATTTCATTTAAACAGCATTAGTTGATTATGACTGTGGTTAGCGTTTGTGTAAAGAAATACAGATACATACATTGGCAATAAAAGCTTTTCTGGAAACTCACACAGGCGTGGTTGTATTAAATTCCAATGTAAATATATTACATTCACTGTGATATTGTAAATGTCACAAACTTTTTTTAAACATACAAAATCAGGCTTTTATATTGCTTAGCCTCAACTAATCTTCTCCATCCTATCCTTTCCCCTCATGCCCATCGCAGGGAGAACATTTTAGGCATGAGGGATATAATGGACAGTGGACAGGGCACCAATCTTTTGCTGGCACATACTAACTCAGACACAAACTTGAAACTGTATAATGAGAAAATACTTTAAAAAGGTCTAGAGAGACCTATAAATCAGATAAGATTCTCCAGCTTTTGTTTGAATGTCTTTTATTTAATCTACTCTGAGACAGAATCTTATGTACCCGGTCTTGAATGCTCATTCTTCAGTGATGTAGGAAAAAAAAGGCAAGTCTCGTGTTTAGAAGCAAATAATTTTTTATATTTGTTGTGAATCTACAAAACATGTTTTTTTGTGCTGGTGACATATTTACAATTTTCATTGACAGTACAGTGTCGACGGGGAAACAATTCACAGCTTTCAAAATCTCACAAAGGAAAGAAAAACAGCACACCCAAATCACAAAAGTGCAATAAATACATGCTGTGTTTCTCCAGTCGCCTCGGTTGAAAGATCGGATGGTGTTTCCATCAATGCCGGCAAGTCAGATTTCAAAGAACAATCAAAAACACAAAGCTTCAAAAACAAAAATCCTATCACGAGGCTATGAAGACGACAAATCAATCATGCCCACCAGCATCAGGTACTAATGTGGAGTTCCCTCTCACGGGTCTTTAAAAGCAAGTCCTACGTGTCGTGACATGATTTTAGTGAATACAGTCAACAGAAAAGCACGATGTGTCAAAAGCTACCACTGAACCTGGAAAACAGCATCGAATTTAAATCAGCGCCGTCTCAGTTACATTCTGCGTACGGTACTTAGATCAGTAATAAAAGTCCGACACCTCACCCCCTTCCAGTTTACAGAAAGAAATAAGATCCTAGTCATTCCAGGTAACAATTCACATGAGCAACAACAGTGCACATTGTTTAAAGGGAAACATATCTGTTCACACATTCAGACTCCGGCGTGAAATTCGACAAATCACAGGGACATTTTGCCGTTAATTCTGCCGTTCATGTGTCCAGTAAAAGACTGAGAGAGGAATCTGGAGTTGCCCAAAACAGCCTCAGTGAAACATTAACTAAATCTAGTCTATGTGCTAAAAAAAGAGAACAAAAAGATGGAAGATCATGCCAAGATTTAAAGTTCCGAATTCCTGAACCGGATCTATGAACCATTAGTCAAATAGGAAGATTAAAAGTGTAGATATGAGTTATTTGGTTATGGGTAAAGCTTTAACTTTAATATGTTTTTCGATCTTAATATAGTGAGTGGAATGTACATAGACAGTGGTTTGGGAAACAGCAAGGTGCTGAGTGGACAATTTGTGCTGGTTTGTTATTCTTTCAAAGGTCCAAGGCAGTAGAACACTAACGGGCACAAACATCATTAACAAGTAGAGGTCACTGGGATCAAGGCACGTGTTCGGCTCTGGGTTCTGGATATGCACTGAGCGGAGCAAAGGCTCATCAGGTGGCACACCACGTGCAAAGGTTTTGGTCTCACCGGGAGTTAGTCTACATATTAATAATCAATTGAAATATAATGATCGATGCAATTCACTCTACAGGGACTCAGATAAAGACGAACAAGCAGAGAGTGCTGGAATTTAACTGATGCATGTACAAGAAGCCTATTCCTTCATCGAATAGTGCCTTTAATTAGAAACATTCCTATACCATCTTGTGCAAATCATTGAGTATGTATATGTATATATATATATATATATATATATATATTATATATATATATATATATAGTGTAAGTTTGGACACACCTCCTTCTTGCTGCATTGTCTATTTCCTCCACTCCACTTAGTTTGTAGTTTTATAATTACAGACTGTAGTCCATGTGTTCTATGTTCTCTGTTGGTCAGCACATCACAGAAAAGGTATCATTTGGGTGGTGGATTGTTTATTGTCAGTTCTGCAGATGTGGTGAGGCAGATGTTAGTACAGCAGTGCTGTTGGAGTTTCATTTAAACATCTCAGTGACACTGCTGGGATAGGAATAATGCACCAACCAAATAATACCTGCTCTGTGGGGGTACTATTGGGGTTCTGACTATAAGAACAGAGTAAAGGGGACGTACACAGTATGTACTGTAGAACACAAACTGAGGAACTATAGTCTGAAGTTGTAAAACTACTATGTCCAATATGTGGAGCAAAGAAGGTGTGTCCAAACTTTTGGCTGGTACCAATTTTGAAATAGAATAGAAAAAAATTCAATGTTGCATAAGATGGTAAAGGAGATTTCAGTGATTCATTAGTGTCAACACGTGGTTTCATATGTATGGTCTGTAATAGATTAAGACCAAAACGAATGTAAAGTGAATGAGAACATGCTAACATTACAGTGTCAGAACAGGATTATGAAGATCACCAACAACAAGCTTTTAGTGTGATAACTGTTTGAGTGGCTAAGGTTATATTAAGGGAAGCTCAAGGTGCCATTTTTAATGGCCATATGGAAATAACAGAATATAAAATGACCCACGCTCCATTTTAACATACAGGACATTAAGTGTAACTTCACAGGCTCAATAAAGGCTGCAACTCAGAGGCATTTCTATTAACGTTTACATTAAAATGTCCCATTACACTTTTATAATATGTAGCTGGTTAGTGCAATAATTTGAAGGTGTTCAATATAAAAAAAAAAAAAAACGGCATGAAAAGTTACAGGTGTTAACGTCACATGAGAGCTTTGCATCATTTTGGGTAGTTTCTCTATCAGTCCATTAAAAATAATGTACAGCCAAATTTCACCCAACTATAGCGAGTGAGATAACAAAATTAAGCCGTTTACGGGCCAAATACCATTTCATAAGCTGAATCATGGAGGATCCCAGTTAAGGATCACAGTTACAAACAAAAAGTCCGAACTAAGGGCCGGATTTCTGAAAGCTTGCTGCTGAAAACAAACACTGAAAAAGTCCGTCAAAATACTTTAAAAGCAATTTTAGGAAAAAAAAGTCTTCTAAGATGTTCTTCAATATATTCTATTAAGAAAATCTTAATACTCTTCTTGGAAAAATCTTACGAAAATCGAAACCCAGGATTTTTTTTTTTTTTTGGTGACGCCATTAAAATCATATGTATGTTTTCAGTTGTTAAAGCAAGTTGCTCATCTCAAATCAACATCTTTGAAAATTGCGGGAACAAGAAATTACAAAAGGCACAAAAAAAATCGTTAGATCTTTTGTTCTTTAGAATAAAACCGTTTTTAAATGTTCTGTTCCTGGTTCTTATCATTTCAGCGAACAGCTTTGCCGCATTCTGGTTTTCTGGTTTTCGGTGGAGCGCTTACTGAAATTCAATGTTCTTTTGCAAACATCAGTGTTTAAATGAAAACGGGTCCCTGGAGTTGTCCTGCATGGACAGCGGACATTAACTGAGTGCGTGGATCTAAAAGTTGTTTTGGAATTAAACGAGAGATGAATCAGACCTTCATATCTTTGTGCTTGAAAGTAAGAATGTGCCATGATATAGTTTCCCGCTCTCTAATTGCTAACTATTAAAGTGCATCAACTAGCTAAGTTTCTACCTGAGAGGATGCGAGACTAAGTGCAGTTTAAACATAATTGCTGGGACTATGATCATTGCTTTGTGTGCTGCGCCTTGTGGACAGATATTTTTACACTCGGAACACATTCAGCCGCTGGCCAGGAGTTACAGCTATCCGTGTGCTAACTAAATATAAATGTGCTTTGGGCTACTGTTAGATTCTCCTTCTATGCTCGTTAACTTCAGCAACGTTGTACGTTTGTAAATAGCACTAAGGCCGTTTGTTAAAAAGGAACAAGGCCGTTTTGATTTGACCAAAAGCGCGAACGACTAACGAGTCCTTGCTTGTAGTGCCGACAACAGCATAGCTGTTCATCTTTCGCTCAGACCACTGTGATTCTTCCAAAACTCTTGCTTTATCAATTATTAAAGTACCATAAAAATCTGTATTCACATCATTGAGTTACAGTAGAAGCTGCCCAATCAACAGAGCAGCTGTGTGTTTCGCTCTACTCATTTAAAAACAACATACTGGTGTTTGGAATGATCAGCTACCACAAAAAGGAAACACCTAAAACATAACACCAATATACAACTATTAGTAACAGAAAAGACTTTGAGACGGAGTAAAATAAAAATGCTGCTGTTGGTATTTGCTAAAAAAGGGGAGAAAAAAAAGAAAATGTACAGATTTTCAAACCCAGTGTTTAAAACTGACATCTTCCTACTTAACATACACTTGGATTCTGCAATGAGTGTTTCTTTCTTCATAATACCACCAGAGGTCCAGCTTCTCCTTCAAGGAAACAGCAGATAAGACTTGAAAAATGCTGAGATCCTCTAAACATCATCAGCTGGTAGATCAGGAACATTTATCCTGACTCGAGTAAAAAAGGCCATCTTCTCTCTGCACAGAGGAAAACAATGCATTTATTTACATTATTTTAATGTGGCGGGTGGTTTAATGGTTGGCATGTTCGCCTCTCAGTGCTAGGGATTCCCGGTTCGAATCCCAATTTGGAGTTTCCATGTTCTCCCCGTGTCCGTGTGGGTTTCCTCCGGGTCCTCCAGTTTCCTCCCACAGTCCAAAAACATGGATCAAGTCAATTGAGTTCTCCAAATTGCCCCATATAGAGAGAGTGTGTGTGTGTGTGTGTGAGCGAGTGTGTGTCCAGCAATAGATTGGCGCCCTGTCCTGAGCGCCCGAAACTTTCTCCCCTGGATGGGCATGGGGAACCCCCCGCGTGACCCTAATAGAGGATAAAGCGGAAGATAATGGATGGATTTTAATGTGGCCATTGTTGATTTACAATAAAAGTAATAACATCACATTACATTTAAATTTAGCAGGCCATTTAATCCAAAATGACAAAAGTATCCCAACTTGGTTGGGGTCAAGCACAGGTTTGATACAGCATCTCTAGAGCAATGAAGGTTAAGGGTCCCACATTGGTAACTTCAGTGGACCTGGGATTTGAACCCCCAACCTTCAAACTGATCAATAATAATTATAGGAGGCTGAACTTTTGCATACGTCTGTATTGTGCACTGTTTGGGTTAAGCTGCTGCTCGGTTTGTTTATGGCTCTTTAATAAAACGTCGAATTGTTTTGTTGTAACTTGTAACTGAATGTGTAATTTTGACCTGAAAGACTGGACTTCAGGCCCCTCTTTACGACTCTGTCCTCGGATCTTGTGCACTTCCTTAGCTGCAGCACGCAACATCTTCTCCACTCTCTTTTCCTGTAGCTGTTCCTCCTGAGTCTGAAGACAGCAGAATGATAAACATAGTGAACGTTTAACTTTGCGTTAGTAAATAACCATCCAGACAATGTAACGGGATTGGATCTAAATTTACATCAGGATCACGTCTGTCCTCTGTAGTTGATAGGTTTCGTTTAAACTAATTAGCATGATGTAAAAGCTCGGTGCCATGACATTTAATTAAAGCTGTGCAGGTCCTATTTTTCATAATTAAAATGGATCTTGGCACGGTGGCTTAGTGGTTAGCACGTTCTCCTCTCAGCACTAGGGATTCCCAGTTCGAATCCCCACGGAGTTTCCATGTCCTCCCCGTGTCTGCGTGGGATTCCTCCGGGTTCTCCGGTTTCCTCCCACAGTCCAAAAACATGGATCAAGTCAATTGAGTTCTCCAAATTGCCCCATATAGAGTGTGTCTGTGTGAGTGAGTGTGTGCCCAGCGATAGATTGGCGTCCTGTCCTGGGTGTATCTGCCCAGCGCCCGAGACGTTCTCCCCTGGATGGGCATGGGGAACCCCCCCGCGTCCCTAATATAGGATAAAGCGGAAGATAATGGATGGATGGAAAATGGATCTTATTTAACCCTAAATTTGTCCCGTTCACGCATCCTGTGCAGACACCTGTTTCTCAGCCTGCACCAGCAGCAGTCTGAAGCGCTCGTCCTCCTGAACCCACGCGGGGAGGTTACGCTGACCCTGCCGCCTTGCGTTCTCCATCTGCTCTTTCAGCTGCCGCAGCACATGGAGCTCCTCGTTCAGCCGACTGTGACGCGTCCGAGTCACCTGCAGCTCAAGTTCCAGGTCCAGGGGAGTGCGCATCACACTGTCCAACCCTTGCACCTGCATTGGAGGCTATAAACACAGGGATACAGACTTGCTAAAAAAAACATTTCTTCCCCAAAATTCCAGGTATAAACAACCAGAACACGGATGTCTGTCTCAAACACAAACATTCATCAAAACCATTAAACATGATCACTTTATTAATTAACCTAAAATTTGTCAAACCCAAGACTAAAACAATAAAACTGTACTTAAAATATCAGTCATTTAATACAAACAACGGTTGCCATAACTAATTGAATCCCTCACAAACATTTGCCGCAACTATTGTAATACCTCATATAAACAATGTTGCCACATCTACTACAATCCTTCAAATTTAGTTCATATTCAAATTCTACAATCCATCAAACAATGGTTGCCACAACTACTATAACCCCTGAAACAATGGTTGCCACAACTACTATAACCCCTGAAACAATGATTGCCACAACTGCTATAACCCCTTAAACAGCGGTTGCTACAACTATTATAGTCCCTCGAACAAAGGTTGACACAACTACAATAATCCCTCATTGTGTATTCCCTGGAAATATCAGCGGTTTACACTTTGCAAAGTTAAATAACCACAAACTATAAACCCAGACCTTTTTAAAGTGCTTGTGAAGCATGGTGGTGTGTCTATAATACCTTTTTAATGCGGACGCTGCGTCTCTCTGAGGCGTTGCGGACGAACGGAGACTTCTTCGATAAGGTCGAGCTGTCACTGTCGCTGCGGTTAATCTAGTAAAGGGAGTAAATAAACAGGAATCATGAGTGTATGCAGAAGCACAAGATATAACTATGAAAAAAAAAAAATAATAATAATAATACTGTAACAATAATAGTGTGTGTGTGTGTGTGTGTGTGTGTGTGTGTGTGTGTGCACTCACCCTGCAGATGTACTGGCTTTGTGGACCAGGTGAAAAGGTCTTGGAGCGAATGATGGTGTTTCCCCTTACAAAAGGATTCTGCTGGTTGAGTTCAAGCCGCCGCTCTTTCGGCCGGACCACAGAGGCAGAGTGGTGGGGGTAGCCCTCCATGCTCGTCTCCTTATTTACCTAAAATGATAAAGCATCGGAAATAGCAGAATAGCAAGTTGCACGGTTATCAGTCACAGTAAAAAGCTCCAGGGTTTGAGTCCCAAGTAGTTTTCATGTTCTCCCCATTCAGCCATTTGCCCTACGAGTAAAGGGATAGAGCCCCAGCACTCCCTAATAACCCAGATCAGGATATGTGTCCTCACAGTGGCAGATTGAGGAAACCACCTCAATGCCAAAGAAGCATACCAAGTGGTATTGTTTAAAGGTGCTTAAACAAATGCAACCTATGTGGATTCCTTTAAATAAACAGCCAGCTGCATTCGTCTCGGTGCTGAAGTTCATCTAAAGAACCTTAATATCAAACCAGAACAGCACTGACTTTAGTCACAACTTGACTATCCGTGCATAAAGGCGAACCTTAATCCTTTAGGCCTGTCTGTGTTGTGCTGAGTCAACAGTTGCAGCCTTTTGCATCACAGAGACAAATGTCTACGTCTGGCAGGTTTATACAGAAAGGAGGGACGCTATTCCACAAATATCTTTGCAGTGAGCATTAAAAATAATGTAGAAGGCTCGTCTCTACTCTAAGTGTTTAGAGTGGGACATTCCACTTATAAGTGTTTTAGTGACTGACAGGTTAATGGTTTGAGTCCTGTAAGGGGGGTTTGGGTTAAGTGAGAATGGCCAACGTGTCATCTTATATAGGTGTTAATGAAATGTCCATCAGGTTTAAACATGTACTACAAAGCCATAATTCAATATAAACCAGATAAAGAAGACCCTGTTACACTTATTCATAAGCACAGATCTCACGATCAAACCTCACTGACGTGACATTCTATAAACAGAGGAGGGCAAACCTTTTCTGGAATCGCAGATGAGATGAGTTTGGTGGCTGTCTCATCCTCCAGGTCCTCCGCTTCCCATTGGCAGCCGTCGGAGTTGAAACCCTCCTCCTCAGCGTCGCAGCCCACTTCGTCCACAAAGACGTCGGGTTCCAGAGGCTCGGCAGACCTGCGAGGGGATAAGAACATCACCACACATCATCAAATGAGAAAACCATTAAATAACCAGTATCTGCTTAGAGCTGATGCCAAAAATACAATACAATGTAAAGAGAAAGTAAATATAACAATAATTTGAATACATTTCATTAGTCCTGTTTCTATTCAGAACTTCTGATAGTAAAAAAATATTATGATTTTACTCTATTGACCTTTTTATTTTATTATTTTATAATTCACAACAATACGACAAGTTTTATGGAATTAAGGTCAGGGTTCTGTGTATCTGGAGCTTAATCAAGGCCAGAGTATTTTTTTAATTAAATTAAAACAATTAAATATATAATTTTCAAAAATAATTTTATTATATAATTTGAATTGGATTAATATTAATCTATTAATATTCACAATATATTTCTTTGGTCGTAAATATTTTTGGTTGTAATTCAACAAAAACAATTAACTATATATATATATATATATATATATATATATATATATATATATATATATATATATCTATCTCAAGGTCAGAACCTGAAAGTCCCTCAACCCTGCCATGAACCTTTCTGTGTATACTGGGGCCAGTCATAAAAAAAAGGCCTTCTTTTAACTATTAACACAAAGTTGGAAGCATGTAAATGTCCAAAATACATACTAAATATTTAGTGCTTGATTTAATACTTGTTTAATACACAACATGACTGAATGAATCAAATAAAAAGATAAACAGATAAAAGAAATAAAATGCTTTACATTTAAAACTCGCAGCTTTTTACCCTTTGTAGACAAGTTACTATTTTAATTTGTGCTTCTGCCCTACACTGAATGTGCACTTTGTAACCCCCCCCCCCCCAATCTAGCAACATGATGAACCAACTTTGGCCTTTAGAACTGCAAACATCTGTCATGACACAGTTCCACTAGGTGTTGAAATGGTTCTGCAGGAAAATTGGCTCGTGTGGACAAGAGAGCTTCTTATAGCTGCCACCGATGAAACGGAGGTACTGACATGATCTGAACAGCCCATTCTACTCCAAACTCAAAGATGATTAACAAAGGTCATGTTGCTGGAGCAAATCCAAGTCTTTTTGACCCTGTGACATACAGCAGCGTCTCGCTCAATATGGCTTTTTGTTGCAGGAACAAAGAAACAAACCTTGATGACCATGATGCTGAACTAAGGCCTATAGTCTGAACATCTAATCACAGGTATTAAAAAAACGATGTGAAAAAAAGGATGTGCACACCAACGATCAAAAGTTGTAGAACACTCGGAAGTCGGTTTATCACGCAGGATCTATTTACGCTATTAAATAGGCAAAAGGACTGTTCCACATGGACTTTCCAACATGGAGAAAGAAGTGTGATGGTCAGTGCCATGCGGTACCCTCTGATATGGACATAATTGGTCAGAGGTTCATCCTACAACAAGATAATGACCCAAAACACTGAGCTTTTCCAGTATTACAACAGGGAATAAAAAACAAGATGGTAAGCCTGAAAACACAGAGTGGTCTCCAGACTTACACCCCATGGGGCTGGTTTGGACGCTGGACAGAAGAGCAAAGCAACCTACAAGTGCCACACATTCACACATTAATGGGATTTAAGTTCTGCAACAAAATTAGGAACTTTCTAAATATATATATATATATATATATATATATATATATATATATATATATATATATATATATATATATATATATATATATAGCTTGGACTATTTGGAATGGTATAGAACTTTGGATTTTCCCATAGACTGTGACAGTTTGCAAAGGGTATGAATAATTTTGGACATGCCACTTTTTATTCAAATGTGAATAAAAGCTGAGAATTTTTTTTTTCCCCACAGTGATGCCTCGTGTTCATCATCGTATTATCTCCTGAGAGATGCCTATGTCGTTTCCAGTCAAAAATAAAATTGCTGGTTGAATAAAAGTAAATTTAAGTCAAAATTTGCCAGGGGTATGAATAATTTCAGGCTTCACTGTGTATATATATATATATATATATATATATATATATATATATATATATATATATATATATATATATATATATATAAATAATTATACGAGCTGTGTTTAGCTGTGTTATAAAAAAATAAATACAAATTTTGGGTGTTCTAAACCTTTTGACCGGTAGTGTGCAGTCTATAAACTCTCTACATCCAGCAGCCTGTACAGTGTCCATAATCTAAACTCATACACGTCTTCGGCGGTCTGAAGATTCAGCATCATCAGGCTACCTACCAGTCTGTCTCAGGTGCAGGATCCAAGCTGCCAGCTGCTACAATATCCGAGGAGTTTTTCATCTGTGTCTGAAATAAACAGGAACGCATGTTAATTCTAAACACGGCAGGATTCTCAAAGCCATGTGTGCATGTGCGTCTCCCACCTCCTCTGGCTGTACGGAGGCCTCCGGCTCTTTGTGCTTGCCATCAATGTTAGCGATGTGCATGTAGTTGAGGAGATTGTACCACTTGGTGCACCATTCCTCTGAACAATCCATGTCGGCCAAACTTATCTGCGCTCCGGCCTTTAAAAGCAGATAGAATACAAAGAAGTATGAACATTGAAAGCCATTAGTCTGAAGACACTTCTTCGTGGTCGGTGCACCCACCAGACATTCTTCTCTCCCAGTCTGAGCAGTGCAGCAGACGTCGAGGCGAAGGGTCTTTTGTCGGAAGGAGGAGGGGGTCAGCTCCACTGCGAAGACTTCGTTTAGCTCCAGTATATCCTGTGCAGGAGAGCTGCGCGTGCGCAACAAGCAACGAGTGGTTTCTAGGCAAGGAAGCACCACCACACGAACATACCTGAAAATAAAGCTTAGAATTAGAAGACGGTCCAACTAAACCTGCAGAACAACAGAAATATCAATACGTTGATAAAAGATGATAAAAAAATTAATACAGATGATGATGTGATCCAGAGGCAGGTCATATTCGGGGAGTGTGATACAGAACCCTGATGTCTCTAAGGTCTCTTGAATACTGCAGATGGTAATTATGTTCTAATAAAGACCAGATCTCTGTGCATCATGTTTATCACATGGATTTTAAGTAAACATCATTCAACATTAAACATGGTTTGGGAAGCTGATATAATAAAAGTAAACTTTTTATTCGTTCTTTAAAGGAATATAACAGAATACGTGTCCACTGTAAGAGAATGTAACACATTTATTTATTGCAATGACCTGCAATAAAAAAATATATATATATTTTTTTTTATAAATATGATGGGCCGCTCATACTGTAGTAGGGATTTCCGGTTCAAATCCCCATCTGGGTGGAGTTTCCATGTTCTCCCCATGTCTGTGTGGGTTTCCTCCGGGTTCTCCGGTTTCCTCCCACAGTCCAAAAACATGGATCAAGTCATTTGAGTTCTCCAAATTGCCCCATATAGAGTGTGTCTGTGTGAGTGAGTGTGTGCGCAGTGATAGATTGGCGTTCCGTTCCGGGGGTTATCTGCCCAGCGCCCGAAACGTTCTCCCCTGGATGGGCATGGGGAACCCCCTGACCCTAATATAGGATAACGCGGAAGATAATGAATGGATGGATGGCATTTACATCAACTTAATAACAGAGTAAGTGATTCCTGCTGCAGTGACAGTGTGTGGATGTGTGTGTGTGTGTGTGTGTGTGTGTGGTCTGAACTGTTCAGATAGCACCAGTGTGTTTATAAAGTGTTTATAAAGTGTTTATAAAATGACTAAAGCATGAAGCAGAACGTACACGTTTTGGGAGGCGGTTATAGACAGACTGCTACAGTTGGCCAGCTGCATAACGAAGATGGCGAAGCGTTTCTCTTTAGCTTCATACTTCAGACCCAGTCTGATCTGAGCACAGCAAACCGGATGACCCGCCTCGTAACCCAGCTGCTGCTCGGCAGGGACTCCAGGCCTGGAGGAGAAACAAACCGAATTCAGGAAGAAAGGTTATGCCCTCAGTGTGGTGGTGGTGTTGCTTTAGGCTTCTAATATCAATACATTTAATTACATCACCTTAAATTAACCATCATGTTCTAACAGGGCGGCACGGTGGCTTAGTGTTTATCATGTTCTCCTCTCAGCGCTAGGGATTCCCGGTTCGAATCCCAATCTGGGTTTAATTAAATTACATTTAATTAAAGCTGTGCAGGTCCTACTTTCGAATCCCAGATCGAATCCCCATCTGGGTGGAGTTTCCATGTTCTCCGTGTGTCCGTGTTTCCCCTGGGTTCTCCGGTCTCCTCCCACAGTCCAAAAACATTGATCAAGTCAATTGAATTCTCCAAATTGCCCCATATAGAGTGTGTCTGTGTGTTTAAGTGAGTGTGTGTGTCCAGTGATAGATTGGCGCCCTGTCCTGGGTGTATCTGCCCAGCACCCGAAAAGTTCTCCCCTGGATGGGCATGTGGACCCCCCGTGCGCCACCCTAGTAGAGGATAAATCAGAAGATAATGGATGGATGGATGTTCTAATAGACATATGATCCTGAACACCAACCTTTTTTCCGAGGCTTCATACACCCCACTGTCTCCTGCCACCGATTCATCAGACACTGCTGATGTCACACCAGCTTTTTTCGAAGCAGAACCCAGAACCTTCCCTTGTGGATCCAAATCTAAAAACACAAAACATTATTTAGAATAAACTTCATTGATGAGAAATACAAGTAACATTTTAATGATCAGGATTAGTGTTGATTACTGCCTGGAACCAAAGTTCAATACCTTTAGAGCGGTCCTGCTTAGCGTCAACCTCCAGACTCAGCTCATTAAGCCGGACCTGCAGCTCCAGGTCCAGCTGTGAGCCGGATCCAGGAAAAGCCTCTCCGGCAAGGGAGGAGGAATCAGGAACGAGGGGCGAGCAGGGCGGAGAAAGCGACGACAGTGACGAGCGAGGAGACAGTGAGCTCATGGAGAGCGGCGTCTCAGACAGGCGGAGGACGTGGGAACGCAGCGCGGCCCCCGGCCCTGCCGAGCTGACCGGCGGCCCTGACGCCACCTCGTTTTCATGGATGGTGGGAATGGAGCTGGAGGGTCTGTAACTGGAGGGGTTGCCCTCCTGCAGCAGGGAGTCTAACTTGACCTGGAGGTCGGGATCACTCAGCTCGCTTTGATGTTCCAGGTAGACATCAGAAAAGCTGAGCGACGACAAGGAACCCAGACTCGACGCGGCTAACGACCCTCGACTGGAGGCGAGGGAACCACGGCTGCTGCCTGAAGAACAGGACAGTGTGCTGGCAGAAAGGCTAAGAGAGAAAAGAAGAAGAAAAAAGAAAAGATTTTAAAAACTTTTTCTATTCCAGGCTCCTTCACTTCAAAGGTGTGACAACTCTACATTTACATTACATTTGGTCATTTAGCCGATGCTTTCATCCAAAGCGGCTTACAAGGTGAACACAGGGTTAATCACAACATCCCTGGAGCAATGAGGGTTAAGGATGGATTTTAATGTGGCCATTGTTGATTTACAATAAAAGTAATAACATCACATTACATTTAAATTTAGCAGGCCATTTAATCCAAAATGACTTCCAAGTATCCCAACTTGGTTGGGGTCAAGCACAGGGTTGATACAGCATCTCCAGAGCAATGAGGGTTAAGGGTCTTGCTCAAGAACCCACATTGGTAACTTCAGTGGACCTGGGATTTGAACCCCCAACCTTCAGATTGATAGTCTAACACCCTGACCACTGAGCTACCACGCATTTCAGTAATCAGTAAATGCATTTCAGTAATCCTTTCACCACAAACTTCAGAATCAGAATCAAAATCAGATTTATTTCGCCAACTATGTTACGCACACAAGGAATTTGGTTCCGGAATGATGGTGTCTCTCTAGCAATATTACAATTTACTGTATTTACAAACTGGCGGCCTGGTGGCTTAGTGTTTAGCATGTTCTCCTTTCAGCACTAGGGATTCCCTATCAAATCCCAATCTGGGTGGAGTTTCCATGTGCTCCCCTTGTCCACGTGGGTTTCCTCCGCGTTCTCCGGTTTCCTCCCACAGTCTAAAAACATGGCTCAAGTCAATTGAATTCTCCAATTTGCCCCATATAGAGTGTGTTTGTGTGAGTGAGTGTGTGCCCAGCATTGGATTGGCGCCCTGTCCTGGGTGTATCTGCCCAGCGGCCGAGACGTTCTTCCTTGGATGGGCATTGGGGGACCCCCCCATCCCCCGCGACCCTAATAGAGGATAAAGCGGAAGATAATGGATGGATGGAAGTTAGCTGTACATTATGCATACATATAATATAAAATATATAAGGTAAGGTGCATTTATGCTGAAGTGTTTATAAGATGTTAATAAGTGTAATGGCGTGAGGAAAGAAACTGAGTGTCAGCAGGAAATAATAAACTGGAGTGATTTATATGACGGGACAGTGATTCTAATGAGTATTCCAAGTGTTTTATTGTACTGAGTACTGAGAATGACATTCACCTGTCCATACAGACAAACTGTATGTAATCAAGTTCAACACCCCCCCCAAACACGTCACATTGATATACCTACAACTCATGGGTGTACGAGAAACAACTAAATATAAACTAATTCAAAACCCTAATAGATACGTAAACAAAAAATAATATATTCTGGGTCCGGGGTGACACCTCATTGTACCTCTTTAGCTGAGTTTGCAGTGAGGATGCTTGCCTCACTACCTCCTCCAGCTCCTTCACCAGTTTGTTCCTCTTGCAATGCAGCGTCAACCTGAAGCAGAACCAAATCCCAAAACAAGACGTTAAAGGTTTGTATTACATTACATTACATTTAGTCATTTAGCAGACGCTTTTATCCAAAGCGACTTACAAATGAGAACACCACAAGTCAGAAGCCATGGAGAAAACCAACTATAAATTCATCAAATCTGTAAATTCATCAAACCTGATTGTTATTCGACGCTGCACCCCCTCCCCCACACACTTTTTTTTTTCTACAACAGGTATTTGTTAAAGAGATGCGTTTTAAGTAGTTTCTTAAAACTGTTTAATTCTGTTTACGGACAGAGTTCAGGTATTTGTTAAAGAGAGGTACAACAGGTATTTGTTAAAGAGATGCGTTTTAAGTAGTTTCTTAAAACTGTTTAGTGATTCTGCCTTACGGACAGAGTTGGGAAGAACGTTCCACCATTTTGCAGTGGTGAACGCCACGGAGTGAGAATCAGCTCCTCGGTGAGGTGGAATCGCCAGGCGGCGTTCATCACTGGAGCGAAGTGAACGAGTCGGAGTGTATTTTGAAAAGATAGAGTGAAGGTAGGAGGAGGACAGATCCAGAAATGGTTCTGTATTATTAGGATGTTTAAACCGAATTAAATAGTTAACCAACTAATTAAATTTCCCGCTGTGATTCGGTGATATTTCAGTGCAATGCTGCTGAAACGAAAAAGTCAGAAGTCAACCACTGTGTTCAAACGTTCTGCAGCTCAGGTTACAGGCAGAGTAAGGATACAGTGTCTGTGTACAGAGCAAAGCCTCTCCTCTAATAATAAGCCGGGAAAACGAAGGGGGGGTTAAAAATGAAAGAGAAATAACAAAAAATAGATATAAAATAGAGATGTAGTGAAAATAATCAGAGCAGGAATATAAAGTGGTGAAGGAAGCAAAAGAGAAAGAGGTCTAATTGGTATTCTCACCTAGGAAACCTGATCGCAAGACGCAGGTGTCTGCAGGAAAACCTCAGGGAGGAACTACTGAGAACCGGTGTTCGGTACATGAGCACAAACTTAGCTACCTCATTAAAAATGAAAAGACTGATGTGATGCTTTTTGCTGAGATGTCGCCCAAAAAACCTGCTTATTTAGTAATAAAAAGCACAAAAGGCACTACAGATAAAACACCGGAGAGAACATTCTCCTCTTGGTTTGGTTACATAAGAAAAATCCCAAATGAGTAAGAGAGGTAAAGTAAGACTCTCTGCTTTATTAGTATCAATTAGAGTTTCCCATCTTTCTGTCTGTAAAACCTGAATCAGAGCTCTGTTATGTTTCACAAGATACATTTAACACAATGGAGCATAAGCACATTTAAAAAATATATTTATCCTACGCAACTTACAAGCATACCAACTTTTTGAGCATAGGGTCAACTATGAGACAGAACCCCAGAAGCAATAAGAGTTAAGGGTCTTGCTCAAGAGCCCACATTGGCAACTTTGGCGGAGTTGGGCTTCTAACCCCAAACCTTCAGCTTGATGGCCCATCATCCTAATCACTGAGCTACCACGCCCTTCACAGTACCAGTCAAACATTTTCTCCACTTTCCATATAGCTGGACTTTGTAGTTTTACAATTACAGACTGTAGTCCATTTGTTGTAGTTAGTCCCCTGTTGGTTCTCTGTTGGTCAGCACATCACAGAACAGGTATCATTTGGGTGGTGGATTGTTTATTGTCAGTTCTGCAGTGACACTGATGCAGTGAGGGGGTTTTAGTGCAGCAGTGCTGCTGGAGTTTCGTTTAAACACCTCAGTGACACTGCTGGGATAGGAATAATGCACCAACTCAATAATTCCTGCTCTGTGGGGGTACTATTGGGGTCCTGACTACTAGAACAGAGTAAAGGGGACGTACACAGTATGTACTGTAGAACACACACAGATGGACTCCAGAATGGAATTAGTAATGGAAATACAAAGTCCATCTTCACAGGAAGTGGAACTGAGAACATGGACATTAAACGGCGATGGAAGGAGGTGTGTCCAAAATTTTAACTGGTACTGTATACACATGTGTGTGTGTGTTGTTGTTTTTCAGGGTATGGAGCAAAGCTACAAGTGCACTGATGCCCAATTTAAAGACCAATTTAGCCTTTCTAAATTACCCAGAAGGCACTTGTGTTAAATTCACCTGGAAATCAAACCCAGGATCTTTTCTCCTGACTCACCTTTCTGTAAGGGCTTTGCTCTGGCTATCCCGAGCTGCCTGTAAGTCCTGCTCCAGTCGCTTCTTTTCAGTTTCAATCTTCTCGGCATCACTGGGTGCTCGCTTGCAGGGCTTCACATACTGCAGCTCCTTCAGAAGCTCCTCCTTTTCACTGATGAGGATCAGACGGTCTCGCTCGGGATCCAGCAGCCCCGGCCATGACTCGCTGTCCAACTTGGCTATTTGGACCTTAATGTTCGCGATTCTGAAATGAAAGCGGAAAACCGTGCATTCGTTACGTTTATACTTGGTGAATAAATAGCATTATAAAACAGAAACAGCAAAAAAACTGTAAACATAAAACATAAAAAAACTGTAAACACACAGCCCACCAGCTGTGGAATTTCAATGTTTACATCAAGCAAGATACATAAATGAAACTGTACCTCCTTTTTGCCTCTTCATACTTCAAGCTCAGTCGTACCTTCTCAGCAAGTTTATTAGAATTCAAACCAAACTAATGGATAGAAAAAATGCATCAGACTTTAATTAAAACAGCATCATTATACACTCAGCAATAGCAAAAATAATTCAAATAAACAAAATTAATTGTTCGCCTGATTTAACACATTAACTTGTCCTTAGGAAGCCTTTATCTCGTTTTAATCCCTCAGTACCTCAGCAGGTATGTCCGTTTGGGACTCCGCATCCGAATAGAGGCGAGGGAGTGACAGGTTGGAGTTGGATAATGAGGGCTCACTGGCCCACAGCTCCGACTGAGAACCATATTCCAGACGGAAGCCATCCTTCAGAACGGCCAGTTTCTGCAGAAAAACCAAGGACAAGCAAATTAACAAGAATCAGTTAATAATACATAAACTAATACATACACACATACATACATACACATATATCTATTACATACATATATATACATACATATACACACACACACACACACATATATATATATATATATATATATATATATATATATATATATATATATATATATATATATATATGTGTGTGTGTGTGTGTGTGTGTGTGTGTGTGTGTGTGTGTGTATATATATACATACATACATACATACATACATACATACATACATACATACATACCTAAACTTGTTAACACACATGTGGGAGCACATTCTATAGATCGTTTTGTGTGAAATCAAGTTGTATTACAGTTTTGGTTTGTTTATGGTTAAAATAGTTTTTAAAATAGGTTTTTAGGCTATGGTTCGGATAAGTCCCTACAAAATGAATGGAAGGTCCCCACAATTCAAAAACAAACTGGTATGTGTGTATAATAACTTTGACAGTTTGATTGATATTAGTGCACTGATTCTTTCAACCACTACCTGAAACCACAATCCACAGATTAAATTCTTAATTACAGAACTAAGCTAATGAAAAATATTGTTCCTTCATTTTTAAGACTTTTAAAATAGCTGGCATTTTTCAACTAATCCCTGTAAGTTAAAATGAACGTACGTGGAATTTAGAGGTCATTAGGTGGTTGTTGGTATGTGCAAGCCAATCAGTATTTAAGCCACAAATGTTTCATTAAATGCTTTATGAAATATTTTTGAGAAGAATTTCGGGTGAAGCCAGCCTTAATTCAGAACGCATGCTTCTCCCAAATTTGTACAGAGAAAGACAGAACAATCGTGTGACATCAACACTTCACTATTCCATTACATACCTAAATTTACACTACAATCTATGCTATTAAGTAGTGCACAAAGCTCGGCGTGGAAGTGCATTCAAAGTGAAAAGCCTCACCCCGTCCATATCTTCTCACGGCAAAGAAATTACCTCACCCTAACATTCCTGGACTACTCAGCAATGCCAAATCCTCACAGGTAAATACTTACAACATTCATTCCCATTACTGCAAACTTCAAACATTGGACCCACCCAGTCGTTCACAGAATTGAGATCATTTGAGATCAGAAACCTGCATCGTGTACTCAGTCGGTGATGGTGAGCTGTGCTGATAACTACCTGGATAAGATCCTGCTTCTCCTTCTCTCCAGAGCTAATAGCTTCTTTTATGGTTCTGACCTCCTTCAGTATGGCCTGAGCTTCATGTTGTTTGTAACCGTATGAGTTTTTAGAGACTTTTTGGTCTATTCTGAAAAGAAAAATATCAAAATGTTAATTTTGTCAGCACACAGGGACATAGCTGATGTTTGTTTGTTTATATATATATATATAGGCTGTCAGTCATGTGTACATACAGTATGCATTTGAGCCTTTAAGACATTTGGCAACAGACTGAGTAGAACAAGTGCCTGAGGCATTTTGCTAACTAATATTGAATAAAAAAAATTCTGTTTGTTTAACTGAACTGGCCCAAACCAAAAAGCACACACATACACACATACATATACACACATACATACAGCTGAGTATACTATGAATACTAATTGGGATACTAAGTGGCAGCTTTCACGCAAATCAAACAAGGAAATTGAGCACAACATCTGACCATAATTATAAAATGTGGCTGATTCATAACGCACTTCAGCCACAAGGAGCTGTACTTTATTTTAGTAACTTTTACCCTCTCTCTCCTCTAAACAACCAAGACACTGACCACTAAGGATTTTTAACCATCGTAACCCAGAGCTGCACAATGTCAAACTTCGGTGTAAACATGCTCTCACCATGTCCATGTTGGTTTACTCCAGTTTTTGCCGGTTTCCTCCCACAGTCCAAAAACATGGATCAAGGTCAATTGAATTCTCCTCATTACCCCATATAGAGTGTGTTTGTGAGTGTGTGTGTGAATGAGTGCCCAGCGATAGATTGGCACCCTGTCCTGGGGGTATCTGCCCAGCGCCCAAAACGTTCTCCCCTGGATGGGCATGGGGGAACCCCCCCCCGTGACCCTAGTAAAGGATGAAGCGGAAGACAATGGATGTTTAATGAGGAGAAATTATTTAATTAGATGTAACTAATATAATTCAGCCACTGAATTTTTCTTGCCACTGTCTCTTCGGCTTGCTCTTTGGGGGTTTAAAGGCTTTTAACACTGTAAAGCTGCATTGTGACGATGTACTGTTGTAAAAAGCACTATATAAATAACCTTACTTGAACTTAAACTTAAA